>VZTM01018130.1:169869-215285 GCA_013400555.1 Jacana jacana
TCCGCGGCTGCGCCGCGGCTCCCACAATGCACCGCGCCAAACTTATGCACTTTGGCGTCACACGTGAGGTGGGGTCGACACGCGGCAGAACCAATCAGCTCTGCCTTTCCCTTCTGCGCCACAGGAAGGAGCTAATAAGAGGACGCTGTCGGCCCACGTGCTGCTGCCGACCGCGCGGTGATTGGCTGCCAACCGCGCGATGGTTGATTGGCTGCTGGCCGCGTGATGTCTGTCTGCTGGCGGCGCGTTGATTGGCTATTGGGCGCGGGGCGTCTGACGGCGATCGTGAGGGCGCGAAATGCGATGGTGGCGGGCGGCTTCTGAGGGAGACGAGCCGAGTCCCGGGGCGCTCCGTCCCATCTCTACGCCTGAGGCTGCCGCTGCCGCGCAAAGGTGAGGGGTGTTCTCCTTGCTTGTGGTGGCTGCTGTGGGCCCTCCCTGCGCTCCGTCCCCAGGGCCCTTGGCGCGGCCCAGCACTGCTGTCTCCTTCGCCACCCCTTTCCCGCCCAGAAGTGTCCTTTTCCCCCGCCGCTGGGCCGGGGTGGGCCCGTGCTGGGTTTTCTCTTCAGGGAGATGCTCCAACCCCTTAATCATCCCTGTTGCTCTATGCTGGACTCTCTCCAGCAGTTCCCTGTCTCTTGAACTGGGTGCTCGGTACAGTGTGTTACAGAAAAGCCCTACTGGCGGAGACGTCGGGGGGTACAACAGACCAGAAACAAAGGTGAATGCTTTCTTTTTTCCTTTTTTTTTTTTCCCTGTAGAGCACTTTTGGATGTGAAAGATGGACCTCTCGGTGATTGCTGTCGGAGATGTAGAGAGCGTGCTCTCAGCTATGCAGAAGAACTTGGAGTGCCCAATATGGTAGGCTGGGAGAGTAATGGGAATTCTCTGTTAGTACCTTGGATATGTGTGTACACCATAACGACCGTATTTGTTACTGTACCTAGTTCTCAAGTGAAAAATTGCCAAATGTGACCTGCTTCTCTTCCACACCAAGGGGTTTTTATGTTGTGTTTTTTGGTTTTATGTTTTTTGTTTTTTTTTTTAAGTTCAGAAAAGTGACTGTATTTCTGAATCTTCATTGGTTGCTCCTATTTTATGTGTAACTTCTGTGTTCTTGTTCTCCTTCGTTGTTCTTTTTGTAGCTTGGATATGGTAAAAGAGCCAGTTTCAACAAAATGTGATCACACATTCTGTAGGTAAGTTTGAAAATTGGGGTTGTTCAGCCTGAAGAAGAGAGGGCCCCAGGGAGACCTTAGAGCCCCTTCCTGTGTCTGAAGGGGCTCCGGGAGAGCTGGGGAGGGACTCTGGCAGGGAGGGAGCCACAGGGGAGGAGATGGAGTTGAGATGTGGGGAAGAACTTCTTTGGTGTGAGGGTGGCCCAGGCTGCCCAGAGAAGCTGTGGCTGCCCCATCCCTGGAGGGGTTCAAGGCCAGGCTGGATGGGGCTTGGAGCCACCTGGGCTAGTGGGAGGTGTCCCTGCCCAGAGCAGGGGGTGGAACTCCATGATCTTTAAGGTCCCTTCCAGCCCCAACCATTCTGTTCTATAACCTAGCTTTTCTACAGGATGCCATGGGCCAGTTCTAAAGAAAAAAAGAATCCTCTTCGTTGCCATTTTGATTGTTTTGTCCCAGGTTCTGCATGTTCAAACTCATCAGCAAAAAGAAAAAAGGTGTCACCCAGTGTCCCCTGTGCAAGACTGAAGTCACCAAGAGGTAATGACACATTTTTGCATTTTGAGGATGAGAAGTTTGAAATCTAAGAAAAAGTTAACCCTTGTTTCAGAAATGCCTTGGCAGGAGACTCAAACAAAGGACAGGGGGTTACTGAATTGAGTGTCTCTGTGTAAGAGTCAGGTTTGGTGCTTTGCATCAGCATAAGCTGCTGTGGAGGGGCCGTGGGGAGCGTTGGTGCTGTGAAGTGCAGGCTGTTCCTGCTCAGCCCTTCCAGCAGGTTCATCCAGGCTAAACTGGCACGAGGGGAAAATATGACCTTTTCACTTTGTGGTAGTTCAGATTCTGACAGCAATGGCTGTTTTGGGGAATTGTGGTGTTATTCCTTGGCAAGAATTCCCCCCAGTTGTCTCATCTTCCACTTTGGAGCTTTGCTCCTCTTTTATGTTCAGCCTAAATTCTAGGAGAACTGTTAACAGTTAACCCACGTGTTTGTCCTCACACAACTCCTGTGGTGGTGGTATTTCAGAAGCCTGAAAGAAAATTCCAGGTTTAAGCAACTGATTGAAGGATTGTTGGAAACTATCCGTGCGTTCGAGCTCGACACCGGAGTGAAGTGTAAGTATTGAGAGTGTGCTCTCCTGCTTCTTAAAAGTGAGACTGTCTGTTTTGGGAAAGGAGAGATTCTTGTGGGCAGGGGGTGGTTTGTGTGGTTTGGTTTGTGGTTTTCTTTTAGTATATTGTGCCATGAAAAATAACTTTTCTTTTCAGTTTTGTTTCAACTTGCTCAGTCGTTCTAAAATCACTGGGGTTAGATCTTGTTGTTGGATCATCCCTACAAGCAAAATTGGGCTGGAAAAACTAGTTGGCAAGATGAAGGTTTTTAGTGAATACCTGAAGATCACTCATAAAGAACAATTAGACTAATAATTGTCAGGTTTTGTTTGCTAACTCCGCTGCAGCTGTGCCTGTGCTGGTTGCATGGGGTCAGTGCGAGGCTGCTTGGTTAATCCATGGTACCCGTTGTCAGGCTCAGTGTAAGAAAAGATTTTTGCTTTCTTTCTCCTATTAATATTTTTCAGTTTTAAACAGTCAGCACTTTCCTAAAGCATCCACAGAAGCCACCTCTGCTGAGCTCCCGTGTAAAGAGAGTTCTGTCATCCAAAGCAAGGGCTTCAGAAACAGGAAAAAAACCACTAAAGAAAATGGACAAGAAAACTGCACCTTGGTATTTATTTTTTCCCTAAAAATTGTTTCCATGCTTTGTTTAAGGTTTTGTGTGGAATGTGGGCACATGTGTGTACAAAACCGAAGGGAATAGGAGGTTTTGGGTTGCTTTCAGGTCATTCCTGGACTTGAATTTTATTCCAGACAATGACATTAAATTTGTGTTGTCTTCCTGAGCTTCTGTAAAAGGTTTTGAGTAGAAGGACCCGCACCCCCTCTCTAGTTCATGTATTTGCTGCTTCTGGCTTTTGACATGACCTGCTGTTACCAGTAAGTAACGTTGTGTTCTCCCGTCAGCAGGACGCGAACGGGGACACGCAGCTTCCGGACACCAGGGTCAGAAGGTGCTCCCGGAGAAACAGGCCCCAGAGATGTGACCCCGAGAGAGGGATTTATATAGAACTTGGTAAGATCTGCTGGGGATCCACACTAGTTGGGCTGTACAGAACGGTGGTGAAGTTCTGTCTTTACAAACACTCATTTCACAAAAATGGGAACAAAGGGAGAGTTCAGAGTGGGCAAATCGAGGGGTTTCACATATTTCACCCTGTTGTAGGAAATGACCCCGCTGTAGTAAACCTTTACACCTCTGCCCAAGATCCAAAGAAGGGAAGATGCAGTTGTTAAATAAGTTACAGTTGTTATAACTAATGCTAACTACTCTTTTCTAGAGAATAAGCCTTTTTGAGGCTCTAGTTATTAACTAAAGTTATCGGAGTTAAGAGTGAAATCTTCATTACATTCTAGGGATGAAAGAGGCAATATGAGACTATAGATATATATATATAAACTCCCTCTGTAGCTGGTGTGGGCTGCTGTGAGAGGCAAGACAGATGCTGTGCGTGGTTTATTTGCTCCCGTTTCTGTAAGGAAGAAATGGCTCTTTCTAACAGCCAGTGGTCAGTGCCTCTCCTTTTTTCTTACTGTGTCTGCCAAGATCTATCAAAAAATCTGGGACAGAGTTGAATATTTTGCTCTGACTTCCAGTTCAAGATTCTAAATCCTAGCAGTTGTTCCGTGTACAAACTTGGAAATGAGAAACTACCTCCTGGTAGCTGTTACCAGTCACTGTATTTGAACAGAACTTTGTGCTGGAGCCCTGCAGGTATTTACACACAGAAATCATTGTCATTAGGTAAAATACTGCATGATTGGACTTGATAAAAGTTGAAAAGATTTACCTCTGGGAAGAACTAAGCGTGAGTGCCTCTGTGAGAGTCAGCACGGGATCTGGAGAGTCATCCTGCTCTGGAGCCTCCCAACCAGACTAACAGCTCCTTTGGTTTTAGGTTCAGATTCCTCTGAAGAGATTTTTAACCAGGCAAGAGACACGGGGTAAGTACATGTGATTAAGGGATGAATGTTTTCTGAAGACAATGGTTTGGCACTCCCATTCCTGTCTTGGTTCCTTAGGGTAGGGCTCAGGGTTTTTGAAGCTGAGGAGGGATTTCCAGCTTGGGAGGTGTCAGATAGAATGGGTAGCTGACTCCCATCGGTGGGTTGTATAATAGGCTTTAAAGCTGCTTTCTGAACGTTTTATTGCTTACACAGCCATTAGGTCTTTGCAAGGAAAGAATGTGCTGTGCTTTGGGAAGTTAATGTTACATTTGGGAGTGTGGGAGGGGATCTTCTGAAGAAATGGCCTGAAACTCTCAAGGGATCTGGACAGGCAAGTGTCAGTCAAACAGCCTGGCTTCTCCAGAACCCCTGCCAGAGACTGGACAGGGAAGATGAAGTATCCTCTCCTGTTAGGTCTGTTGTGGTTTTCAATGTAAAGACAGTAGATTTCTCGTCCCAACAGGCTAGAAAAGAGAGCAGCACTTCAGACTGCACCTCAGGAAAAGCTGGAAGACCTTCCGAGTGCTGAGAAGGGGAATGAGCATTGCAATAGACAGCCTGGCAGGCTGGGGGCTGAGGAAGCGATTCTGCCAAGTGCCAGAGGTGTGTTTGTTATTTTGGTGGAGAAAAGTGATTAAGAAAGGCCACAATGTTAACAGTTTGACTGCAGGATTAAATGTATATACTTGCAGTCTTGTGGGTTGTAGGCTTGTTTCTGGCTAAAGGCCGTGGCAGCACAATACAAGACTTCACCCGTAGACTAGATGCTTCAAATGTGGATAGTCTGTGCACAGGAACAGCAGGGGGAATAACTGCAGCAAAGTGCAAAGCTTACCCTGTTCTACATAAGCCACGTTATCCCCTATAGCACAAGTTGAGAGCGCTGCCTGGTAACTGGTGGAACTGGGTGACCGTGTCCTCAGTAGTCTGATTTTTATCCCTGTCTCTGGAGGGAGGTTTGTGCAGGGCAACATTCTGTTTTCTGGGGAAAAAGCTGTCAATTAACCTTATCATTGCTCTTGTGCACGTAAAATAGGGCTTAATAATTTATAATACCTGTAAATCTCCAGGTGAAGGCGATTCCTCCAGGGAAGGCTTGAGCAAGAAGAGCGACACTGGACAGGCCAAACCTGGCCACGTGGATGCGAGCCAATACCAGAGCTCTCCTCTAAGCGGTCTTGCTGGGGCCCTGCTCGCGGAGCAGTGTGATGGAACAGGGGCTGCCAGTCCCCCAGGCAGTGGGGATGTGTCTGTCTCGAAGCACACAGGAGAAACGGGCAGGGAGCAAACTCGGTGCGATGGTGAAAGCTCCGAGAGCGGCCGGGAGGAGAGCGCGGGAATGGCCGTGGCCGAACGGCGCGGGGAAGCTGTTGAAGTGTACGAACCCGAGAGCCATTCTGTCCCCGGAGCAGAACCTCCCCTGGAGAAACCCTGTCAGGCAGAGACACTTCACTCTGCTGCCGTGGGTCAGGTCTCTAGGAAGAGGCTGAGACGAAGCATTCAGAAAGTCAACGAATGGTTTTCAAAAAGCAACGAGATCCTGTCTTCCACCTCTTCCCGGGATGGTTCTGCTGGAGCGTCCGATGGCTCAGGTGGAGGAGACGGGTGTTCATCAGATAAAGATTCCTGTCTTTCAGAAAAGACTGACCCTATGGCCGCTTCCATGGAAATTGCAGTGGTTGGAGGAAACAAGAGGCAGTCAGAGCAACCAGCAGAGAGCCTCAAGGACAAAATATTTGGGAAAACATACCGGAGGGAGAGGAAGTCAAGTCTCCCTGTTACCTCGAGAGGCGTTTTACCTACTGCAAACAAGGCAGAAGTGACTGCTGCTGGGAAGTGCTTGAGTAATTCCAGCAAAGGCAGACTAAAGCGGAAAAGGAAGACTCATTGTGTCCTGCAACCTGAGGATTTCATTCAGAAAAAAGCTGTAGAAGAGGCAGGTGGGTGCCCTGAAGATGCTGGAAGGAAGAGGTGTGATGAAAGCCCTGCTGCTGGCGAGAGTCACCCCTCGGAGAACAGAGAGGACGACGCACGAGCGGAACTTGAGGCAGGAGAAGGATCCATGTGGAAAAAGGCTGTGGGAAAGGTGACTGGCAAGCACTGTGATGGGGGGCTAGAACTGAGTCGCTCTCGTCAGAAGAGCACTACAAAAAGAAGTTCTGCTGCCAGGAGATGCAGGCGCTCTAGAGCCATGTGTGCTCTGGAGCTGGTGGTGGACAGGAACCCGGGTTCCCCTGGGCCCACTGGGCCCCAGATGGACAGCTTTTTCAGCAGCCAAGAGCGGAGACAGGCCCGGCGCAGCAGGAGGCTGCAGTTACTGCCTGAAGACATGAGAAAGGAAGGAGGCAAAGGAGTAGTAATTCCGGGAGCAAGAGGGTGTGACAGCGATCACGAAGGGCCTTCCTTTGGAGTCCAAAGAAATGTGTTAGTGCACGCTTCTGAACACGGGGACCCCTGCCAGCCCCAGGGTGATCTGGAAGCAAATGAAAAGCAGGTTGGTCTAAAGAATTCACCTGAGGCTGCAGAAACCAGGAGGGGTCTCTTCAATCCTACACCTTCCTGTCAGCGTTCAAAGCGTCGTCCCTCCGCACCCGATGCAGGTTCTCAAGAAGGTGAAATACTCGGTAGCTGTTTCCTCCTGGAGTCCCCTCTGGGGGCTGTTGAGCAAACTGCTTCCCAGCCAGCTGGAGAGAGCCCTCCATCGGGTACTGCCGCTCCCCAGGAGAGCGCTGCTCCAGGGGACTTTGGAACTGAGAAGTTGCCAATGGCTACAAATGCTTCGGAGTTGGCCAAGGAAGCTGAAGACAGCGAGCTGGACACCCAGTACCTGCGGAATATATTCAGGCATTCCAAACGCCAGTCCTTCAGCCTCTATCCTGCTGCTGTGAAGGCCTCTGCAGTCGAAGGTGCCACTCCTGAAACTCTAAAGGTAGCAGGTACTGGTCAGGCAGAAAATCAGCATAACGGATATCTAGAAACAGAAAACTTGCAAGAGAAGGAAAGGACTGCTGAGAGCTTGGGTGGGCTCTGGGAGGAGGAGGAGGAGGAGCTGGAGAGCTGTGACCCCGCTGGTGTCCCTCCGGTGACTCCTGCTGTCGGCAGCGCTGAGCGCGGGCGCCCAGGGGACCACCTGGAGGGTGTCTCCCAGGTTGCAAATCCAGGGAATGTGGCACCACTAAGAACTGGTACCTCTGGGACTGAGGGCAACAACCGGTCACAGAAACGAAAGCGGGGAGATGAAGAGACAGCGTCAACCGACAGGGGGGTAGAGAGCGAGTTGGGGCAGAACCCAGTCAAGAGCAGTGGAAGCCAGGGTGATCAGAGTGATACAGAAGAGCACCTTGTCAAAAGAACTGGTTTAACCACAGTCAATAGAATATGCTTCAGTTCAGAAAGAGACCGAGCAGGAGAGGCCAGAGCAGTTGACAGTGAAGGATGGACACTACGGTCCCAGTCCCCATCACTGACTTCTCCTGCAGAGGGTCAGCAAAGGCCCACTGGATTCAGCTGGGAACTCACTGGGGAAAAACACAGCAAAAGAGAAAGAAAACCAATAAAAGGGAAGGAGGATCAAGCAGCCCAGCCTGGCAGTGCAGGGGTGCCCGAGTGTTCAGGCACAGAGGCTCTAGAGGAACCTCCAAAAGCGGGGAGCAGTGACTTTACAGCTTTGTCTGAAACCCCTGACGGCTTGCTGTGCTCTGATGGCGATATGGAAGAGAACACCAGCTTTTCTGAAGCCGAGAGGAGGGAGAGATCTGCTGTGTTTGTGAAGAGGAGTGACAGTGCCCCGGGGGAAACGCCACGCGATAGGGATGTTGGTTCTAAGCCGAGGTCTCGAAGAAGAGCACGGAAGCTGCAATCCTCGGATGAGGAGTCCAGCGAGAGTGAAGATTTCCCCTGTTTCCAAGCTCTGTTGTTTGGCCCGTCGGTGAGCACGCCTCTGCAGACCAATAAACAAGGGCCATCTGTGGTGGAGGCCTCAGCAAATCCGGTCACGTTGCCTCAGGATGCAAGTCTGGATGGCAGTAACGTGCGGGAGGTGCCTGGAGCCGCTGGAGGCAGTGGGTGTGTCTCACCCAGCCAGGAGTCAGAGTGTTCCGTCAACTTATTTTCTTCCCAGTCCAACGTGTCTGAAGAATCAGCTGATGGAGCACAAGAGCTGAAGAAGCCTTTAATCCCAGTTCATGCACCCAAACAAGTGGGTGAAGGGAGTGAGAGTAAAGAAGCTTCCCGAGGTTGTGACAGAGGGCTGGAGGGAAGCAAAGCCCCTGTCAGGGATGAGTGCCGAGAAGACCCACACGTGGGAGCCAACCTAGGTACGACCATGGCTTTCCTCTCTGGAGCTGTTTGCAGTGTCGCTGTGCTTAGGCCTTTGGTGTCTGCTTGGCAGCTTGGTTCTGGTCTTTCAAAGACTGTATCGGCCCTAAGCACCCAAACAAAAGCCCCTCAGTGGTTCATCTGGAAACTAAGTTCTCCCAGTAGGCCTTGTTAGAGCAGAGTGGAGTACACTGGGCACTAGAGGCTGGGCAGTGCTGGACAGGCCTTAGTGCTCGAGTGAACTGCCAGCTTCCTCACTGCCATGTGGTGCTTGCATCTGTCAGCAGAACTGCATCAGGCTGTTTCCCAGATGAAATGGTTATTTAAATTGGCTGTAGAGGCCTGCTGTGCTTATTGACCCAATCAGCTCTTCTTGGCTTTGGTAAAACATTTAGGACTCTCTCCTGGCTCTTGCAAGACTGAGTTCTATTCAATTGCCATGTGTGTGACATGGTGTTCTTCAAAGTGTTCTGTGCTTCGAACTTCAGTGGTTTCCAAACTTGTCACTTTATTACAGTTAGCAAAGTCTGGGCAGTAAGGGATTAAGGATCATGTTTGCTGGTTTGGTTCTTTCCTTTAACTTGGCTTTTCTTCCCAGTTCAAGGTGGAGCATCTGGCTATGAGAGTGAAACCAGTCACGTAGAAGATTCATGTGGGCCCTTCTCTCAGGATGAAATCCTTACTACACAGGTACCTGAGTTTGTGTTCTGGGTTATAAGGGAGGAGGTGAAAGCTGTGAAGTCGGTGTAGTGAGAAACTGCTCTCAGTGTGATTCCCTGTGCCACTAGATTCACTTCCAAGAGCATCAGGAATGCAGAACTGTAGAACTGCTTCTAGGCCACTGGTTGTCCAACTTTGCCTTCCATGGTACCATGCCATGCTAATGGCCAGAACTCCTTCCCTGGCGTTGATTACAGTGCTTAATTGTGGGAGATGCCAATTAATGAATCTCCACACTTGGCCAGTGCTGGAAACCTCAGCTTCTTGTTTTTAAAACCTTCCTTGCTAGACATTAGTCATGATTGGTGGTAAGGGCTGGATTTCACAGGATCTCAGGTTTTTTGTTTGTTGTGTGGTGGCAGTTCTGGGTTTGGCTGGGATATTTGTTTTTTATTGCTTTAGTAAGGAGGGAGTTCCACGTGGTGCCAGTGCTGGAGCTACAGACGTGGTGCTCGGGGCTTTACCCCGTGTGCCGAAGGGTTTGGTCTTCAAAAGGGTCCTTTGAAGCCCTGGGCTCACTCTGGTGGTTGTCAAAGAAATGCATCTTACTTTTCAATGCTGCCTTTGCTAATGTTGGCGTGATTCTGTGTCCCTTGCAGCAGAAGAATGCTATGCAAAACAACCTAAAAAAACTTCAGCAAGAAATGGCTGCACTTGAAGCAGTGCTGAACTGCCACGGGAGTCAGGAATTCCTGCCTAGCCATAGGGAACCACCACGTTCCAGTAGTGAAGGACCGTTGGGAATGGAACCAGTGAGACCAGAAAGGGGTAAATAGCAATGAAAAACTCTCAGCTTTCTTACAAACACTTAGGTGACTATTACTAGGTCTGTTTTTCCTTCTACCACAAATTATAGTGTTGATTTAAAATGGATGCACTAGCAGAATTTTACCTGAATTCAGCTGGTCAGTGAGACATACAGTTTTTATTTATAACTATCCCTGCTCCAAAACAAAGAGCTCCAGTTCCAGGTGTGTGGGAGCTGACACGGTGCCTGTCCCAGTGGTGTGAGGGGCCTCCTGGCTTGGCAGCAACTTGCCTCACTGTTCTGTCAGCTCTGGTTGTGCCCCTTGTCTGTGGCTGGAGTGGGTAAGGGACTTACCTGAAAAAGTTTCCCTTGTTTAAGAATTATTTTTCTTTTTTAATGGGACAGAGTCTGAAGGAGATCTGGAAAACTGTGAACTCCAAAGTTCAAAGGGATTTGCAGCCAATGATTCCCATGCTATGGCAAGTGATTGTCTCAACACTAAAATCAAAGAGTTGGGAAAAGAAAGGTAAATGGGTTTGGCTTGGGCTTTTTTTTAAACTTTTCTTTTTTTTTAAATATGAGATTAGAAAAAAAACCCTTAAGTCTTGAAATAGAAACCCAGCAGGTGTTGAGCAATGACAATAGCTTGGCTGTTTCTGTATGGCTCTGATATTTAGAAGAGAAAAAAAGAAATATTAAAACCAATTTCCCCTTCTCAAGGTCTCCTGATCTGTCGCTTTCATCTGCTGAATCCAACTTGTTGAGGAAACCAGAGCTGGAGCAACGTTTTCAGTGTGACAGAGTTGTGAAGAGAAAGGCTGCTTGTGAAAAGGCAGAGCCCGTGCAGGAAGCGGTGCCAGGACCTGGTCAGTGCCAGCCTGAAGCAGGTAACGTTTAAGAGGGATCCAACTCACCGGGTTTTCTGCCCTTTTTTCTGCTTTTTTTTCATATTTCCACATATCAGCAAAATGCAACTTTCTTGTAAATCAAGAGTTTTAATTTATATATTCATGGTTAATTTAAAAAGATGTTACTTCTTCTTTGGCTGGTTTTTGTAGAATCATAGAATGGTGGGAGTTGGAAGGGACCTTAAATAAAGATCATGGAGTTCCAGCCCCCCGCCCTGGGCAGGGACACCTCCCACCAGCCCAGGTGGCTCCAAGCCCCCTCCAGCCTGGCCTTGAACCCCTCCAGGGATGGGGCAGCCACAGCTTCTCTGGGCAGCCTGGGCCAGGCTCTCACTCCCTCAAAGTAAAGAATTTTTCTGGTTTCTCATCTAAATCTCCCCTTTTCCAATTTAAAGCCGTTCCCCCTTGTCCTGTCACTGCACTCCCTGACAGAGTCCCTCCCCAGCTCTGCTGGAGCCCCTTCAGACACTGGAAGGGGCTCTAAGGTCTCCCTGGAGCCTTCTCTTCTCCAGGATGAACAACCCCAGTTCCCTCAGCCTGTCCTCCCAGCAGAGGGGCTCCAGCCCTCCCAGAACCTTGGTGGCCTGATTTACATTCCCTGCCACTGTGTCAGACTTTGGCAGCCCCTCTCGCCCGGGCTGGGTAACACTGGGACAGTAACAGCAGTTCTTATCTGCCTGCTATAAACTGGGGCTTCTTGGCAGACCCACTATTGACAGTTCCACTGGTGTTCTGGTGTCTCAGCTATAGATCAGGAAAAAGTAGCTATAGAGGCAAAGGTGGGGTAATAGAGGAAGAATCTGCAGCATTTAAACTTAAAAGGTAGAGCAACAGCCTTCCAGCGTGTCTGCAAGAGGGATGAAATGGTTTCAAGGGGTCATTTCTCTCTTCCTTCAGAAAATGCAGGTGAGCAGAAACCAGGGACCAGGCTGAACACCGCCTCTGTCCTATCAAATCTCTCTGGAAACGTGACCAGGAGTCCAAATAACCCTTCCTCCTCCGTGAGGCTTCTCAACCCTCCAACTGCAGAAGCAGCAAAAGGTCCTGTTGCAGCTCAGGATGCTGAGAAGAGCCGTGCTCGGGGTTGTAAATCAAAGAGAAATGGGGTTTTTCCTCTCTCTGTTCCCCCCAACGCGGCTGGGAAGGAAAACGCTGCGAGTCCAGCTGTGCCCAACAGGAAAGAAATGTCAATTGTGGCCTCAGGGCTGAACCAAAGTGAACTTGTGAGTACATTTCAGAACTCTTAGAGATCACCTGGGTGTTGTTCCCCATTTCCACTCTAGTCCTCAGCATTAGACAGAAGGCATCCTTCAGGAACGGCAGAGGAGTAACGCAGCACCCCAGGTCAAACTCGGCCAGTCTGATAAATACCAAAGAGGTGGCCTGTAAAAAGCACTGTTAAGCTGAGGGAAGTTTGAGCTTTTTAAGTGCCTGACTACTGTCTGGGGGGAAAAACCACGTTATTCCAAAGCAAGAGGAATTCATTTCTCGGAAGCCTTGGGGCTGGGAGGGGAGGGCACTGGTTGTTGGTTCCCTCAATGTTCTCAGATGCTGCTGCTTTACCCAAGCTCTGATCCATAGTGAGGATCCCTGTAACTAATCGGTTCTGAATTGCTAATAAATCTGGTTCTACGATCCATTTCAGGAGGATGTGGCTTTTGGTTTATAAACTGCTGACCAAGAGCTCTTTCAGCCTATTGAATAGTGCCAAAATTACTGACTTGTAAGGAAATGTGTGTTCTGTGCCAACCCAAATTTCACCATTACTTTAGAAAACAACTCCAGGTTGCAGGAGTGCACCCTCAGGAGATAGTTACTTGGATCTCTTTTGCCAGCTACTAACTTGCTTAACTACTTTCCAGTTGGTGGTCCAGAAGTTTGCCAGGAAGACTCACAGCACTCTATCTAATCACATCACTGAAGGAACAACCCACGTCGTCATGAGAACAGGTTTGTTGGGAGCTTTGTGAGCAAATCCCACCTTTACTCCCTGAATAGGCCTTTACCTCTGGGCTGAGCAGGCAGCTCAGCAATGAACTGCACTGGGGCTGAGGAGAAGGTAGGGATTGTGACTTCGCTGTCGTAGTGTTTTTGTTTAAACTTGGGAATGTTTCTCATTCTGTTTCACAGAATTAGGGTGAGGGTGTCTCTCTTTGTGTGATCTGAAGTTAGGGTTGCTTAGTATTTATATTCTTTTCCCAAGTGTTGGGTCACAGTTTTTGGGTCCTTATCCCAAATCTGAATCACCTCAATCCTGAAGTAGTTCAGAACCAGACAGTAAAAGGTGAGAAAGTTCCTAAAAAAGAAAAAATGGGGTACAGGCATTCTGGAAATAAGGTGTGGTTTTGGTTTCCCAGTTCCTTGCAGAGATTATTTATAATAGAAAACTGGAAGTGGGGCTTCACTCTCAACTACCAGCAGAGAGTTAAGGCTGAGGTGCTTCCTTAGGAACTCTGGGGAGAGTTCTATGGAAACCTGCACTAATACACCTGCAAACCTGACAAATGCCTCCTGAAAGAGATGCTGGTACCTTGACTGGAGAAAAGAGTCTCGTTCATCTCTAAAGGCAGTTACTCCCTTGCTGTCTGTAGGCACAGGTTGTGTTGACTGAACCCACCATCCAGATTTAACCAGCATTTTCTAAAAAGCAAAATGTTTTGAGCCAAATCTGGGTTGTGGGTACGATATAAACCCTGCTTGCATTTTGCTTCATAGAAGCTGGCTCGTCTTTGGGTACAATCTATCACATAAACCTTTCGTGCTGTTGAGAACCAACAGAAAAGGAGCCAGAAAATCCTGTTGCTCCGAGTCCCTGGACTCGGTGCTTTGCTGCCTCCTGCAGGAGGTGTATCGTGGGCACCGTAACCCCAGGGTGTGGGAGAGGTAGTGTTTGGTTGTCTTACAAATGGAGATGGGGTAAACTGCCTTCTGAAGTGCTGCCTGCTCTGGAGGAGCAGAAGATGACCTCAAATGGCCAGTCATCAAAAGCTCATGCCAACACTAGGCACAGAATCCTGCTGTCAGTGTCCTCTCTCTTACCTCCTATTCATGCTCTTTCTTGCTGAAAGGTATGATTCTTGTCTCTGCAGATAAGGAGCTCGTGTGTGAACGGACACTGAAGTACTTCCTGGGCATTGCAGGAAGAAAATGGGTAGTTAGTTATCAGTGTAAGTATAACTTCTTTTGGACCCAAATGGTCTCTGCCCTTCTACCACAAATGTACTCCTCGCTTCCAGGAGACAAATAAAGGATCTCTTAATGTCTTGGCATCCCATGTTTTGCAGAGCTTCTGAATACTTTTACATAAATAATGTTATCTTAAATACCCAAACACCCAGCAATGTCAAACTTCTTGCTGTTCTGAATTCTTTCCCTGCTTTCAATTTAATATAGCAATGAAGTCAGTATTGGCAGCAGAAGAACAATTTTGCTGGATAAAATGACTTGTCCTGTTCTATTCCTTTTATTTAGGGGTAATTCAGTCTTTTAAGGAAGGAAGGATACTGGATGAGGTAGGTCTTTTCTCTTCAGAGTGAAACATGAAATGTGTAAGCAATGCTGTTACACTGAGAGACCTGGCAGTAGCCCCAGATATTGGCTGAGCCTTTAATGGACAGAGATTTGGCTCTGGGATTCCTGTTTTCTCGAGCGCTGGGACCAGAAGCCGCTCGTAGGGTTCGTGGGTTCATCGTTATTGAAGATATAACAGGCCCCTGTTCTTGTTTGGAATGGGTTATAGGCAGGGTTTTAAGTGTTCCTACTGATACAGACGGGTTAGAGCAGAGAGGAAACCCCCTCTTGCTTCCTGAAGGAAGGAGTGTTGGACCCTATCTGTGTATACAGTTTGGGTTGGTTTTAAACTTCAGAGTAGTCAGTTACAGAGAACTGGGTCTAGCATTTACTGCCTTTCCTGGGAGAAACAGCTTATCGGAGATGACCCTAACTTAGGTGGAGTTTTGTGTTCCTGGGTAGTACTTGGGTTTTCATTCTCTAGTAGATTTTTGGGGAATGTCCTGTTAGTGGCACAGCGTGGGTTTCGTACTTCTGATGAGCAGAAGTGCCTGCTTTCTGGTATGAAGTCCCTATGCCCCACATGCTCTCACACTGCTTTAAGTGTGGAGAAGAGCCTCTGATTATAATGAAAACCATATCTTTTTTCACGTAAACTGGAAACACACAACTGCTCTTGTAGCAGGTCAGAGACTGCAGGGGGGTTTGGAGAAGCTTCGAGAAGGTGTTGGAGATGTGGGAGTTTGAGGTGTAGGCCTGATGATCAGATGCAGCATGGTATTTTTATTAATCTATATACTAAGTGAATGCAGTGAAATAAAACAGAAGTTGAAGATCTAGAGTTTATGTACCAGTAATTAATCGCTATCAAAAGAGACTCTACTGGTAAGTTAATTAGAGCTTTGGAACATGTCCCTTATCCAGTTTACTAGACTATACAGTCTGCCCACCTAGCTTGTTTCTTTAAAAAATGTCTGATGCTGCAGGGGTTTGTTTATTACTGCTCTTCATTTTCCCTCAAAAGCCTTTTAATTAATATTGGCACACTTAGTTGCAAGATTTCCAGTTCTGAAATCTGCTGGCTCCTTCTGGTGTGGTGCAGGACGCTGACCAGGAGGGTGTTCTCAGTCTCTAACTCACAATTGCTTGTCTCTGCTGTGTTCCAGGAGAGCTTTGAAGTTCGTGGAGATGTAATCAATGGGAGAAACCACCAAGGTCCTAAGAGGGCGAGGCAGTCTCTGACTGAAAAGGTACAAGTATGTCAGGGATGGAAATCCTGTCCTGCTGGGGCTGTTGCAGGCACACAGCTGTGTTGGCTGGGTGTCTGGAACTGCTTCCCACTTCTCTGAACGTACAGAGCAGCAAACTAAGGGGTTTTTATACGGGAGAGGTGAGCTCTGCCAGCAGCAGAGCAGATACTTCAGGGCTGGTTTGGGGCTGGTCTTGTTTAATATCCTTATCAATGAGCTGGATGAGGGGATTGAGTGCACCCTCAGCAAGGTCACAGATGACACCAAACTAGGTGGGAGTGTTGATCCGCTTGAGGGTAGGAAGGCTCTACAGAAGGGACCTCTGTGGGCCAAGGCCAACGGGGTGAGGTTCACTAAGGCCAAGGGAGTAAGGAGAGGAGCAGAGGAGTTGGGCTGAGGTTGGGGCAGGGGAGGGTCAGACTGGATATGAGGAGGAATGGCTTTACTGGCAGAGTGGTCAGGCACTGGCCCAGCCTGCCCAGGGAGGTGGGGGAGTCTCCATCCCTGGAGGGGTTTCAGGACCATGGGGATGTGGCACTTCAGGGCCTGCTCTGGTGGCCAAGACTGTAGGGTTCTGTGTGTGGTGGGACTGGGTGGTCTCAGAGGCCCTTTCCTGCCCTGATGGTTCTGTGATCTGCTCACTATGAGTGAATGCTGCCTATTCATCCCCTCAGGATGGGATGACACAGAGTTGGTGGGGTTTGCTGATATTCTTTTTTTTGTAGGTTACAAAGAGCTTCAGATGCTTCGTGCAGCAGTGACATCTTGATAACAAGTCCTAGAAGTGCAGTGAGACCAGTGTCCTTAAGGACACCAGCTGTGCTCTGTTAACCTGTTCCTTCTTTTTCAGATCTTTAAAGGCTTTGAGATCTGTTGCCTTGGACCTTTCACAGATATGACTACAGGTGTGTCACTTTAGTGGAATTAAACTCTTAGTGTAGAAAACATTTGGAGGGAGCTTGTGTGCATTCACCAGGTCTACATTTGGCCTCTTTGTGGATACTCTTGTACCTCTGTCACTCAATCTCTGGGAATACCTACAGGAGGTGTAGTGCAGGTAAAGGTCTTTATCCAGCTCTGTCTTCAGAGAGAACAGTGTTCTCTTCTGGCTGGATGTCCTCAGAGAGCTGCTCTGTGTCAGAGCAGGGTTTTTACCTAGTTTATCTCTGATTTTCTAGTTGGGAAGGAAAAGCATTAATAGCTTGCTGTCTGGTGATTGCTTTAGGTGCTGAACACTCTTTTGGGCATTGTTTCTTTCCCAAGTATCCTTTTTCCAGCAGTTGCCACACACTCAGTGTAATTCCTGTCTTTAGCAGCAGATGTTAGAGGTGAAGCCCACACCAAGGGCAGAAGTTCATACCAGAGGAAAAGCTGGGCAGGATACCTTCTTTTTGCCAGTTTAAAGCTGAGTACAGCATAGTAGATGTTTTGAAAATTTCAGCTAGAATTTTTGTACTTCAAATATTTGGAGCTGTCATCCCATTTTCATGCTGCATTCAGCAGGCACTTTCTGCTTTGTCCAATAGAACTTTGGTTTTGGCTGGGTGAAACATCCCACATCTCTTGACATTTTCAGTAATTAATTACATTGGAGGATGCGGTGCTTTCCCCTGCCGCAGCCGCCGTCACTGACAGCTCTTATACTTGAGAGACTTATTTACCTTCACTCTCAGTTCAACAAATTGGTGGGAATTAAGTACTTTGGCTACTTTTTCTAATGAGAGATAATCACAGTTCTGGTTTTTAATTTGAATCTCACATCTTGCCTCCTTACGATAGGAGGAAATACATCGTTAGAGACTCTTTCTCTTTTAACTCTTGGGTAGGTGGTGGTTGTCTTTTTCAGGGCTTTGTGTTGTGTTTTGTTTAGCCCTGACCAGAGTGTGAGGGAAGTGGCAGCTCCTCAGCAGGCCAGGAAGTGAAAGGACTTACTTTCTACTAAGCTTTCCATTGCACTCAGACTGTTTCTATCTTGGAACAAACACGGGAGGGCTTAGGGAACAGTGTCAGCTTCTGTGTGATACAACACATCACAGTAACACCCTGTTGATCTGATTTCTTCAGAACATCTGGAATGGATGGTGGAGCTTTGTGGTGCCTCTGTGGTGAAGCAGCTTCATCTCTTCACACACGCGGCGGTGAGTGCTAACGAGCTGCACAGGCTGGAGCAGACACGTTAGACCTGTCTGCTCAGCGAGGATGCAGCCGTTCCTGCTCACGGCTCTGGAGGAGAAGACAGGCTGACTTGCCTGGGAAGCTGTCGGTGCTCTCTGTGGACCAGACAGCTGATCCCTCCTGAAGCCTTTAGCGCCTTAGATGAGTCACAATGGTGCTGAAGAGACACGAGAGAAAACTCCTAGGAACAGATGTCTTTGTTCCCTCTACTAGAGCCTACTCTGAAGTGATGGACCGATGCAGAGTTAGCCCCGTTGCTGCTCTCTGCAGGCAGGAGGGACTGGTTTCATGACAGACAGATAACAGTGCTTTTATTTCCTTGAAACCCTAGAGCTCTACTGCTGTTGTGGTTGTTCAGCCAGATGCTTGGATGGAAAACCCCAGTTACAGAGGTAAAGTGCCACACAGCTTTGAACTGTTTTATAGGACACGTTGAGCATCTTCATCTCAGTCCTTTCAACAGTTAAATATCACAGGGGTTTGTAGAGGAGTTGAAATGAAATCTTACTGAGTCTGGAGATGGGGGTGTGTCTCAGAAGAAAAACCTGGAAGGATAGAGCTGTATTATCTCAAGGGTCAGAGGTAGAGCCTGAAAAGGCAGAGGCAGGCAAATCCTGTTCTTGGCCTTTTTGTTTGTTTTTAAATAAAAATCAATGTGCTCCAGAGAAACCAGGAGACTCTGAAGGTGCAAGTGTTCCAGACTGGCTTTTAAATGGGGTAGTGGGAGTTCTGGGGTACGGGTGGGAGCTAGTTAGGCTGTAGTGGAGATCAACAAAGGGATGGAACAGGGGATGGTGTAGAAACAACAGCCGTTTCCGTGGCTCTGGGAAAAGGAGAAGATAAAGGAAAGGACCCTGCAATGGTGAAGAACATGGAAAGACCCCGAAATGGTCTGGGAGCACTTCAGGAGCTTCTGTGGGTTCTCTGACTGGGACTCCACTGCTTGTCCCGTACTCGGTGTGCCTGAGCAGACAGAGGCTGGGGCTCTGTCACCGAGGTCCTAAATTAGCAGATGACAAGGACTCTTTGCTTTCAGTGCTTGCTCTGTGGGGTTCACAACTTCCCTCCTGACCGTTTGCCAAACAGCTGCTCTTTTGGGAACAGAGTACTGTCTGCCGTGTTCAAAGGAGCGGTGGTGCTGCATTCCTGGGTTTAGACTCCTGGGGTTTTATCCTTCAAACTGTCAGAGAAAGGGAACAGAAAGACATCTGTAAGCTCACCTTCAGCTTGCCTTGGCTCCTCCATAACTCTATCCTTTGTGTCTTTTTTGTCTCCCAGCAATCCAGGAGAAGAGCAACGTTTCCATGGTGACTCGAGAGTGGGTGTTGGACAGCGTTGCCTGCTACCGGTGCCAGGAGCTGGGAGCTTACCTTGTGTCCTGAGGGTCAGCTGTGCCTCTGCTGCTCAAAGTCCCCCCAGTGCTGCAGTGTGGTGATTGTTGAGGGCTGAGAATTAAGTCACTTACACTGAGATTACGTGCCTCTCGTGTTCTTGGTCAGGCTCTTTTCAACAATACAGTTAAACAGCAGCAAAGACAGAATTACCCCCTGTTCTTGGAAGATGAACATTTCTAATTTCAAGAGAGTCCTTTAAATTAATGTAAAACAAATTTTAAAAGTTAGAAAACCTCCTCAAAGAAATGGTGAGGTGTGATTTCCCACTGCAGCCAGTTCCTCTTTACATACCAGAGGACATTTTGGGGACAGACATTTGAAAGAGTAATATTTGGCTTTGGGCTTGAGTTAAAATGTACTTGTGTTCCCAATAACCTCCAGGTTTTCATTTTGGATAAATTTGGAATAAGGAATGGGGTAAGAGTATCCTCTACCGATCCAGTGCAATACAGTTGTGTAATTACTAGTTCATCAGTCAGCCCCGTTACTCTCAGGTGTGGGCTCTAGCTGTGATTAGGACAGGAGAGGTGTTCAGCACAAGTGTCAGCTCGCCCTAACAAGGGAGATCACCCACAGGTGCAGCCCCTGGAAAGCCAACACTTGATTCTCAATGTAAACCAATCCTTAAAAGCACCAGCCCAGAAGAGTGGGCTTTGCTCTTATTTCTGTGAAGTGTTTGTGGCACCTGGGCAGGGGCAGTAACCCCCAGGGCAGGGGCAGTAACCCCCAGGGCAGGGGCAGTAACCCCCAGGGCAGGGGCAGTAAACCCCAGGGCAGGGGCAGTAAACCCCAGGGCAGGGGCAATTACCTGGGAAGGGGCAGTAAACCCCAGGGCAGGGGCAGTAAACCCCAGGGCAGGGGCAATTACCTGGGCAGGGGCAGTAAACCCGAGGCAGCTCAGCAGCCCCAGGACCTGCTGTGAGGTGTGGAAGGGTCTGCTTCCTGAGGGTCCCTGCCCCCGCCATGGGGCTGCAAAGGAAATAAATTGCTTTGCACGGAGGAAAACTCGTTGCTTGTTGCTGTTGCCAGGCAATTCAACCTCATAAATAATTTTGTGCTTTCAGAGCAGAAAGAGCCTGTTTTCATAAAGCTGTTGTTTAAAAAAAATAAATAAATACTAAACTGTAGCTAAGTTGAGAGAATTGTTTGGTGCCCAGATGCTGCTGGGTTGTCTTGGAACCTTACAGGGAGTGTGTTTATAAATACAGGGGTGCTCAAAGGAAATAAAATTATTTTGGCCAGCATTTTGCTCAGCTCTTCTGACGAAAACCAGTCACTCGGGCTCCTGCAGTGGGGGCGTGCAGACGTGCTGGGGGAGGTCAGAAGTGTGTAGGTTACAGTCCCTGAGCTGGAATCACCATTGTCATTTCCATCAGCCTGAGAAGCAAGTGTGTTATCAGGTGTCTTGCAGTCGCTGAGCGGAGGCAGCTGGTCTAACTGGGCATTGCTACTGGGAAGCATTTGGTGAGTTGATGTACGTTACCGTGTCCTTTGATGTGACAATATTGTGTCACCACCGAGAGGGTTCAACACAGCCCCCCCCTTCAACCAATGCTCCTCTTATCTCTGGAGCCCACACTGGCTGGGGGGGGGGTGCTTGGGTTTTGCTGGGTTTTTTTAAATCTACAATTCAAAAGTAGCTTTGGGGGACGGGTGAACGCTGCCTGATGGATGTGAGTAAGGGGCCCAGTGTCTGTTCTGCGTCTGCCACTGAGAAATTGTCTCTCAGGTCTTGGCACAAAGCATGTCCTTTCTAGCAGGCTCCAGCTTGTCGTCTGTAGGAGCAGCACCGCTGGCACTGCCCCTCCTTGGAGGTGACCAGCCTGGATCTGCAGAAACCCCTGTTTAAATTTACTGTCTGTAGTAACCTGTGTCTCATTTGAGATTTGAGTGGAATGAAACTGTTTGAATAAAGGTAGCCAGAGAAAGGAAGGCTGTGCTTCCGGAGAGGGAGGCGGTCTGAGGGGAGCAGAGGTGGCTCCACCGTGGAATCCACACTGACCTCCCTGTCTGAGCTCCAGCTTTGGTGCTAGAGCCCCAGCTCTTGGAGCTCCACAGCCACTGCGTGGGTTGGAAATGCCACTGTGTACACGAGGATCCAGCTGCATTTCCTCCCCGTTGGCTCATGCACCAGAGCAACTTGTTTTGTGTCACCTCCCAGGGTAGGAAGCCTCTGAGGTGAATGCACTTTTGAGGTGACTGAGCCAGGCTTGTACCTTCTGCAGTAACGCCCCGAGGGTAAGGAGCAGCAGAACCAAAGGCCATGAAAGAGCTAGGTGGGCAGTGAAGGGGCTGCCTCCAGCAGCACCTGCCTTTTCTCCCACTGACAAAGGGAAGGCTGGCACTTGCTGCAGGTTTGCCTGAGGCTTTGCCATCAGGCAGCTGGGATATTTGTAATTAACACTGCTCTGCTTTTGTGAGGTGACAGGAGCTTGTCTGGGTGCAGTGCAGCAGGGCCAACTCGCGGGAAGCAGAGCTGTGCTGTTCAGGGTACCCCCTGCCCCTCTGCCTGCAGGGCAGCCCCTCTGCCCTCGGGCACAGCTCTCACCCCTCTGATCGGGGCGTTCTCCACCTCGTGTTCTGGCCCTGCTCGCTCTGAATTGGAAGGAACCCGATGTTTTACTGTACAGAGGTTTGCAAAAGCTGCACGAGGGGTTGGGGCAACTGAGTTCTTTCCTTCCCCTTCTCTCCGAGGGTAAAGGAGAGGAATTGTCTCCTTTTGGGGGAACCAGGGTGCACCCCGTGCAGCGAGAGCTGGCCTTGCGCTGGGGCAGCAGCAGCCTGTTTTTTCTCACACCCTGCACTGCTGCTCTTGCAGCCTGTCCCCCTTCTCCCCCCGTAAGGAGATGCTGGGAGTCCCCAGCCTCTGGTTTGGGGTGATACCTTTTGCCTGTCACCTGCCTGTGCCACATCCAGCCTCTGTTGTTCTTTCCTTCACCAAGCCCTGGGCTGTATAGTGCAGGAGCCTCAGCCACAGCAGCAGGCAGGGGCATCGGGAGCAGTTAGTCTGGATGGTGTCTGCAGTGGCACCCGAGGCAGCCACAGCCCAGAGCTGTGAGCCCCCAGAGCTGCTCTGGGACAACCATAGCCAAGGCCTGGAGCTGCGAGCCCCCAGGGCTGCTCTGGGGCAACCATAGCCACAGCCCGGAGCTGCGAGCCCCCAGGGCTGCTCTGGGGCAACCACAGCCCAGAGCTGCGAGCCCCCAGAGCTGCTCTGGGGCAACCACAGCCACAGCCCGGAGCTGTGAGCCCCCAGAGCTGCTCTGGGGCTTCTGCTCTTCCCTTTTCCCCAGCCACCTCGAGGTGCATTTCTGCGAGGCTGCCTTATCTCACCAGAGAAACCATTAACAAACTGGTTGGGGGGCGGGGCAGAAGCTGTCTGGGGCTTATCTTTTAATATATGGGAATAGCTTCCTGGTTAAAATTCATGTATGTTAATTAGGTACGGCCCTGTCTCCCGTCCTCCTCAGCTGGGGAGCCCAGCAGAGAGTAAGCAGCAGCCTGGAGCCAGCTCCGCCTGCCCGTTAGGGTCAGCGGGGGGAGCCGTGCACCGGCACAGCCCGCCCGCCTTAGGCTGATGCTGGAATAGGCCGCCGGTTGTCTCAGCCGCTGCGGCGGCCGCGGGCTGAAGCGAGAGGCAGGGGCTTGTGGGCTGCAGGGGGTAATTAGTCAGCAAAGGGAAAATACTACTCGGGAGTTAAAAGCCCTTTGCGTTTGGCTGTATTGAATGTTGATGCGTTTCTGCTCCTTAGGAAACCGAACCGGCAGACGTGGTGCAGCCTGTGTGTGTCTGACGCATCTGCGCAGTGTCTCTGCCTTTCCCCTTGCTCTCCCGGGCACTGGCTGGGTCAGGGGTGACGCTGAACCGTGTTGTCACCCCCCTCCTCGCTCCAGTTCCCTGTGCAAGAGTCTGGTGCCACCACAGCTGGTGCTGGTGCTACCAGAGACCCCTGCATGGCACGTTAACGCCTGAAGTGCTGGGAGAGTCCCTGTGCTAGAAACTCCAGCTGGGTTTATGTCTCCTGGGGGAGGCAAAGCAGCAGGGGCTGGGGTGTGATTGAGGATCCCCTTTATTACAGCTGCCACACGATGTCAGTTTTCACTACAGCCCCTCTCCTAGGAGAGGACCCCCCCGAGACGGGGTCTCTTGCTGGACCAATTGCTCCTTCCCTGTGGAAGGAGACTGATGGGGGGTTGATGGTGGCTTGGGACAGTAGGGCTTTGTTCAACAGGTTTATTTTACTTTATTCTGCTGCCTTAGGCTGGCTTTTCTGTGGGTGCCTTAAATTTGAGGTACTGTTCTTTTGAATTCAGTAAAGTTGCAGGTATTTGGGTCACACCTGACCTCGTGCTGCTGAAGTACTCTGCTCCTTCAAACCCTCCCTCTCCTGGGTCCCTGCACTGGAGTTCTCTCCTTGCAGATCCAAAGCCATTTATGAGAGAGCAGCTTATTCATGGGTGCAATTAGAACACTTGTCTGACTCATTACTGGAGTTAATGGTAAATCAAAGAAATATTCAGGATGTTCCTATAATTATTCTTGGTGATTTGCTGGATTGTCTTCATCCTGGATCTGGTGACAGTTTTCTTTTGCTGATATTATGAATAAAAACCTTGTGTGTAAACTACAACATCCACATTGGTAGAAAATGCCCATGAACTCACCTGGTTTGCAGGACGGAGGGTGTGAGCTGAGACTCCCGGTGAAGGAACGGGCTCTGCTTGCTCTGTTTGCTGGCTCTCCTCTAGGATCTTGACTGACCCCGAGGCTGAAGGGCCCCTCAGACTCCCCAGGTTTTGGGCAGGGATTCTCTATGGCGAGTCGTGCTGCGCTCCGGCCTCTGCTGAAGGTGCCTTGGCTCCAAGTGGAGGTTGCTGAAGAAGATGAGTTTGATGTCGTGCTAATTGTTTGAGGCTATAGGTAATAAACTTTCCTGAACAGGCTGTAAGACCAGACACCTCCCCAGGAAAAGGTGAGAAGGGCTTTTCTGAAGTCTCCTTGTTGACCAGGAGGGACATGGCACTGCTGGACCCACGGGCTGCACCCCTCTGCATCCTACAAGCTGGCAGTGCCAGGAGGTCAGTCTGGGGAGCAGCACGTCCCCAGATGTCCCCAGTCTGTGATTCTGATGCCCGGTAAGAGTTGGGGTGTCAGCAGCTTTGGACCCAAGAGGGAAAACAAGGGCTAGAGGTCCCTCACTGGCCTGGCATGGCATGGCTGCAGTACTGTGTTCTGGGTCAAGTGTCTGGGGAGCAGCTCTGTGACACCCCCCTGTCCCCTTCACCCAAGCACCTTGGCCTTATCAACCCCCCTCCAGCGCGCAGGAGAAGCTCCTTGTGCTGCTCCAGGGGTGAAAAACCTGCACAAGATGAGACCCAGCTCCCTCTTGGGGGCAGGGGATGCTGCCTCTGCGGTCCTGTCCCTCCTCCCTGGGTGATGGCAGGGGAGGAGGAAGAATGCTGATTTCTAGGTGCTCATTAGCTGTGCCAGCCTGGGCCTCGGGACTGGGGACAATGGGGCTGTTGTGAACCAGCCCAGCACGCACAAAAACCACTTTTCCCAGCGTGAGAGAGAGCTCAGCTCGCAGCCTTTGCCCACCAGCAGCCACGGCCCCTTATCTGGAGGGGATGCACGAGAGGGACCCGGGCAGCTCCCTGCTCCCAGATTTCCCACATCAGGTTTCCCATTGCTCCCAGTAATTCACTATTTCTAGACCTGCCAGTCTGTGAGATGAGAGAGAGGGTGCGTCCTCTGCCTGGTCACAGCATTCAGGGATGAAGCCTTGGGACCCTGTGGCTGCGGTGGCCAAGCGTTGGGTCTGTCCCTGGGGTGAGCCACGGGCTTCCAGCTCTGCACAACTCTGGTGGGAGGAGTGGGGCCACCCCAGCGACCAGTCCATGCTCCAAAGAATATCTGCAGACAGCCTGGTGGAGCTCAGGGCTCCCCAACAAGCACCATCACTCA
Source organism: Jacana jacana (assembly GCA_013400555.1). NCBI lineage: Eukaryota > Metazoa > Chordata > Aves > Charadriiformes > Jacanidae > Jacana > Jacana jacana. The sequence continues at coordinate 195,095 of VZTM01018130.1, forward strand.
TCAGCCCCACCTTCCCCCATCCCAGCCTGGCTGATTCTCTCCCTCAGCGAGTCTGACATGTCTCCTAAGCTATCCCCTCCTCACCAGACCGTGAGGTCATCCAGCTCATGGTCAGCACTGGTCCTCACGCCTGCTGGACCCATGTAGATGATATCCCTTAGATATGTATATATCTATATATACATATAGATAGATAGATATCTATATATACATATATAGATATCCCTTAGATATGTATATATATGACCAGCTGAGGGAGCTGGGGTTGTTCAGCCTGGAGAAGAGAAGGAGACCTTAGAGCCCCTTCCAGTGTCTGAAGGGGCTCCAGGAGAGCTGGGGAGGGACTCTTTGTCAGGGAGTGCAGTGACAGGACAAGGGGGAATGGCTTTAAACTGAGAGAGGGGAGATTTACAAGAGATACCAGAAAGAACTTGTTTGGTGTGAGGGAGGTGAGAGCCTGGCCCAGGCTGCCCAGAGAAGCTGTGGCTGCCCCATCCCTGGAGGGGTTCAAGGCCAGGCTGGATGGGGCTTGGAGCAACCTGGGCTGGTGGGAGGTGTCCCTGCCCAGGGCAGGGGGTGGCACTGGATGATCTTTAAGGTCCCTTCCAACTCCAACCATTCTCTATATCAAAAAGAAACCTCTCAAACTGCTCCCAGGCAGGCTGCTGGCGTGGCTTTGGAGGAGCAGGGACCCACCAGTGGTTTTATTTGGTCTGTTCTGGGCCTGCAGCTCTCCTTTCCCCCTTCACATTTGGTTGATTTTGCGGTTTGTTTTTTTTTTTTCTTTTTCTCTGCTCCTTTTGATTTCGCTTCCTGTTTTATCTTGTTTATTCCTCTGCAGAGAAGGAGGGTGAGGGAGAGGGATTCCTTTCAAAAGTCTGGTTAAATGAACCGCTGTGGGAGTCCAAATAGCCTTTATAGTCAAGCAAGCTGGTGGAGAAGTGAGTGCCAGAATATTAAGCTGCCGGCTGAATGGTGCCGGCAAAGAGCAGCCCCCACAGCCCTCTCCGGGGACGAGAAGGGGACGGGACACTCCTGAGCCCAGAGTTCCACCCCGCTCTGCAGGCACAACGCCCAAGCCTTCAAAGAAGGCTTCAAACATGTCTGGGTTGTCCCTGAGTGTGGCAGGCACAGGTTTTGGGTTCGGTTCCACTGTGGCAGCGTCTACATTTTGGTTTTCTTTAGTTTGTAGTGGGCTGCACGTTTCTGTGCCTCGCTCTGCTCCAGCAAGGTCTGCATCTGAACTGAGGTCCTGCTCGCTCTGGCAGAATGCCTGGGTCTTGGCTGCTACATGCTGGGTTTTTTTCTCATTTGAATCTTTTTTGGCTGTTCTAGAAGCAGCTGGGCACAAATTACTTTCATTGCAATATCATTATTTTCATACCACAGGCTTCCAGCCAGATAGTGCTCCAGTGAGGTGAGCAGGGGGGGGATAGCAGTGACATTTCCCTTCAGGAGAGAAAATAAACTCACCAAACCAGAACGAGAAGCTCTCAAGAAAGACCCTGTCGCGTGTGTGTAACCCCAAACACCGGCTGAGCCTCCAGTGCTGCAGCTTCACCTGGGAGGTGTCACCCAAATGTGCCTCGGGGAAAGCAGAGACCATATATAATACATACATGGATTATATCAGAGTCATGGAATGGCTGGAGTTGGAAGAGGCCTTAAAGGTCATCCAGTTCCAGCCCCTGCCCTGGGCAGGGACACCTCCCACCAGCCCATGTTGCTCCAAGCCCCATCCAGCCTGGCCTTAAACCCCTCCAGGGATGGGGCAGCCACAACTTCCCTGTATGTATTATATATACATATGTATATATGTATAGTGTATATATATATACACACACATATATCTATTATATGACCCTAAATAATACAGGTGCTTCTTCCCAGAGGCAATTCCGTGTCCTCCTTCCCTCAGCTGGGGGGTATCTTGCGAGGGTGGGCACTGTGGATTCCCCTGGCTGTCACCACCCTTGTTCATGCAGCCCATTGCTGCTGAGCTGCAAGTCTTCCTCAGCACACACGCTTGTTCTGTTTTCTCCAGCCCTGACAGCACCGCTGGGGAGCGTGCCCGCACCAGCACAGCATCCCGCACTCATCCTGCGGTCGGTCCCCTCTGTCCGTGGAACACAGTCAGGCGCTCTCCCCTGCAGGCTTTGGGGTGCTCTGCAGACGGGGTGCTCTGCAGATGGGGTGCCTGCAGACAGCAGCAGTGCTGGGGTGGGGGGGGTGGTCTCAGGCTCCCTGTAAACCCTCTCTTGCTCCTCTGCTACAGCCCCACAGTTCTGCTCCCTCGCGCTTAAGGGGCAAAGAGGCACTAGACACGCCGTGGAGGTGGCAGCGGAGCACTCTTTGCCACAAGGTGGGAAGGACCACCAGCATCCGTCCTTCTCTGCATTTCCGTGGCTCTGGAACGACAGGCTGCTGTGTGAAAGCTGTGATTATGGCCGGCTCCCACCGCCCTCTGCCCTCCCAGCCGCGTCCCTGATTCACAGAGGTCAGGCTCTTTCCTGCCTCTACAGATCACTGCTTTTGATCTGTAAAGCTTTCCTTGTCAGCAGTGCCCCAGCAGCAGAAATGCCTGTGAGAAAGGAGCCTGCTGATGGAAACAGAGGATCTAAGGGCTTGCCCCCGAGGGCTTTAACATCTCTACTTCACCCCACACAAGGCTCCAGCTCAGATACTTCATGATAAATGGTCTTGGAGGCTGTTTCACTTGCCTCGGTCTCTTGAGAGGTTTTGGTTGCCATTAATTCTGACTTGCTCTTCCAGAGCTGCTGCTGGGACGTGTGTCTTTACCCTGCCACAACCCATCCCTGAGGGCCATTGAGCAGGAAGAGCCTGGGAAGTTCAGGGTACGAAACTGAAGCAGCAGCAGCAGGAGCATGGGAGGCACCGTTGTGGTTGCAGCAGAGCTAACAGCTGGGTTATCTTTCCACACCGATGCCCCAAGGAGACAGGAGAGCACTGCAGGGCTGCTCCAGCCTGTCCCAGTTGAAGACCAGCCCAGCACCATCAGCAGCAGCATCTGCTCCGAAATGTGGGAGGGGAGGGTTTGTGCTGCAGCCCCCAGCACTGGGGTGAGCAGCCAGCTCAGTCCTGCCGCTTCCCAGCCCGCTCCGCAGGCAAACAGGGTGTTCTCTCTCCAGCCAGACAGGTCTGTTTGCTCTGTCCCAGCCTCAGCTGTCACCCCTCCTGCTCATCGCCACCCCGCTCAGACAGCCTGACACCCACACAGGCTTTGCTGGGTTTCTTGCCTCCCTCCAGACCCTCTGGAACTGGAGGGGGACAGGCACCCAGCTGACGTCCCAGTGAGGACATCACTCCTTCCCATACCTACACTCGGCACAGCTTGGGTTTGGCAACTGCCACCCAGCGCCGGAGACTGCTTTACAGGGTGACCTCACAGGTTGCTGTAAGGCCACTGGGAGTTTAATCTAACTGGTGGACCAGAAACTGCATCAGTATCGAGCGCCACAGGCAGGAAAGACACACAAGATTAAGTCAAAAGCTGTATTAACCTGCAGCTCGTGACACAGTGAGGACGTGGGCAGCTCGTGCCGGCTCGGGCTGGTGGGTCGGGCGCAGGGAACCCGCAGCGTTTAGGGACTCAGGGTGGAGAGAGAGGTGACTCAAGGCGGGTGTTCCAGCTCCAAAAGGAAGACATGCAGCCACGTCCTCTGCATTTCCCACTCAAGCACGTACACTGAGTGCATTTCGAGAGGCTGAGAGGCACGCTTTGCACAAACAGAAGCGGGGCAGTACATTCTGAGGGGCTGCCTGGTTTGACTCCAAAAATGAACAGAATCAAGCCCTAATGCGTTTTTCCAAGGATGTTTATTTGTTTTCTCGTAGCCCACTGACACAGCTGCGTCTGGCAAGGGAGCAGACTCTTTTTTTCCTTAAAGTGTCGATGTGACATTAAGTCAAGGCAAACACTGTAGTCAAAGGCATTCAGAGAGGGCAGCAGAAGCAGTGGGAGGTGTTGGGAGGAGGCTGTAGAGCAGGGCAAGAGGGGCAGGGAGGACCTTCCCTCCCGCCGCCCCGGCGGGGACGGGGTGCAGAGGCGCAACATCACCTTTTTGGTTTTCTGTACCGGACAAACACAGCACCATGCAACACAATCTGCAGCTGGGAAAGGGTGGAGAGCAGGATACATGGGGAGTTCTCCTGGTCTGCTGTTCAGGGTGGGGGGCAGCCTGACGAGCGAGCAGGCTGCCAGCAGCGGGACCCGAGCTCCTGAGTCGCGTTTGCCTGCTGAGGGGAACCACAATTCTCAGGATGCATCTGCTGGGACAGACCTCTCCCTCGGAGCCAGACCCACTCCGGTGCGTTTCAAGTGGAGTTCAAGTATCTCAAAATACCATGTAAGAGCCTATTTTCCTCACTGGAGGAGGGCCAGCGTGGTATCTAGGCAGGTTAAGGTTCCTTCCCGGGTGCCTTCCCTCCCAGCTCTGGCCCAGACCTGCACCTCCCGTGGTGACCTACTGCCCACCCGACCGAAGGCAGCACCACCTCAAACATCACTTCTCTTCTAAAGGAAGACTGGAAGAATACCTTCTCCTGATCACACTCTGCTGCTACAACACCTCCACCCCCCCAACACACACACACACACACAGCCCCGGTCCCACACAGCCCGTGTCCCCTCACTGTGCCTGCCATGTCGCTGCGCACAGGCACAGGGGCTGGGCTACGGGTACCAGAGGGTGACACACACACAGGATCGCTCCCTTTGGCTTTTTTCCCACCCAGCCACGGACCTTCCAGCACCTCAATCCTCCTCTGCCAAGTGGTTCCTTCACCCCAAGCAATCCATGCAGCAGCAGCCAGCCCAGAAGTCTCCATGGTGGGGGCAACTCCCGCACCCCGTTTCGCAGCTGGGACCTTTGCTCAGCCCTAGAGACCGAGGGAAAGGCTTTGGGAAGGGGGGGGGCTGGCTCCCAGCAACCAGCACCGTGCCCTTGTCTCAGGCAGTTACTGTACAAAACGGACAACACACACACGTTATTTACAGCCTGTTTTTCACATGATGGAGCAGCTCTTGGCCCGGTCTTTCCTGATCTCTGTGTCACTCAGTAAGTCCGTCCTGCCGGGCAGCTGTGACGCCCGCTTCAGTCCCCGCTTGGAGTTGCTGCGCTTCAAGTTCTTGTGCACCCTGTTGACGGAGGCAAGTGTGGTGACGTGAAACACATCCCGCACGCTGTTCTCCGAGACCTTGGAGGAGCACTCTGCGTAGGCCACCGCTCCGATCTGCCGCGCCAGCGCGCTGCCCTGCGGGGCCAGAGAGCGGAGGAAAAAAGGAAGAAGGTGAGGAGAGCGGGTCTGCAAGGAGCACCCCGTCACAGCACCGCCAGCCCCGGCAGAGCTCGGGAGCAGCTCACGCCCAGTCTTCCCTCCATCAGCTCTGAAAATGAAGTGTGAGCAGCTGAAGTGCAACACGCAGCAGCCCAGAGCACAGCCACCTCTGCACTGTGCCCGAGACCGGGTCTCTGGGCCAGCCTGGACACTGCTACTGGGTCCCTGGTGGCCACAGCAGCCCCCTCAGACACCACACACCCAGCTGCGGCTTCTGTCCCCCTGCAGCGTTGCCCCAGCACAGAGCTCCAGCAGGAGAGCTGCTGGGGGCAGAAAGAGCTGCACTGAACTAGGAGATGCAGAAGCACAAAGAGCCCTTTCGCCAGCCCAACTTGTCAAATCGGGCATCTCCACCACCCTTGAGGAAAGGCTGCTCCGTTACTAGCCAGGAGGCTGCTCAGCAGAGCATCGGGAATAAGTCAAGCTCTGCCAGAGCTGGGAAAAGAGTGCTGTACACACCAGCAGCTCGGAGCCCACGAGCCAAGGTCAAACCAGCTTCAGACCAAGACCTGGGCACAGGGGGTCATTTGCTGCTGAGGCAATGGCATCCTGGCTTGCATAAAGAATAGTGTGACCAGCAGAAGCAGGGAGGTGATTGTCCCCCTGTGCTCAGCACTGGGGAGGCCACACCTTGAGTCTGGTGTCCAGTTCTGGGCACCTCAGCACAAGAGAGATCTGGAGGGGCTGGAGCGAGTGCAGAGGAGGGACACGGAACTGGGGAAGGGCCTGGAGAATAAGGCTTATGAGGATCGATTGAGGGAGTTGGGATTGTTTAGTGTGAGGAAGAGGAGGCTGAGGGGAGACCTCATCCCTCTCTACAACTGCTTGAAAGGGCATTGCAGAGAGGTTGGTGCTGGTCTCTTCTCACGGGCAATGAGCGATAGAAGGAGAGGGAATGGCTGCAAGCTGCAGCAGGGGAGGGTTAGGCTGGACATGAGGAAAAAGTTTTTCCCAGAGAGAGTGGTCAGTCAGTGGAATCAGCTGCCCAGGGAGGGGGCTGAGTCCCCATCCCTGACTGTGTTTCAGAGTAGATTGGATGTGGTGTTGAGGGATCTGGTGTAGGGGAGAACTTGTAGAGTGGGGCTGATGGTTGGACTTGATGATCCCAGGGGTCTCTTCCAACCTGAATGATTCTATGATTCTACGATTCTTTCACTAGTAGGTCCTGCAGAAATGTCCCTCCTCGCCACCCCAGGCCCCCCAGCTGCTCAGACAGACCTGCTCGTGCGTCACGGGGATGAGGCGCTGCTTGGAAAGCTCCCGCAGCGTGTTCAGGTCCGTCCGCATGTCCAGCTTGCAGCCGACCAGCACGATCTTCGCGTTGGGGCAGAACTCCTGCGTTTCCCCTTGCCACTGCAGGGAGACAAGAGGGAGACGGTGCTCAGGGGGCCCAGTGGCACCTCCACGACAGGTTGATTTTGGCAGCAGGCAGCCTGGGGAAGGGTCAAGGCTGGAACAAGAAGGCAATCACAGGGTCTCAGCTCATCGCTCCCAACCAGGCCAAGACTCTGTCCAAGACCCCCAGCTCTGGAAGGGGGGGTGGGCCAGGAAAGTCGTGCCATCAGGTCCTACCAGACAGCATCATCCAGCCAGCGCCTCCGTTCCCTGCCGCCACAGCAGAACCCACCAGCTTCTTTGCATGAGGGTAGGGAGGCTCTACAGAGAGACCTGGGCAGGTTGGGTCGATGGGATGAGCTCCAACAAGACCAAGTGCCAGGTGTTCAGAACATGAGGCTCCCGTGGGATCAGGCTGAAAAGCAGACTCCAGACCACGCACTCTGGGGTGTGTGGCTTTTCCAAACGGGGGTCACAGCTGTTTCAAGACTGATTAGCTGATCAGGGCACTTTAATTACAGCCGAGGGCAAGGGTGGAATGGCCGGAGTGCCTCCTGGATACCTTTATGCTCGATTCCTCCAGACGTGCCCTGCAAACCCGCCAAACCTGAGCCCCCGCGCTGGGCCAGGGGAGAGGAGACCCCTCCTGGGCACAACAGTGGAAAAATAATGACAGCACCGTCTGGTGCAGACATCTGGGACTGCAAAGGTCAGCCACACCGGCCCTCTTGAACCCGGGTCAGCGGGGAGAGCTCTCTGCACAGCACACTCATTACTTGTTTATTAGCGGGAGCCACACAACAAAAACATGAAGAGATCCAAAGCGTGGCTCCAGCCAGGCAGATAGAGAGTTGCAGCAAGGGAAGGGAAAGGCCAGGGCAAACACCCGCTTCCTTCACGCTAACGGTCCCTTTCAGAGCTCCAAAATCCAGTGCCCAGGGTGCAGCTACGTGCTCAGGGCAGTAAATAAACCCATCACCTGTGACTTCCCTGCACAGCCCCATCAGGGTGTCCACGCGCCGGTTTCTTACCTTCTGTCTCCGGAGTGGGAGGCAGATAATAAAGAGAGATTAGCCCTGGCTGAGCTATCAAGGCACCACCCCAGGAAAACCTGCTTTGTGTGAAAGGAAGAGCTGCTTGTTTGCATTCTCTCAGATGGCTCCTTCCCTTCAAGCATACGTGTTGTACAGGCAGCCTGGGCACCAGAAGGGCAGCAATAATAAAGATTTCCTCTGCTGAATTAGCATTTTTTGCCCGAGGCTTGAATGGGGGAGTGTTATTTTCCTAATTCTCCTTGTATCAAAAGCTAAAACCCATTTCAGCTTCGTGGTGTCTTAGGAATTTTCCTCACCTCCATAGGGCTGCAAGCCTGCCCCAAAGGAAACCCAGCATCTACTCGGAGGCACTTAAGAAATCCCCTGTGATTTAGAGTTTATTTTAAGCCGCTGGATCAAAAAGGCATCACTTAACAGCGCTCAAAGCATCCGTGGGGCTGCACAGGGAAGAGCCCGTGCTGAACAGGGTGGACCCACACGAAGTGTGTGCCCAGAGACATAAACAAATCCCAGCCCTGGCTAATTATGGATGGGTTTGCATCTCATTAAGGTAGGAGTGCTCTGCTCGCATTATTATTCTGCTGACTCCCGAGCTGAGCAGCGAATTCTTTCAGTCCCCCCCCGTGAAACACGCCTCCCTCCACCCAGCACGCCTGGTACCCCGGGACCTGCCTGGGGAAGGAACACTGAGCCATTGACCGCGTTTATCTGAAGGGTCTTTGTCCCCTCACCAGGACACTGCTGAGACACAGACCCACTTCTCAGCCCTCCCAGCAGCTGAGTAAGAGGCACTTGCTTCGGCACAACATTTGGCAAAACGTGGGGAGGCCAAGAGGGCAGTCAGCACAATGTGAGTTGTTCAGGGGGTGGCTGGTCCAGCACCGGCAGCCCAGGGGCTCCCTGGGGAGGGCAGCGACAGGAATCGCTGTTCTGAAGCGCTTTTCACGCCTCGGTGTCTCAGAGAGCTTCACAAACCAGACGCCAAGACTCGCTTCTGGGACAGGATGCAGCCCCCAGCAGTTCCCAGCAGCTTTGCTGCGCAGCGGTGAGGACTCCCGACACCGCAGCTCCCCGGATTCCATGGAAGGAGGCAGGGAATGGCCAAGGCCAAGGGGTGCAAGTGGCCTTTTACCCTCTCCTCACGCAGAGTCTGGAGCTGCTGGACTTGACGCCAACTTGGAGGAAAGCCTTGCGTGGGAACCATTCCCCTGGGAGCCACCTACTCCCCCAGAGCGTGGCAGGGACACCTCTTGGGACTCCCCAGGCAGGGACCTGCTGGGACACCAGCCAGCAGTGCTCCCCGGCACGGGACCTCCCCAGGACCTGCCAGGGAGCCGGGACCCCAGGGCGGCCGCTGCAGGGGGCTGTCTCAGTCTCAGTCAGAAGGCCCCCAGGGGCACTCACCTTCTTGAGCACACTGTCCAGGGTCTCTGGGCGGCTGATGTCAAAGCAGATGAGCACAGCGTCCGAGTCCGGGTAGGCCAAAGGACGGACGTTGTCGTAATACGCCGAGCCTGCAGAGAGGAGCAGAGGGGAGCGGTGAGCAGGAATTCCCATCCCAGTGGGGAGGCACTGGAACAGTTTTGCCCAGCAAAACTGTGGCTACCCCATCCCTGGAGGGGTTCAAGGCCAGGCTTGGATGGGGCTTGGAGCAACCTGCTCTGGTGGGAGGTGTCCCTGCCCAGGGCAGTGGGTTGGAACACGATCTTTAAGGTCCCTTCCAACTCCAACCATTCTATGACTGTGTTTAAGAGTAGATTAGATGTGGTGTTGAGGGATCTGGTGTAGGGGAGAACTTGTAGAGTAGGGCTGATGGTTGGACTTGATGATCCCAAGGGTCTCTTCCAACCTAAATGATCCTATGATTCTAGGAGAGCTGGTGCGCAAGGTGGCACAGCGACCGTGGGCGACCCTTGTGTCCCAGGAGATTTCGGACCCCCTGCTTCAGGCTCAGACTGCTTCAGCTCTCCACTTTGGGCTTTTTTTAGACCTGTGCCTGGTGGGGTTTTACTGGCTGGGATGTGGGATCCAGCATCAGTCCACACACTCGGATGTGCTGGGTGCTTTAGGTGAGCCATGCCGCATGGCTCACCTAAAGCACCCAGCACATCCGAGCGTGCGGACCAGTGCTGCATCCTCCCAAGGGCATCTGCCTGCAGACAGGACCCCTGGCACACACTGTGGAGGAAAGCATTCCCACCAGGCATTCCTCTCCCTGCAGCTCCTCAGTTTCCCCACAACCACCGCGGATAAATCTGCTCCCCACCTCCCCAGCCCGGGAACGCTCCTTTTCCAGAGGTGGCTTTGCCTCCCATTCATTGCAGCCATTGCCACAGCAAACTGTCTCATAGCAACCTGCTATGAGGTTGCTTCCCCTCCAGCTCCTCGCCTCGGCCATCCCCCCACAACCACCATTGCCCACCCTCCAGGGCCAGCAACCGAGCCACGGGACCACGGGAGGAAAGACCCCCGTGGCAGTGGGAGGCACATGAGGTCAAGAACCTCATTTTCTTAATGAGACCCAAATTGCCTTCACGTTCATTAACTTTCTGCTCCAACTCCAAAGCGCAGGAGCAGCCCCTGGCACCGTCACTGGTATTTCAACCCACCAGCTCCTCCAGCAGCGGGAAACAGCCCAGGGCTCTTGGCCTCGGCCACAGGAGACCCACAGCCAGGGGTGCCCAGTGGGGCAGGAGAGCTGTGTCCTCCATACACAGGAGATCTCCAGCTTTCTTAGTAGAAGTTGCTACCGAATCAGCAAACTCTGTTTGCTGCAAATTTCTATTCTTCTCTTTTCTGCATCTATTACTTTTTCATTCAGCAGGACAACTGGAAAAAAACAAACAACCCCCCCCAAAAAAAGTCTCAGTTCCCTCAGCTCCGGGTCTCGGTCTTCACTGATTCTGAGCACTCAGCACCTTTCAGATACTCCAGCAAGAGACCCCGGAGATGCGGAGTCTGGCGCTTCCGAATACGGAGGCACCCAGGGCTGTGTGTCTGCAGACCCAGCCTTCCTTTACCGCCTGAGTCACCCTCCCACTTGGCACCCAAGTTTGCAGGAAACAGGACCCATGAGCATCTGTTCGTGATTACAGAGAGAAAACGGGAGCGAGCCAAAAACCAGCTTCCAAATGAAAATCCAGGCAGTTGTTTTCTGAAATTCGGGGGAAGATACAGCCTCTGCCTCGTCAGCTGGCAGCCCCTCGACGTGCCTGGCACTGTCACTCAGAGCCCCAGCTCTCGGGGAAGGGACTGAAAGGTGCCTCTTCGCCTATACCAACACAGTGTTAATCTTCATTTGCTCCCTATTAGCTGTTCTGGGCGATAATGAGCCCCCTCACACGGGCACCCTCCCTCCAACAACAGCACGTTAGGAACCAGGAAAGCAGATACTCCTGCAGAGCCGCGATCCGCTCGACAAGGGGCTCCCGCAGCCCCAGCCAGCTCTGGCTCCACACGGAGACGAGCGGTGCCAAGACCTGAATTTTTCAGCATGGCACTTGTCTCGGAGGGCTCACTCTAAACCCTCCCCACGGAGCCAGCACGCTGCTCTCTGCAGGGACAGCCAACAACATCCTTCGCAGAAGGAAGCAGAAATTCATCCCGGCTCACTGGAGTGCTGCACCGCATCCACAACCCCAAAGAGCACAGCGTTGCCTCCCTGCAGCGCCGTGCCAGGCGAGCAGCGGCCCTGAGAACTACAGAGGGTGTTTTCTTTGGGGGACAAACCCCACCACCAGCTCAGCCAAGCCGTTGTCCAGAGGACAGAGCTGTCAGAGCAGGACCGTGGTGCGGCTGTCTCAGTAGCCAGGGGGGGTTGTAGTCTCTTCTCCCAAGTCACAGGGGATGGGACAAGAGGAAACGGCCTCCAGTTGCCCCAGGGGAGGTTCAGGTTGGAGATCAGGAACAATTCTGACAGGGAAAGGGTTGTTCAGCCTTGGGATGGGCTGCCCAGGGCAGGGGTTGAGGCACCATCCCTGGAGGGATTCAGCAGCCGGGCTGACACACTGCTCAGAGACGTGGGTTGGTGATGGGTTTGTCAGAGGTGGGTGATGGTGGGACTCGATGATCTCTAAGGTCTCTTCCAGCCCAGACAATTCTATGAAACCTCTCTCCAATTCACAGAGGGGCTGGGCAGGGAATAACCCACCCAGCTGCTCCTGGATGGGTCTCCAGCCATGGACAAAGCTGTGGCCGGGAAGGGGCCAGCAGGAGCCCGGCAGCGCTGGCCCAGCCCCACACCAGCGGGGTCTCCGGCACAGGCACCATTTGCATCAGAAAGGCCCACAGCCCCCCGCTACAGCCCGGCCATTGTCCCCTTCCCGGGCCCACCGAGGGGAAGCATAAAAATGCTGATGGAAACCCTGGCCACGCATGAAAGGCCTGAAGTGGCAGCCGTCCCAGCCGCCTGCTGCAGAGCCCCGTCCCCATGGTGAGAGGCAAAAAATCTCGGCTGGTTTTCTGAGACGTCCAGGATGCTCCAGAGCTGCTGCTTCCTCTGCAGATGCAACGAGAGGGCACGGAGTCACCCTAAAAATACTTCCCACTGCTAGAAAAGGGGAAATCAGCCCAGAAAGACAATGGCAGAGTTTATGGCAGAGGGCAAAGAGGAATTTGGCCTCAGGGAACACGGAAGAGCAGCAGTTAAACAGCCCCAGAGGTCATGCCCAGTCCCTTTATCCTGCTGCGGGCAGAGTAGGGAGGAAGTTTTTCTTCTGTGGTCCTTTGACTCAGCGACCACACCAGGGCCCAGCCAGAGCCCGTGGGAAGGGGCAGGTCAGGGACCCAGCCAGGAGCCCCCCAAGTGGGCGCAGCTCGGGCCACATCTCCTTTTGCCAGGAGGAAGCTGCCCACACCAACAAAACCCATCACTCGTATCCGCTGGAGCCACCATGCCCATGGCCACCTCCACCTCCAGCGTGGCCCATGGCAGGGCCCCAGTGGCTCCCAGAGCCCAGGAACAGGCATCCACCACTACAAGACCATCTCCCACCCAGGAGGAGCCACGAGCATGGTCAGCTCTGCAGATGTGGCTCCCTGCCTTGAGGATTTTAGTTACCTTTGACAAGACAGAAGACAATGTTCAGAGCAATCCCTCAGCATCCCCGGGCCAGGACAGACCAGAACATGCAAATGCTTCCTCATTCCCTGCATCATTAATGCTGATGGGCTTTGTAAGCCAAGCCAAGCTTCGAGAAGCCAAGTGGAGGGTCCTGCACCTGGGATGTGGCGACCCCAAGCACAAATACAGGTTGGGCAGAGAATGGTTGGAGAGTGGCCCTGAGGAGGAAGATTTGGGAGTGATGGTGGATGCGAAGCTCAACATGAGCTGGCATCCAAAGAAGGGTGCCAGAAAGAACTTGTTTGGTGTGAGGGAGGTGAGAGCCTGGCCCAGGCCACCCAGAGAAGCTGTGGCTGCCCCATCCCTGGAGGGGTTCAAGGCCAGGCTGGATGGGGCTTTGGGCAACCTGGGCTGGTGGGAGGTGTCCCTGCCCAGGGCAGGGGGTTTGGAACTCCATGATCCTTAAGGTCCCTTCCAACTCCAACCATTCTGTGATTCTATGAACAGGAGACTGGGAAATTGATGGTCGCAGCCTCCCAGGCTGCAATAGCAGCACATCAGGGAGATAAGGACCTGAACCACCACAAGTTCAGAGAGGCAATTCATCCTCCCGGTGTGAAATCATACCCTCTCTCCCAGGAGAAAATCAGAGGATTCTTGTTTTGTTTTGTTTTGTTTTGTTTTGCTTTGCTTTTGGTTTTGTTTGTGGGGAAGAAGCTTGATGAACTGCAGCAATACTCCTGAGCACCCGCAGCTCAGCCGGGGCTCTCAGCAGCAGGTTAAGGATGCCTGACCCTGCCTGACCCGTCACTGGCTGGCAGGGGAGGACAATGCAGATCCCACTGACACAAAAAACATGTTTGTGATGCTAATATAGTGCTCATTAGAGTCTAGCCCAGAAGAGTGACAAGTGGCAGAGGCAGGAATTAAAGGGCTGGTGACAGACTCAGACACGGGTAAGGACAGGCTCTGGCAGCACTGCCGTCCGAAGCCCAGACCCAGCAACTCCGGGGTCACCATGACAGAAGAAGCAGCAATTAGTGACATTAGAGGCTACAGTAAGTGACACCGAGAGCAAAACAGAACCCGGCGAAATAGAGTCAGACAGAAGCGCCGTGGTGCCAGGTTCCACCCCTGGCTGTCGCAGCACAACCCAGGCTGGCACACAGGAACCGCCTTAGGGGAAGGCTTCACCCAAGGGAAGGTCAGGATTTGCTCTTCAGAGGTCGGGGTAGGAGAGAGCTGTGCCATGGGGAGAGCCCCCACGCTCTGACCCTCATGAGCAGCAGAGCTTGTCTTGAAATGACACAGCTCCCTGCCTGCCAGTGAAAAAGTGGGTAAAACAAGGAGATGAGGTGCCCCAACAAAGCTGGAAGGAGAGAGAAAGCAGCAGAGACCTGCTGGCCACTGCTCCCAGGGACCAACTGTGGCCATCAGCCCCAGGACTTTTACAGGCTTCTCTTGTGGCTGGACCATGGCATTTCTCTTGCTTGTCCAACATCACTGCAAACCCCTGAAGTGTGGGAAGGAGACGATGGTTCCATGACATGGAGCAAGCAATGGTGTGGAAAGTGCATGGCTGAAACAACAGCTCATCAGCTCGGACAATTAACCTCTGCTCCTAATTCTGACGATGAACGTACGAAAACGTGGAAGTTATTCAACAGCCCAGCTGGCATACCTTCAGGAGAGACATGGCCAGGGTGAAGGGAATGGTATTTGCACGGGCTGAGGTGGCATTTCTTTCTGGGCCCCTCTCCAGAGCTTATTTCTGGAAACCTGTCACCCAGGAGGAGGCTGTTCTGCTGGATTTACCGGCAGAGGAGCCCCCGGCCTGGGCAGGCACAGGGTGCTGCTGCCTTACCCAGCCCCTCTGCCCTGTCTGTCTCACACAAGTGGCTCACAGGGGTTTGGAGGAGCTTGCTCAGACCCAAACCTCACTCTGGCAGCTGGAAGGCAGCTCTGGATGTCCCTGGGCTCCTTGTGGAGGTCCCTGGTGGCACCTCTGGGGGAGCATTACTGAGTGTGGGGGTGGGAGGGCTGGGGCTGTGGGGGCTGGAAATCCCGCCTGCGCAGCTGACAAGGGAGACCAATGGGAGCCATCCCCTCCTGGCACTCTCGCCGTGTCACAAGGGCAGTTGGCATTGCCACAACCTGCCCGTCATCCTTCCCACAGGGCACGAGGGCTGGGAGCGGCAGCAGATTCCCACGGCGCAGCCAGCACCCGCTGCGGCTCCGGGGGAGCAGGTCCAAGGGCTGAGCCAACACAGCGACCCTGCTGCCGTCTTGCACGTGTCAGGCTGGCTGTGCGGGAGCAGCACGTCCCCTCCCCAACCTCTCCGTGCCAGATAAGGTTCCTCCCCACGGGGAAGGCTGGGCAGAAGAGAATCTTCCCTTGTGAAGTTCCATCCAGCAGAGATTTTATCCTCAGACTCTGGGGCAGCCACGTCCCCAGCACAGGCAGGCACACACCAACCAGCTCCTTCAGAGCTCCCTCCCACAGAGCCTCCTGCCATCCCCATCCACCATCCCCAAGCACACCAGCACAGCACAGAGCAGGGCGAGAGGCACCCGTGGCACCGTGCTGGCTGGGGACAGGGGCACGACTGCCCTGCACCAGGGACCTTCTGCAGGTCTGTTTACGTGACCACCCCAATAAGCAGCTTCCACTCCACCTAAACATGCATTGAAGGGGCATCAGGAGGTGCCACAGAGCAGCCAGAGTGGCAGAAGGGGGAAGAGCAGAGGTGCTGTCCCTGCCCTCAGGGTCCCCTCCTGCTGCAGGGAAGGGTCTACATCAGAGCCGGGAACAAACCCACCCTGCAGAAAGCCTTTCCCTGCCTACGGGGTCGCAGGGTCGGCCGGTTGTCACTAATGGCACCTCTCCTGCTCAGTGCTCCCGTGACTCCCAGGACACCCCAGCTCTCCTGGAGCCCCTTCAGATACTGGAAGGCTGCTCTAAGGTCTCCCCGGAGCCTTCTCTTCTCCAGGCTGAACAACCCCAGCTCCCTCAGCCTGTCCTCCCAGCAGAGGGGCTCCAGCCCTCCCAGCATCTTCATGGCCCTCCACTGGACCCATTCCAACAGGTCCATGTCCTTCCTGTGCTGAGGACTGCAAAGCTGGACACAGTGCTCCAGGTGGGGTCTCACCAGAGCAGAGCAGAGGGGTAGAATCACCTCCTGTGACCTGCTGGCCACCCTTCTTTTGATGCAGCCCAGGATGGGGTTGGCTTTCTGGGCTGCCAGTGCACACTGTCGTGTCATGTCATGTCTTTTCAGGTCTATCCTCCACCCACTCCAGCATTTGCATGTTCTGATGCTGCTTCTGCTGCAACTCTTTAAACTTCTGTCCGACTGGTTACTGACCTGCCTGAGAATGTGACCCAGCTGCACATATTTTTAGGCTTAACTATGTATTTGTGCTGAGGCAGAACACAAGTATGCTGGTTTCAGGCTCCCAGCCTCAACAGGGAGCATGGGAGGAGCTATTTTGGTATGGAAAGGGCAGCTCCACATTTTTCCCCTGCCTCGGAGTGCGTGTGCCGTTGAACTCTTCCCAAGGCAGAGCTTGCACTTTGGAGGAGGCAGCCATGGCAATCCGGGAGCCGCGCGCTGGGAATCCAGGCACAGCCTCAGCATCCATGGAGATGCCACGGCTGAACTCGGCCCTTTCAGCTCTATAATCTCATCAACATTCCTGGGCAGTTCCCCTAAAGAAGGATGTGTTATCGCAGCCCGTAGGTTCCCACACAGCCCACAGGCAGACTGTTTGCTGAGTACAGGCAAAGAGGGGGATCTGCCACTCGCAGCGTCAGTCTCCTCTCCAAAGCACATCTGCTTGAGAGGCGGAAGCCCCGGCAAAGGGCCGGCAGCCTCACAACTCCCCGCTGTGAGCTGCAGCACGGAGGGGGGCAGAGGGGCACCGCTGAGCCCACGGGCACCCATCTCTGCAGGTGGTGGTGGCTCTGGGCAGCACTGCATCCTGCTGGTCCACCAAGGGCAGCAAAGTCCCCTCCAGCAGGTCCCCAAGAGCGCACGGCACAGTGCCAGGCCTGGGCACGGGTGACACGGATGCCCCTACCAGACACGGGCGTCTCTCACTGTAACTGCACCCCTTTCTCACCTCTGGAGCACGGAAATGAAACTCGCCTACGCTTCCCAAAGCGCTGCCAGCGGCCACCAAACCACCCACCCTCCCTCCACCCGGCCACGAGGAAGAGAGCTCTTCTGGGGCACCGGCACGGCGGGTCCGGGAGCACCCAGCCCTTGGGGAGCAGCTCCCAAGCCACCAGGCATCCCGTCCAACAGGAATTCCCCCCCACGCACACCCCCTGGCCACGCAGAGGAGGTGTTCCTGTGCCAAGCACAGGCAGAGAAGAAAAGAATTTGCCAGAACGGGAGCAGGAAGAGCAGCAAAGTGTCTTCCATCGGGCTGATGAACCGAGGTGCCGGGGCACCTGTACGGTGGGCAGGCTCTGCAGCCCTTCCCTCACACACAGAGAGGTCAAACTGCTTCCTACTGGAGGCTGTAGTCGATGGCACACAGCACAGGCTGCAGGGGGACAGGAGGGATGGGACATGGCACCTGGAGCAATTTCACTCCCGCAGTGTGCCGCGAGGTGGGACCAATTAAACAGAAACAAACCCAAAACACAGCCAGCACCTGCAGATGATGGACGAGAGGTCAGTCTCAGACTCGGTTCTCTTATCTCCCCAGCAGGTTCTGAGACCTAAGGCACTTCAGACAGCACAAAGTCCTCGCCTCTGCCCTTTCTGAGCACAGGTTTCACCTTTGTGAGGGATTCTCAGTGCTGGAAACTCTCCAGAGTCACCCTCCACCCTCAGAAAAAGACCAATCAATGGGCAAAGGGATAAAAGGCATTTAAAGGGGATCAGTGGTCCCAACGCAGTTTGGGAACCATTCGGTTCTCCATCACTCCTGCCCACCCTATGGCAGTTACTTCTCCCTCTGCGTTTCCTCCCTGCCTGCCAGCCGGTGACGGCACAGCCTGCGTGTGCTGCTTGGCACGAGGGGCACCTTCACCCTGAAAGGCTGCATTTATCCAAGGCGCTTCTCTCAGCCGGTACCACAAGCTCCGGGGAGCAGATGCCACCCTGCTTTGCACCCAGGCTGCCAACCGGACTGCCCAGCAGCCAGGTAGGCTGTGGCCACCCTCGGTCACAGCAGAGGGAGTTTTCCAGGCAGACCACTCGCTGCTGGGTGATGCTGAGCTCACCCTGCTCAGCACCCAGAGTCTCTGACCGCTTTCACAACAAGCTGTGGGGCAGGGGGGAATTTAAAAAAAAAAATAGTTTAAAAATTTAAAAAAATGAAATTAAGCAAGAGTCAGCTCCTCTGCCCGGGTCTCTGCTCCGATTCCAGTTCCAACTACTTATCTAAGAGATGGTGAGTGTCTAAAATAGAAAGGGGGACCTTGACAGGAGGAGGGGAGCCGTTTCCCAGCACCTCCCTCCCTGCTCCTGCTGGGATGGAATTTATCCAGAACAATAAGCCCCTGAGCACGAGGCTGCTGAAAAGAGACAGGAGGCAGCGCAGAGACAAGGGAGAGGGCACCCCCGTGCCCCTCACTCTGCATGAGGAGGGCAATTACCCACTCCCAACCCCTCCAGCTCAGCTGCTCAGTTTGCTATTGTGCTAAAACTTCTTTTACCACCAAAGCTCCTCCAAAGGGTAATGGAAATTCAACAGCAGCTTGCAGCCCACAGCCGAAAATGCCAGCTTGATAACCAGGGAAAATCGCTGTATATTGCTTGGCAGGGCTGTTTACTGAAGCTCCTGAGTATTTCAAATCAAAGCTGCAATGGAAGGGAATTTATCTGGAAAACTATCTAGCAAATCTACAACAAAGCTGTTAAAAGTGTCAAACATTTTTCATAAGGAAAAGGGAGAAGGAATCAAAGTGCATTTCCTCTTGGCTCTAGAGATAAACGTTAGACAAACTTCTATCTTGTGTTGAAAAGGGTAAAAATGAGCCTGTGGCAGCATCAGGTGCAGGTACTGGACACCTATACACAGCTTTAAAGACTTTTTATCCTGTCTTTTGCTTCTCCCATCGGTAAGATCAAAGCCAAACATTCTGGAGAATTCCTAAAAAGCAGACAATGCATCAAACGTGCTTCCACACCCTCCACAGGGGAAGTTTTCCAGGCCAAACACAGAGGCTCAGAGCAAAGCCATTCGCTGCCCAACAACGACACCCCACCCCGGCCCTGCTCACGGGCTGCCCTCGGTCCGGAGCCCCCCGAGGCCACGGCGGGGATGGCACTGCGGGTGTAGGACACACACGGGGTCAGCCACCCCTCGCTCCCAGCACACCCTCGGGGCAGCCCTAGGGACCCTCTGCAGGGCAGGCCCCGGTCAGGTCACCCAGGATGGCTTCGCTGTCCCCACGCCTGAGGGACTTGTCGTAGACACATCAGCCCAGCACCATCCACCTTGCAGTGCTCTCCCACTGTAGCCACCGTGCTGTGCTTCAAGCCCGGCTGCCAGGCAAGCGCTGGGAGCCAACATTCCAGCCGCAGCTCCAGCACCCAGGGCTGCCCCAGGAGCCAGCATCCCTCTGGCTCACAGCACAGCACACATCGTGCGGGTGAAGCAAGAGGCTCCTTTTTTGTCTCAGGGAATAAAAAGCAGCAAAAGGCAAGATCTCCCGAGTCAGGAAGCATCCAGAGCAGACTCGGTAAAGGCATTTTACAGGTTAGAGCTAGTCCAAGACTCAGTACAGCCAGCACTCAATGCAGAGCTGTGCTGACCCTACAGCTCTAATCTGAGGGATGTCAAATTATAGCAAGAAATTTGAGAGCAAAGAAAGTCCTAGGTCAGGGTTTAATTTACTGTTGCTCTCGGGCACTGGGAGGGTTTCATTTCTCATAACGACTCCAGAAATGATGGGGAAACAGCATCAGCAAGGCTGTGATGGAGGGACACCGGCACACACAGCATTCAGCGGCACCATGCGTGCACTGCAGTCCAAAAAGGTCAGCAGAGGTAAATCAAAAGGTGCACGTGAACTTTGCTGGATGCCAACCTTTTTCTTAACTCTGCATCAAGCTCTTGGCTTGCAACTCGCACCTCCAACAGAAAGGCAGCACCAAGCAGGGGAAGGGTCTGGGTGGGCTGGGAGAGCTGTGCCTACAGCTTCATGCAGAATCACAGCTGAGGGACAAAGAGCCAAAACCAAACCACCACCAACAAAAAAACCCCGAAGAACCTCAGATGCTCCGTCAGAGAGTGATGAAAGGACAGCGCATTCCCACAGCACATTCCTCACCAAGGTGAGGTCTCCCTTCCCAACCTGCCCCTTCGCCGCTTCCCCCTTCCTCCCCGCCCTCGCCCCGCAACCCCGGAGCCGGTTGTGCCC
>VZTM01018130.1:223529-239651 GCA_013400555.1 Jacana jacana
CCAGGGAGCGCCCGTGGCGACCCCGCCCGCAGAAGCCCCGCGGCGGCGGACAAAGCCCCCGGACAAAGGGGCTGCGTGGGCAGGACGTCCCTGCCCGTCCCTGTCCCTGCCTGTCCCCGCCCGTCCCGTCCCGCCCAGCCTCCCGGGGCCTGGCTGCCCTCGCCCCGGACCCTGCCCTCCCCTCCTGCCCACACTAAGGGCCGGAGTCATCGGGCTTTGGGGTCGTGGGGACAAGCTGGACACGGTCACGGTCCGCGGGGAACCGGCAGATGTATTTGCGTGTATAAAATGTTCGTGTCGGCGGGGAGCGCTGGAGGGGGGTTGGACCGGAGCGTGACTGTGCTGTTCCTGAGCACGTTGGTGACCGAGCTCTTGAACTGCACAAACGTGGAAGGAAACAGCTCCGGCTGCTGCAGAGCCGTCCCGAGCCATCTGAGGGTGGCGAGGGGGCGGCACCGGCAGGTTGGGATGCCCCTAGTGCTGGTTTGTGGTCCATAAGCTTTTGGCTGCCGCGTTTCTGCCAAGGTGGGAGGACGGAGGAGTTGGCTCTGCGTGTCCCAGACCTCTGGGTCTTAACGGCTGTTGCAGTTTTGGGGCTTTAAGATGGGTGCACAACTGGCCAAACAAAAGCATCTCCAAAAAAGCAATAGTGTCTCAAAGATGATTCCCTCCCCTCCATGAAAACATCTTGGTTTACTCAAGGGTAAATGCCAGCTCCACACTCTGAGGAGCCTTTCTCCTCCCTGCCCTGACTCCAGCTCATCGTGCGGCTGCTCAGTGTTTTGCTGTCTCCCTCCCTCCCGTTACCAAGAGCAGATGTTCCTCACCCCGTGGGATAAGAACAGATTTTGAGGAGGTGCCTTCAGGCCTGAGGCTTAGACCTGAGAGGTTTTCCTTCAGGCTGGACGTGCTTTTTCCAGGCCTGATCCTGTTGAGTGTTGCCCCGGGCGTCCTGCACGTGTACAGAATGATGCAGCAGTGATAGGTCATGGTGGTCAGACTCCTGCGCCCAGCTTGGGCAGGACAGGGCCCCCCCTCCCTCTTGAGGGGCTGTAGGTTTGGGCAGTTGGCAGTGGGGCAGCACACTGGGTGCGAACTGGAGCCTGGGGTGCCCACGGTCCTTCTGAGGCTCCTGCCACGAGCCCAGGTCTGTGGGGAGAGGTGCTATGGGGCGGTTTCCCCCGTGAGAGGAAGGCAGGCTGGAGCTCCCACCCAGACCCAGGGGTGCTGAGTCCCTGCAGACCCTCTGCACAGGGAATGGCCACGTGTGCCCGCTCTGGCCTATGGCGGGCATGGGTGTGATGCCTTCTGCTAACCCGGGGCTTGTTTCAGACAGCCTTGCCCTCTCCTTGATTTTAGGTTGGCGATAAGGTGATGGTCTTGGCTAGGTCTGGGCTCTGGCAAGAAGTGGTGAACGTGCCGGCCAGTCAGACTTTCCCGATGCCCGAGGGAATGAGCTTCGAGGAAGCGGCTGCTCTTCTTGTCAACTACATCACTGCCTACATGATCCTGTTTGACTTTGGGAACCTGAGGCCCAACCAGAGTGTCCTCATCCACATGGCTGCAGGTAAATAGTTCCTGCCAGCCTGGGCTGAGACTTTTGGCTTCAAGGTGCAGCTTCTGAACGGGTGACAGGGGCCGGGCAGTGATGGGAGCGGGGCTGGACTGAAGAATATCACCTGCCAGTGTGCCTTCACACTGAGCCAGGCACTGGAAAATGCTGACCCCGTTTCCCAGCAGCCGGGGTTGGTCTCCCCAGCGTGTCCCAGGTGCCAGCCTGTCCTGGCAAAGCCTTTCTTCCATACCCTCCTGGCACTGTGTGATGGGTACAAAGAGGGGTGATTTCCCTGTCCCGGGGCGTTTCTGACTCCTGGGGCTGTTTGCTTCCAAGTCTTTCTCACTGCTGGGTTTCAGGTGGTGTGGGAACTGCTGCCATCCAGCTGTGCAAGACGGTAGAGAATGTCACCATTTTTGGCACAGCATCTGCCTCCAAGCACGAGTCGCTCAAGGAGAGCGGAGTCGCCCACCCCATCGACTACAGAACCATGGATTATGCGGAGGAGGTCCGGAAAATCTCTCCCAAAGGTACCGTGTGCTGGAGGACTAGAACCATCCCGTGTTTCTTTCAGCGGGAAAGAAACTTGTAGTGACTTTCTATTCCCTCCAGGCGTTGACATTGTCCTGGACCCCCTGGGAGGATCCGATACCTCCAAAGCGTTTAACCTGTTGAAGCCGATGGGCAAACTCATCACGTACGGTGAGTGCGAGCGCCTGCTCGAGCCCCAGCTCTGGCAGAGGGGGGGACGGGTGCCAGGGTGGCCGTGGACCTGTGAGGGAGCATCCCTGCTGCCGACTGCTCTCTCTGTGCTGTAGTTGGGTTATTTCCCAAAGGCTTTAGGATGCTTCGCCGGGGTGAGGCACAAAGGGGAGCGAAGATCTGTGCCTTGTCCTGAGAGCTCTGGTCACAGGTCCTGAGGTTCTGCCCTCCAGACTCGGTGAGATCCCTCAGCAAGTGTGAGCCGGTGCCCGCAGGGGAAGCTGGAATGTCCCCGTGGAGGAGCCCTGGCACAGCTGCTTTGTCCAGGCTGACTTAATGCACAGCGCTAATAGAGCCCTGCTTTTCTCCTAGAGGATGTGTGGGTGATGAGGTTTGAGGCTACTGAATACTTATCTCTCCATTCCCCAGCCCTGAAACACTGTGATTTTTGTCCTGGAGACAAAAGCCCTCACACAGCCCCCAGCGGGATTCCAGATACTCTCACCACGGCGCGGCCTCTGCTCGCCCAGCGCCGCGGCCTGTGGCTCCTCTGGAGACGCCTGGCTGCAGGAGGGCAGTGCTGTCCTGCCAGCCCGGACAGGACCCATGTCCCTTGCCTGCCTCTGCCCACACTCCATCGAGCCGTGCTGCTGTTGCCCTCCTGAGAGAGCAGCTGTTTGTTTGTGCAGTACATGGTGCTGATAATCCAAACTCTGTGCATCTTGAGGCTGAGGCAGGTGCCCGAGTCCATTGACTGGGCACAGCCTGATCCAGTTCTCGCCTCTCCCGCTCCATAGGTGCAAGTGGCCGTTGCCCCGTGGGTTGTCTGAGCTGCTGGGTTGCCTCTCGGGCTGTGCTGATTCCAGCTCACTGTATCTTGTCTTCTTTTCAGGGGTAGCCAACCTGCTCACTGGGCAGAAGAAGAACCTCATGGCTATGGCTAAAACCTGGTGGAACCAGTTCAGCATCAATGCCCTGCAGCTCCTCCACCATAACAAGGCTGTGTGTGGCTACCACCTTGGATATATGGATGAAGAGTTTGAGCTTGTCGGTGGTGTTGTAGCCAAGCTGATTAACCTGTACAGTCAAGGCAAAATCAAGCCCAAAATAGACTCTGTGTGGCCCTTTGATCAGGTAAGCCTGAGCTAACACATAGGCTGGCAGCACCCAGAAGTCACTGGGCAATTGTCTTCTGCACAGTGAGCTCTGGATGGGTGTGAGCACCTTGTTCACCGGGGGCTGAACTGCTGCACATGTCTAATAACCATCTGCTCTCAGACATCCAGTGCCTTTCTTTTGTTTCCTCTTAAAACACTAAGGGGGAGTGAAGTGGCTGGGCTCTTCTGCTGCAGCGCAGAGCTGGGCCATGTCAGCCAGCCTCCCTGGGGAGCAGGGCGGGTGCTCCCCTGTGCTCTGGGGGCAGCAGCCACCCCTGGAGGGGCTGGGCTGTACATCAGGCTGGAGACTGCCTGTGTCTGCAGTCTGTAATCAAGCAGACAGCTGGGAAGGTTGCTGCTGCCCTTCCAGGAGTGGAAAAGAGCCCAGGCAGTGAAGCAGAATGAGGAGGATGGAAGGGAGCAGCAGGTTTTCCAGCAGCTCTGCTCTGCTCGGTGTTGTTCCATCGATGTGTCCAGGCAGAGTCAGGTTCTTCTGTTGGAAATCCTTCCTGGGATAGGACTTAATCACAGGGGAGTGAAGGATTTGGTGGTGATCAGGTGCTGTTAGTACCCGAGAACCCAGAGTAGCTCTCAGATACTACGAGCACCTGATCACTACTCCTGATGCAAATGCTTAAGGAAAACTGTTGATTCCAGGCCTGGCCCAGGTGCTGTTTTGCTTAAAAATAATAATAAGGATATAATAAGTCTGTTCTGTGGTTGTGATAACAGTAGAGACATTGTCCTTCTGGCTGCCCACTGGGTTTCTGCAGTGCTCCCCTCTGGAGAGGAACCTGTGGTGACACACACTTCATTCCTCCATGGTTTGTGTAGCAGAGCACCCTTGCATAAATCACAATTGGTCTGTCAGTGCTTGAGGACGGTTTCCCATGGGCAGGCTGGGGGACCTGCCCAGCTCTGTCCAAAATGCATCTGTGCAGAGGCACCCAAATGCTTGGCACTTCCTTGGACTGCTGGGAAAGCTGCCTCCTGGGTGGTCCTTGGGCTAGTCTGGGTGGACCAAGGGGCCCAGGAAGGGCAGGACTGTGGTGGGTGTGGGTCTCACCAGATCCCCTGTTCTTCCAGGTGGCAGATGCCATGAGGCAGATGCAAGAGAAGAAGAATGTTGGAAAGGTCATCTTGGTTCCTGAGGCACCCAAGGAAGAATCCAAAAAAGAGGAGAACTGAGAAGAGACGTGTGCAGATTGTGAATTCATGGTTTAACTCCCTGATCTTTGGGACCTGGAAATGGACAGATCAATAGCTTCCATCTTCAATTCACCAGTACAAGAACATCATGGTTAAGGTTCAGATGAAGTTTGCATGCTCTCGTTGTGACTGACCCTTTGCCAGACATGCCTCCTGCCCTGGCTCTCTGTTTCAAAGCCTGTTTATTTCATACCTTTTTTTTATTTTTTTCTTTCTAATGGCTTTTTTCCTCTATTGAATTTCCAAACTAACCTGATTTCTCTCTGGCAGCGCAGCTGAAGCTTCCAGGCAGGCGGTGATTAACAACTGCAGAGCCTGTCACTGTAGAAACCCACTGTACCGACTGCCGAGCGTCTCCCCACAGACACTCCCCCCCCAGACAGTTGTGCTGCTGCTGTTGAGAACTTCTCCAGCAGGAGAACGGACCCACCTTAGGATGGTGGACACCTTAGGATGCGTCCCCAGCTCCTGGCCTGGTTTAATTCTAGCAAAGGCTGCTCTGATGTTCACACTGTCCCCCCCTGTCCCCCTCACCCCGCTCTCGCTGGCCTCTAACACCAGTCAGACAGTGACAGGTCACATCTTTGCCTTGTGAACCACCGTCCTGGCAATCTGGAGTCTGTGACATCGCACTGAATTTGCAGTGGCTTCTCTGCGCAGTCGGGGAATGACCTGACGGGCTGTGTCTGACCCCAGAGGAAAAGTTTCAATTGGGTAGCTCAATCTTGTCTGTTTTCTGATTCCAAACCATGTAGGGAGACCTAAACTGTGTCTGATTTCTAGAGACCACAAGGACTCAACTGTGTCTCAGATGACTGGAACCGTTGGTGTTGGCTCTCTGCTTTATTCGTGTTGGGCTCCAAGTCGGTATTGTTATGGCTGAACCTCACCCTCCTGTCTGTATTTCCAAGGGCTGCAGTGTTGAATCAGACTTCAGCAAGATGGGAACACAATAAGCCCCTGTTAGTGCTTGCTTTGAGCTGTGCCCTGTTGTGGTTTGGGAAGGACCTTGCAGGAGCTGGTCCCAGAAGCCCGGAGCTTCCCAGTAGCCCAGGCTGGGCTTTTTCTGTGCCACACACCCAGCAGAGCTGTCTCCAGGTCACCAGTGTAGGTGGTGAATGCCCAGCAGTGTCAGACTCTTGGCCTGGGCATCTTGAGTGGTTTAAGTTGTGCTTTCCGTTCCCTCTACCAAGCTCGGTAGAGGTCAGCTCAGACCAGCTCCCACCTCGTGGGTCAGGGCTGCAGGAAGGGCTTGACTTCTTCCTGTGAAACTGCAAAGTCTGGGGACCCCTGGGCTCCCTTCCAACACCAAAGGCTTAAGAGCTGCTCGGGGTGCTCTTCCCAGACCAGAACTTGGTTTCTTGTCGTCTTTTCTTTCTTCTGTGTGTTTGGAAATGTAGCTGTGCAGAGACCCCAGTTCAGTTCTGTGAGTCCTGGCTGATGCTCCCTGTCCCTGCTGGACCCCGTGTTCATCCCTGGGTGACTGTAGTGCTCTTTGTGCTTGCTTGAGGCTTTGTCATGGGTTGTGGGTGCTGTTGGCTTTTAGGCTTCATTTTGGATTTGAAAAGGTAAACCTGAGGGTGCCAAGAAGAGCTGCCCATCATGGAGGAGCTCAGGCTTCATGAGCAAACCTCACTACCTGGAGTGGAGGTGCTGGGTGGGCAAAGAAACCCACCCATGAAGCCCCCTTGCTGCTCTGGAACAGCCAAGCTGTGGGCAGGTCTGGGGGTTCCTGTGGGGGTGCAGGGAGGGGCTCCTTCAGCCTGCTCTATCCCCCAGCAGGGCTCCTTTCTGTCGGTGCAGTGTGTTTTGTGGGTGCCTGGGTCTGCCCCTGGTTCTGCTGCCTTTCAGAAACACATGGGCACGGTCTCCAGGGGACTTGCCCTGGGCAACTTCAAGTATTAAACCATCCCATTCCCTATGACCCCAGAGGAGGCTGGAGCCGTGTTGCAGGTCCCTGTCAGTCCATCTCAAGCCATGAACTTCATGAACATGGTCTGAGGACAACTCACAAGCACAACTCTTAACCTTGCTGAATCCAAAATCTCGCTGCTCCCCCTCTCTGCCTGCCCTGTCGTGCTGATGTAGATTTAAATCCAAGTGTCTGATGCTGCTTTGCCAGGTCTGACAACAGAAGGACTGTCTAAATTGCTGAAATGGGAAGTCTTGGACCTCTTCCTTGGAGAAACTGCACTTCACCTTGGTGCAAGAGCTCACATGGCACCCAGCCCCATGCCTCTTCAGGTTCTGCACGCTTGTAAAGGGGCAGAGACCATCAAACTGTCTTTGGTGGTAACATCCTCTCCCCCTCTTTGCTCTCAGCCGAGCGCTCGGTGCCTTACGGGGGTGGCCTTGGCTCGGGGGTCACACCCCCACGCTGCCTCTGCTGCGCCGGCAGGAAACAGCATCTTGGTGCCTTCTGCACGCCCGGGAGGACTGGGAAGTCACGGGAGCCTTTTCCATTCTGGCCCTTCAAACTATTGCCAAAAAAGCTGGTGTGACTGGTGAGCTCTGTTCTGTGAACACCGGTGTCCCCCCATTTCCTGGGAAGGAGATGGTCCCTTTCTGTGTCTCGCAGCCTTTCCTGGGCACTCCTGGTGGTTCGGGCTCCCCCATCCAGAAAAGCTGGTGCAGAGCCCTTGTCTCCCCTGGGGCAGCTCCTTGGCTCCAGCTGGTGCTTTGAGTGAGGCTTTATCTGCTCCAGCCTAAGCTCTGGGGAAGCAGCCCCGGCTCCCGGTGCTCTCCGGGCAGCAGCTCCCGTGTCTCCTACCTGCCAGTTCCCGGGGGTGCAGAGCAGCTACTGCCCCTGGGAGTTCAGCACTGACTCATTTACACCCCTTGGTTACAGGAATAAACGTAACCCTGCTCCTCTCCTCGCTGGTCAGTGCTCTGCTCCCGGGGCTTGTGGCTGCCTGGGGTTATTTGGGGGTTTGGTGAGGTGTTTTTTTTTTTTTAAAATGAACAAACAATTTATGGGCCAATAAGTATAGAACCTCTGTAAAACAACTCCAAGTGTCTTAACTCAAAGTTAACCAGCAGGTTTGTATACTAAGGACCAAAGCAGACATAACCCCCCCCCCGGGATCACGTCGTCCCCCTCGCTGCTGCTGGGCTCTGCGGGTGGGATCGTGCTCCTGAGGAACCAGGAGATTCCTGTGCTCGAGTTGCCTCTGCCATTCCAGCTGCCAAAGTGCAATTTAGTGTTTATTTTACTGATTGTCTGACGCCAGGGTTGTGCTGTTGAGGAGTCCCAAGTCCAAAGGAGAGTGTGAGTGAGGAGACTGTGGGCAGAGGAGAGGGGTCCTGCTCCCCGTCCCTGCCTGCGGCTGGGGGCTGCTCAGCACAGGGGGCCCCTGGCCAGTGACTCCCATGCTGTTCCTGCAGTCGCCTTCCCAGGCTGGCACTGCTGCTCTTGGAGAAAATGCAGCTCCTTTGCTATCACCAGGCAGCTTTTGTCAGGTTGTTGACGCTGGGGTTGGGAACTGCAGGAGGGAGGAATCAGCCTGGGCTGTGCGGGGGAGTGTGACCCCAGCGGGCGAAGGGGTTTAACTGGACATTTCATGTGGGAGTTGACTGAGTGGGGAGAAGTAAGAAGGGCTGCGGGCTTTGGGCGTTAATTGGTGCAGGATCCTGGCCCCCAGACAGCTGCTGTCATCGGTGTAAAACCACTCTTGTTGCCTAATGAGGTCTCTAGTGTGTGAAGCCCTGGTGATGGCCAAGCGTGGCTGGCGAGTAGTACCCGAGTGTGATGTGACACGCGTTAGACTCTGAGCCTCTTACAACACATGGTCTGGTCTGTACTGTCTTGAGTGGTGTTCGTTTGCATATCCATGACATGAGTGATACTTGCTCTACAGACACATCAACAATCTTTGTTTAAAAAGACCTGTATTCTGCTTTGTGCGTGTAACCCAGCTGGACAGAAAGCACGTGTGCCAATGCTGTTTACATGACTATAACGTGTAACGCTCCTGTCTGATGTTACCATATGCCTTATGTGTGTCAAATGGTAATTAAAAGCATAACAAAAACCCCTCCGTGCTGTGCTGCTCCTCTGTACCTGGGATGAACCCCCTGCCCCCAGCTCAGCCTCTGGGGCACTTCTGTCCCTTCTGGGGGCAGGGTGGGGAGACAGAGGGTGGATTAATCCAGTTTCTAAGCTCTAACTCTCCCGGGTAAGAACGTGCCTCTGCTCTCAAGGACAACTCTTAATTGTTGCCTCGAGTGGTGCATTGATCTGCTACACCCTGTCCTGGAGGGCAGCCCTGGGGATTGTGGTGTTGCTGTTTGCAGAGCCCTTCCTTGGCCCCTGCACTTTGCTCTGTGTCGGGGTTTCTCTGGAGCCAGCTGGGGAGTCAACTGGGGGGGGGGACGGGGGACAGGACACGGGACCNTCAGCCCAGAGTTGGGGGTGGGAAGGAGCTGCCTGGTGAGGACACGTGTCCAGGAGGAACTGGAGTTCTAGGGGAGCTCTGATCCATGCTAAAGGCTTTTGTTCGGGGAAGGAGGGACAGGGATGGTGGTGCTGCTGTCACTAATGTGCAGGTTTCTGGCTCTCTGGGGACACCAGAGCTCCTTGGACAAACACCTGCTTTATGCTGAGCTGTGTTAAGCTGTTTGGTTTGGGTTTTTTTTTTACCAGATGGACAGGCAGAAGCCAAGGACCGGGCTCAGGCGGGGAGTCTCAGGCGATGCCCAGTTCCTTCAGCACCGTGCAAACCTCGCGCAGATACTGGGCGTCCGGATAACCATTCCTGTGGGGCAGAGGGAAGTGCTGTCAATCCTGCTGACAGTGCCAAAACCCCTGAGGGGAAGGAGCAGTGGTTTATTTTTCACCCCATCCCTTCACCGGGGTTGGGGGGGGCGGAGGATGGAAGTGCTGCTCCGGGGGAGCTGCTGCTGCTGTGGAGCCCTGCCATGGGAAAAGCCAGGGAAACTGTGAGGGAGCGGGGGCTGGGGGTCTTGGCCACAGGGNAGGCAGCTTTTGTCAGGTTGTTGACGCTGGGGTTGGGAACTGCAGGAGGGAGGAATCAGCCTGGGCTGTGCGGGGGAGTGTGACCCCAGCGGGCGAAGGGGTTTAACTGGACATTTCATGTGGGAGTTTGACTGAGCGGGGAGAAGTAAGAAGGGCTGTGGGCTTTGGGCGTTAATTGGTGCAGGATCCTGGCCCCCAGACAGCTGCTGTCATCGGTGTAAAACCACTCTTGTTGCCTAATGAGGTCTCTAGTGTGTGAAGCCCTGGTGATGGCCAAGCGTGGCTGGCGAGTAGTACCCGAGTGTGATGTGACACGCGTTAGACTCTGAGCCTCTTACAACACATGGTCTGGTCTGTACTGTCTTGAGTGGTGTTCGTTTGCATATCCATGACATGAGTGATACTTGCTCTACAGACACATCAACAATCTTTGTTTAAAAAGACCTGTATTCTGCTTTGTGCGTGTAACCCAGCTGGACAGAAAGCACGTGTGCCAATGCTGTTTACATGACTATAACGTGTAACGCTCCTGTCTGATGTTACCATATGCCTTATGTGTGTCAAATGGTAATTAAAAGCATAACAAAAACCCCTCCGTGCTGTGCTGCTCCTCTGTACCTGGGATGAACCCCCTGCCCCCAGCTCAGCCTCTGGGGCACTTCTGTCCCTTCTGGGGGCAGGGTGGGGAGACAGAGGGTGGATTAATCCAGTTTCTAAGCTCTAACTCTCCCGGGTAAGAACGTGCCTCTGCTCTCAAGGACAACTCTTAATTGTTGCCTCGAGTGGTGCATTGATCTGCTACACCCTGTCCTGGAGGGCAGCCCTGGGGATTGTGGTGTTGCTGTTTGCAGAGCCCTTCCTTGGCCCCTGCACTTTGCTCTGTGTCGGGGTTTCTCTGGAGCCAGCTGGGGAGTCAACTGGGGGGGGGGACGGGGGACAGGACACGGGACCCTGGGGTGATGGTGAGACAAACCACAACCAACCACCGCTCAAAAGAGGTGGGGAATAAATGGCGTTTATTTGTGCCGCTTCACTAACGCCCGTCCCCGCCTGCGTGTTCTGGTGGGAGGCAGCTGCCCTCGGCTGGAAGCTGCTTGTGCCCCCCCTGCCCCAGGAGAGCACCCAGTCGCCTGTGGCCCCCGGAGCAGGTGCTGGAGCTGGGGGCTGCCGGCTTTGGGATGAAAATGTCTGGGCGAGCAGCTGACATTAATGACAGCCTGGCCACGGCCGTGGCTGAGCTGGAACCTGCCCCGAGGGGCTGGAGGGAAAAGGGGNGGCTCAGGCGGGGAGTCTCAGGCGATGCCCAGTTCCTTCAGCACCGTGCAAACCTCGCGGAGATACTGGGCGTCCGGATAACCATTCCTGTGGGGCAGAGGGAAGTGCTGTCAATCCTGCTGACAGTGCCAAAACCCCTGAGGGGAAGGAGCAGTGGTTTATTTTTCACCCCATCCCTTCACCGGGGTTGGGGGGGGCGGAGGATGGAAGTGCTGCTCCGGGGGAGCTGCTGCTGCTGTGGAGCCCTGCCATGGGAAAAGCCAGGGAAACTGTGAGGGAGCAGGGCCTGGGGGTCTTGGCCACAGGGAGCTTAGGGGTGTGGGGTGGGCAAGGGCTTTGTCTCCAGCTGGAGGGTGCCTGGGCTGGTCTGCCACCCCACAGCTGCCCTGGGAGCTGAAGCAAAGGGAGGCACCGACTCAGCCATCACAAGAGCCTGGGAGAGCCACCCACGCCAGGGTTTGTTGAGCCCCAGGTTCTCCTCCTCCAGTTACTAAAAAAGAATAATTCAACACCCCCCCCCATGGAAGTTTGGGATGAGCTGGGCCATACCTGGCTTTGCCTCCATCCCAGGAGGTTTTGTGGGGGATAAGGCCCCACGTCACTCTCTCCTCTCCGTTAAAAGACTTGATCTGGAACGTCAGCCCTTGCTCAAACGCCTTCCTCAGCAGCACTGCTGTCTTCTGCCCTTCCCTGCTGTCGGGCAGGAAGGCACAGAAAGTCCCCCCTTTGTAAGGCTGTCCTGGGCGGGGGTCACCAACCTTAGAATGGGAAGAAAACACTTTAAACAACAACCTGAGGGCTGTGCCTCCTGCTGCCTTCCCAGACCCCGTCCAGTTTGAAAACAGACAGACAAGTGGGTCCCCCCGTTCCCCCCCCCTCCACGGGCTGACAGTCTGTTTGAACCAAAACCAGAGGTCACGTGCTGTTCAAAAGCAGTGACCTGTCCCCGTCCCCCCCCCAAACCTGGTGTGGAGCTTTGTGCCTTCCCCAGGTCAGCACCTCTGCTGCTTTCCCTGTGGGGCACAGAGCTGTGACTGCCCCTCCCTGGGCTCTGCCACCCTCACCCCAAAGAAGTGCTTGCTCCTATTTGAATGGCACTGCCCGTGTCCCAACTTGTGCCCGTTGCCCCTCATTTTGTCACTGGGAACCACTGAGGAGAGTCGGCTTCACCTTCCTTCATCCCACCCTTCAGATCCTTGTGAGCATGAAGAAGGTCTCCCCCCAGCCTTCTCTTCTCCAGGCTCAAGAGTCCCAGCTCTCTCAGCCTTTCCTCACCAGGGAGATGCTCCAACCCCTCCACCAACTTCATTGCCCCGAAAGAAGGTGGGTACCTACCCCTTGCACACCGTCAGGGATGGTGTAGGCAACCTGGAGGGTGGGGTCGCGACAGTAGCCAGGCAGACCCTGAGACAGGACGGAGATCTTGACCGTCCCCGAGATCTTGTGGCTTGGGGCAACCCAGGAGGAGCTGCAGCAAGCCAGCCGCGCGCTGTCCGCTGCGAAACACGTCCTGCACAAGGCGTGACCGCAGGGGGCCTGGCAAGTCACTCCTGAGCCCTGGCAAGCGTCACACCAGCCCAGAGGGGTCTGGCTGCTTTCCTCGCCAAGGCTGGAGCCCCTCTGCCGTGAGGAGGAGTCAGGCTCCTCCTGTTCCTCGTTCCTGTCTGGGAGGAGCAGGGCCTGTTCCTGGCCCCCAGGCTCAGCTGCTGGTGACGGTTCGGCCACAGCCGTGGGCGGCTCAGTAGCCGCAGGCCTGTACAGCCGGGTGGGCAGGGAACGAGGAGCTCCGTCTGCCACGGGAAGGGGTGAGCGACGCTGCCCCATCACTTCGGTGTGGCCCCCTCTGCTCTTGTCTCTTGCAAACTGGAATCTGTCAGGCAAGACCTGCTTCCACCGGGCAATGTCGGTCTCCCCCGCAGAGAGTTTTGTCTTCGGCTGGTCCTGGGACGCCCTCAGACCAGCAGGGCTCAGCTTATCCACCACACTAGGGCTCAGAAGGTTGCTTCCACCCTGCACAGCCTCAGGATCAACATGGTCCTCCTCCTGCCCCAGCACCTGCTGGAACCTCCAAGGACTCGGGGACCTCTTGTCCTCAGCCTCTGGCAGCTGGGGAGCCCTGAGCCCCTCTGTGGGGTCTGCTCTGTCACTAATGCCCATCTGCGGGGTCTCCAGGCTGCTGGGAAGGGCTGCACCCAGTGCTGTGTCCCGG
Source organism: Jacana jacana (assembly GCA_013400555.1). Lineage (NCBI taxonomy): Eukaryota > Metazoa > Chordata > Aves > Charadriiformes > Jacanidae > Jacana > Jacana jacana. The sequence goes on from VZTM01018130.1 coordinate 236,612, forward strand.
CTTCTGCTCAAGGGGCCGACCCCCGAGAGCCCTGCGCTCTGTGGTCCCGGGGACACGGATGAAGACTTGAGGGCATGGGGCCTCCTGGAGGAAAAGACGTGGAAGGCTTCAACCACTGCCGGCAGCACCTCCTTGGGGCAGGCCAGGTACAGCCTGGTCTTGTCTTTGCTGAGCCCAACCCGGGGGGAGTTTCCTTGCACGAGGCTGCACAGCTCGCCCAGGGCACTGTCACCCGGGCCGTCCACAGCCAGCTCGGCGTAGCTCATGCTCTGGCACACAAGGTCTGGACACTTCTGCACGAGAGCTTCCACCTTCCACTTGGCCCGGAGAAGCTTGCTCGGGTCGGCCGCCTGCAGCGTCAGCACCGTGCAGTCCCCGGCGCGACGTTCCGAGACCCGCACTGCCCCGTCCTCACACAGCTCACGGATGGCGGGGCCGCAGACATCCCTCAGGTAGGACCACTGCAGGGAGTCCAGGCTCATCTCCTCGCTCACCCCGCCGCCTGCCCTGCCCGCTGCTGGGACCAGCTCGCTGTCCTTTGACCCCCTTGGCAGGGAGAAGCTGTTGGAACGTCGCAGCGGAGGCCTGGATTCGGGGGGTTTAGACTCTAAATCCAAAGTGGTCCTCGTCGTGGCACAGGTATGAGATGTGGTAGCGAGTGGGTGGTGCTTGCTGGGACTTGAGCCTTTAGAGTCCCCAGGATGCTGCAAAGTGCTGTTTTCTTTGTCCCCAGAGGAAGAGAGAGCCCTGTGTCGCGTGAGCCTGGCACCTCCTCTCCCGCGGTCCCATCCTTCAGGGTCCTTCTGCTGGGACTCTCCCCCTACAACCACCTCCACGGCAGCGACACGGGGCTGGTGCTGCTGGCTGGGTGCTGCTGGGGTGGTTGTTCTGAGAGCATCTCTCTCGGGTAAGTGCTTGCCAAAAAGCTGCACCTCTCCCGCCGGCGGGGAATCACGATTCGGCAAGAGGCCCCGTCCGGCCCGAGCCCCGTCAGCCCTCAGGGTGCTGAAGTTGGCAGCCAGCTTGAGCTCAGCTCTCGGCTCCGGCCGGACCGGGTTGCGCCTCGGAGGGTCCAGGGGTGCCTTGGGCTTGTGCAGCTCAGCCCCTGCGGGGCGCGGGGTGGCTGGGTGTGAGGGCAGGGAGCTGCCAACCCCGTGCGCACCCCTCTTGGTGCTGGAGGCGTGAAGGTACTGCTTGGCCTGGGAGACATCAACGAGGTTCCCAATAAGGTAAAGGTGCTTCTCGTCCTCATGGCAGAGCAGCTGGGGGTACAGCTCCTGCAGCTCTTGTGTCAGAGCCCTGAGTGCCCGGCTGTCTGTACCCACTGCTCCCTTGGTGATCTTCTCCTTGCGCAAGCTCACCTCCAGCTGCTGGTAAAGCTGCTGCAGGGCCAGGCGGGCCTCTCGCAAGGCCTGTGTGTCCCCAGAGGTACCCACAGACGGCTGGAGGTACAGAATGGCGATGCCATCGCTACTAATATCCACCACATCCACACGGTGCTGGCGCAGCACCCCTTGGTACTCAGCAGTGCAGAACCTCTGCATGTACAGGTAGATGTCCGAGTCCATCATCAGGGAAAAGTCCTCCAGCTGTTCCACAGCTTCCCCATCCACTGGCTCCCGAGGTGCTGGGACTTTACCCGCCTTTTCACATACTTGGTCCCAATTTGGCAGGTTTGGTGTCTCTCGGGCTGACTTGGTGGAGTCAGGCACTTGCTGGTGATCGTGTGTTTTGGTCTCTTTGGCCGTGTGGCTGGAACCTGGCAGGAGGATCTCTCCAGCAGCTTGGTTCTTGAGGCTCAGGCTGCCCAGCAGGTCTCTGCTGAAGGCCTGCAGCTCCGTGAATGGTCCCTTGACAGTGCAGTGGGTGTTCTTGGAGTCAAAGTTCAACTGCACGTTGCTGTAGCCTTTATGCAAGTTCCTCAGGAGGGTTTTGCCAGCAGGAAGCTTGTCATAGTCAACTATCACGCAAGCACCTATGAAGATCTGCAAGAAGAAAGCAAGGGAGAAAAAGGACCAAAAATAACTCCCCTCCAAGGCACAGGGGGAGGCAAATGCAGCCGGCACTCACCACAGCCCCTGCATTATTAGGACAGCAGAGCTGGCACGATCCACCACCTCTCCCTGCTTTCAAACAAGATGGGAACACAACACAGGACCCAGACCCAGCCAGGCCAAGCCGCTCCTGGGCACTGCTCGCGCAGCCCAAAGCTTTCTGCCCACAGGGAAAGCGAGGGGCAAACCGCACGGAGGTGCAGCCCCACTTCTACACACTGGGAGCCCTGCAAACAGCCCAAACCAAGAACCCCCCTGTCCCTTCTGCACCTGACATGCAGTCAGTCGCCCTCTTGCCCCCCCAGCCCCGAGCTCCAGCAGTCTGACACCGCAGGCTCAGGGGAAGCTCTGGAATGCCAGGCCAGCTCCCACGCCCGTGTTTTCAGTGCTCAGACACCAAAACGTGAGACATGGCTACTGCCATACTCCCTTGAAACTGGAGAAAGAGGCAAGAACAAAGCATCCATGTGCATCCAGCTAAGGACACGGATCCCTCCCGTGGCACCAGATGGGTGGGGACAAGTGCCCCTTCCCTCCAGCCTGGCTGCTGCTCCTCGCTGTGACGGGGACAAAACACCGACCACCCGCACGCAGCCTGCTGGGCCCCCGTGTCATTAGCACTGAGAGAAGAATAAGTAATCCTTCATTTGAATAGGAATAAGAATGTCTTTTGCTTTAAGTCTAATTAAGATTAAAGGAGAGAGCAAGGTCTCCCGCATGGAGTGGGTCTGGGAGCAGCTGGGGCTGTCGCGGTCGCATGGCCAGGAGTCCCCTGCTCCCGGCTACCTCATCCGGGCCGGGCTCCGCGACGTAGGCCGTCACCTCCAGGGGGTATTTCTTCCCTCCGACCGACAGCGTGTGGTTCTTCACCTTCAGGATCCTCTGGGCCACTGGGTGGGAAAAGCCAGTAGCCACCGCCATCAGCCCGGCCCGGTGCGAGGGACAGGGCGCTCGGGAGCGGGCGGGGACACGGGGCCGGGGTCGGG
>VZTM01018130.1:257761-287700 GCA_013400555.1 Jacana jacana
CACTGACCCCCTACCGCCTCCCCGCCGTTCCCGCAGCCGGACGACCGCGGGCTCATTGGGGAGGTCCCGGTGCTGCGCGTGACGCGGCACGGCCCCGAGGCCGTTCACTTCGTGCCGGCGCCGCTGGAGCCGGGCGCCACCGTTCTGCTCTCGCTGGACTGGGACCGGCGCTTCGACCACATGCAGCAGCACTCGGGTGCGTGACGGGAACACCGCGCCGGGGGGGCGGCCGGTGCCCCGGGGAGGAGGTGCCTGGTGCCCTGATGCAGGGTTCACCGGTGCCCCGAGAAGGCGGTGGCTGGTGCCCTGGGTGGCAGTGGCCGGTGCTGGGGGAGAGGGTGCCCAGTGCTGTGGGAGAGGGTGGCTGGTGCCCCAATGCAGGATTCACTGTTGCCACCATGGAGGTGGTGGCCAGTGCCCTGGGTGGCAGTGGCTGGTGCCCGAGGCAGGGGGTGGCTGGTACCCCGGGGAGGGAGTGGCCAGTGCCCCAGTGCAGGGCTCACCAGTGCTCTGGGGAAGGGGTGACTGGTGCTCCAGGGAGGAGTGCCCAGTGCCCCAGTGCGGGGTTGGCTGGTGTCCCGGGGCAGGGGGTGGCTCCAGAGCTCGCAGGCTGGTGGAGCCCCCCTCTCCTGCAGGCCTCCTCAGATTGTGACCAACCCCCCTGCAAACAACCCTGGAAGGAAAAGTTTACCCTTTGGTGTGACCATGGTGTTCCCGAGGTGCCAGGGCCATGGATGTGACACAATCAGGGTCCCAGAGCCATGGTCGTCTCCTCTCCCTGCTCCGAAGCACGAGCTCCACAGCTCCCAGCACGTGCTGGGCATTCACAAACGTCCTGTCAGCAGGAAAAAATACAGTCTGGGTGAAAACCCCTCTTCCCGTGTCTGGTGGGACTCAAAGCTGTTCCCTGCACGTCTCTTCCAGGACAGCATCTCATCACCGCCATCGCAGAACAGATGTTTGGATTCAGGACAACCTCATGGTGAGCAGGGAGAAGGCTCCTTTTGGCCCCAGCCTTACCTTGTTTGGCGTGTGCCAGCGTGCTGGGCCACTGGGAGCCAAGCAGAGCAAAACCAGTTTGCCCTTGGACAATTCACTCCGGGGGGACTGGGAGAGGCGACTGAACTGGAGAGAAGGCGTGCAAAATATTTGCTCTGCCTTGTCTTCCTTCGAGCGTCTGGTTTGGACCTGGTGCTCTGCAGATACCAGGGGGAGGAGGGAAGTGTCTTTTGTTCCAGTCACCCCGTTCCCAGCAGCGGGATGGTGCCACACGGGGACCTTCCAACTGGTCTTGGCTCCAGCGGCAGATCTTCTCCATCGGTGCAGGGAGCTGGGCCGCCAGCGAAGCGTGATTGAGCTGGACACCCCCTCCATGACAGCAGAGCAAGTGGAGGCGCTGGAGAGGAGCGTGAATGAGAGAATCCGGGAGAGGGTGCCCGTGACGGTGCGGGAACTGGCTGCAGGTGACCCCGAAATCGAAATGGTGAGCGGTGGGGAGAGACCCGGGGACACTGGTGGGACCAAAACAACTGTGCTGAGGATGTCACCCTTTGTGGCCTTGCCCTCTCGTGTGCAGGTGAGGAGCCGTGGGCTGCCCGACGACCACGCGGGGCCGGTGCGAGTGGTTGACATCGAAGGCATAGACTCCAACATGTGCTGTGGGACTCACGTCTCCAACCTCAGTGACCTCCAGGTGGGAGCCTGGCGCCACCCCTTCAGCCCTGGCACAGCGCATCCAGGGTCTGCTGGGAACTCTGCCCATGGTAAAGGGGGTGGCAGGAGCCCTGCACTGGGAGAGCCCCCCCCAGGGCCACACTCGGGCTGACATCCGTGTCCAGCCGGGCTCTTTCCCACTTTGTGACAGCCCAGCCCCTGTCTGTGACATTTCCTGAGCTGACCTGGTACTTTCCCAGTTTGGGGGCACATTGCTGGGTTGTAGCTGTCTGTTCCCTCTGCTGTGACGTTTTTTGAGTGGAGATAAAACTCTTGAGCTGCCTCTAAGTGTCTTTTTGGTCATTGGGTGGAGTCTGTATCCCAGCGGAGACACCCAGATGCGGAGTGCAGCCCCTGACTGGGAAAGTGTGTTAGTTCCACTCTGTCACCCACCTTTTTGGGTTCTTTTGGTCTGTCTGTGTGTATGCTGACCTTAGAGCTGACTTTAGTCAGTTTTCCTTCCCTGGCAGAGCCACCATTCACAACAGGAGGTAGGGTGGGAGGGACTGACCCTCTGTGGGAGCGGAACCAAAGCTCTGCTCTGACCGGGGTGACTTTCTTTTCAAGGCCATTAAACTCCTTGGCACAGAAAAAGGGAAAAAGAACAAAACCAACTTGGTTTTCCTGGCGGGAAACAGGGTGCTGAAGTCCTTGGAGCAGAGTCACAGCACGGAGAAGGCTCTAACCTCACTGCTCAAGTAATACCCTTTGGGCTTTGCTTATTCCACCTCTACCCTTCCTTCTAACAAGCCCCACATAAGCCTCGGGGCACATCTGTGCTGCGCTTCTGTCACACTACCTGCTCTTGCTGCTGAGCAAACCCTTTCTTCATCCTTCAGAGCAGCCATCCAGCTTCTCCTTCTTCTTTCAGGAATGGCCCTGGCGAGCACGTAGAGGCTGTGAAGAGGCTGCAGAGCTCTGTGAAGCTGCTTCAGAAGGTACGAGGGTGGCAGAGGAAAGCAGATTTTGGCTCCTTCCCCTCTCACCCTGAGCTTTACTTAGGGTGGACCCCCCAGTCCCCCCCACCCCGAACAGAGGACGTCAGGGCATGTGAAAACTGCTCCCTCCGGGACCCCGACTCCTCGCTCACCCCGACTCCTCCCTGGGTGGGACAGTTTATTTCCTTGTCTTTCAGAGTAACTTGACCCTGCTCAGAGACATGGCCGTCCTCATCGCCCGGGATTTCAAGAGCAAAGCTGTGCAAAGCCAGCTCTTTGTGTTACACAGGTAGGGGCAGCTCAGGGAAAAGGGCAAAAGGGAATCTCTCTGAGGCCTGGTCAGGCTTGTTTCTCAGGGAGGAATATAAACAAGGTGGAGAAAATCCTGAAGCTGCCTCAGCCTGCCAGAAGGTCCTGCAGTTAAAGGACGCTGAATTCGTCTGGTTTTATAGCTAAGAAATAACTGGTTTCTCCCTGCCCTGGGTATTTTCAGGTAAAGCTGAGGAGCTCTATTTCTTGAACACTTAAATAACACCTGAGAGATCTGCAGAAATGCACAGTGAGGGTTTAGATATATAGAAAAAAAGCTAATCTGCATCCTAACAGCAAGAGGCCAAACCCCCAGGGCTGATCAGGCCTTTGGTTTCTCAGTGATATTTTGGACTCTAGAGGGGACTTTTGCTTCTTTCTGAAGTGTTTTTTTTTGTCTCATCCGTGCAGGAAAGAGGGTGACTCTGAATTCATGAATATCATCGCTAATGAGATGGGGACGGAGGTGAGTCTCCAGGAAGACCTGACACCACTGGGGGGTTGAAGCCTTGAGAAACAGAGGGGTGAAAGTTCGCAGCCTGTCCCCCAAGGAGCTGTGCAGAACCCCGGGGGCTGTTTTAGCAGCCTGTCCCCCAAAGAGCTGTGCAGAACCCCGGGGGCTGTTTTAGAGTAGAACAGCCTGTTTGGGTTGAAAGGGTCCCATGGTGATCATCTGCTCCAGCTGCCAGCCCTGCCCTTTTACCCGAGGGTACCCCCACGCCTGCTCTGTCCCTGCCCAGCATTTGATGGAGCATAAAAGGTTGTGACGATCCCCTGTTCCCTTTCACTTCCCTCGAATTGAGTCTCGGTCTCAGTAACACACACAAACGTCCAAATCATTTCCTGTGGCCAGTGTCTGTGTCCTCTTCCCGGGGGCAGGAGGGCACTGGCTACTCTGGAGCAAGGTCCATCTCTGTCCGCAGGAGACCCTGCTGTTCCTGACTGTGGGGGATGAGAAGGAAGCAGGACTCTTCCTTCTCGCGGGGCCCGTTGAAGCGGTTGAGAGTTTAGGTCCCAGGTAACACGTTCTGTGGTTTCTTTAAATTCTTTGAAAGAATTCCAGGGCTGGGGGCTGGGCGGTGGGATGGGGGCACGCTCAGGCCAGGCTGCTCTCTCCGAAAGCCAGTGGCCTCCAAGCCCGTGCCGTTCCCGCAGGGTGGCGGAGCTGCTGGGGGGCAAAGGAGCCGGGAAACGGGGCCGCTTCCAGGGCAAGGCCACCCAGATGAGCCGGCGGGGAGAAGTGCAGGCTCTGCTGCAGGAGTTCCTCAGCCACCGGAGCCCCGAAGCGTGAGAAACAATTCTCTAAGCGGGGCTGTTTTCCCGGAGAATAAAGAGCTGAACCCAGCAGCGGGTGTGCTCAGGCTCTGTTGGTGCCCGTGGGCAGGGGGGGGGGGTTTGCCAGCCAGGCTGTGCTGCAGAGCAGAGCCTTCCCTCTCTCTGCACAAACCCCACACCTTCTTTGGTGATGAAAAGTAGTTGTTTAACCTTTCCATGGGCTTCCTAAAACCAAGAGAGGGGCCCTCCCCTGGGCAATTTTCATTGTGGCTTTTTACTTTGTACCAGTTCCCGAGGAGCGGCTGCTTTGTGAGCACGTTTATTTACCATGAGCTGGAGGCATTAAAAAAAAATCAGAATACTGGTAAGCAGGAGAGGGGCTGAGGGTGATGATTGCCAGCAAGGGCAGAGAAAACCAGCTTTTGCTGCTGCAATTGGCTGTTGCAGTCTCAGCTGCAGAGGCTAAAGGGCGCTGTGGGGCCACCGCACACCACAGCTAATGGGGGAATTCTTTTCCCCTCCTTCTTGCTAGAGATGGTAGGGCAGGATGTTGGAAACAAAGGGAGACCGTGCCTTGAGGGTGATGGTGGCCCCAGGAGAGCCGCCCCTCCAAAGCCACCCCCTGCACCCGGGAACCCGTGCCCCATCCCACCAGCTGGGGAGACGTCGAACTCAGCGGCTGAACACAGGCTCAGCTTTAATAAACCACCTGATTTACAGACACAGACACGGTATATGTGTGTATAGATATGTATCATACATGTATACACACATACACACCTGTGTGCCCCACTCCTCGCACCGCAGTGAGCACCAAACACCTCGGGGCTGGGGGGCTCCCATCAAGCCGGTGCTTTGTCTCTGCATGGCACTGTCTGCCTGTTCCTGTGACAGCCATCGTGCCAGCAGACCCCACACCCCCCTGGGGGAGCACCCCGCTCCCCAGCAGCACTGTCCCCAGCCCTGCAGCACGGAGGTGGCACGTCCCCATGAGCTGCAGGGACAGCACAGGGTCTTCCCCCCTCCCGCCCCACCGCTGCTGCTGGGTCCTGTGCTGATGCCCCCGGCCCGTGGGCACGGGAAGGGCAGCGGGAGAGCCCTGGGAGCGCGGGGCTCACTGTGCCATCACAGCACAGACCGAGCCTACGGCACGACTGGCCCTGTGGGTCCATGCTGCGGGAGCCACCCGGTAGCACCGGCAGCCCTGTCCTCGTGGCCTGCTCCCGAGGGGAGTCTGTGCGGGTTCAATGGGGAGCAAACGGTGCCTGGGGCGCACCCATGGCCTGGTGGTGGCCCCCGAGTCCAGGCGCAGCGATACCTGCGGGGACACCCCTAGGCAGCCTTCTTGTCCGGCGTGGCCAGGAGCTGGGAGATGCAGTAGGGGATGAGGCCGACGGTGGCCAGCGGCACGGCCGCGCTCTTGCAGAAGGAGAGGATGTAGAAAAGCAGCTGCAGGTGGGAGGGCGGCTTGAAGGCGTCGAAGAGGTGCAGGACGAGGAGGGAAGCGGCGACGCAGCCCAGGCGGAAGGGCAGCTTTTGGCCCTGCTTGCCCCGGCAGCTCTCGTGGTACATGTGGGAGTTGAGGGCCAGCCCCAGCCCGAAGAGGATGCCCAGGTTACGGAGGAGGCTGGCGAAGGGGGTGGTGTCGATGTGGACCCACTCAGGGTGGATGCACCACTTCCGTGCCCTCTCCAGTGTCCAGAGCAGGTCCACGCCGAGCGCCAGCAGCAGCAGGTAGAAGCCCATGGCGAAGCTGAAGAGGAAGAGGGTGATGCCCAGGTACCGGCGGAGGCTGGCATGGTAGATGAAGTGGATGTGTTGGAAGGTCTTGGCCACGGCCATCCCTGGCGGTAACAAAGCGGGAGAGGAAGCAGCACCCATCAGTGAGGGATTGTCTACCTCGGGGCAGTGGAATTGAGAGGACCCCCAGCCCTGGGTGCTCCAGTGGGGCACATGAGCTGGGGTACCCAGGTACTCCCATGCAGTGCCAACTGCCCCGATGGCCACCACTGCACCCCACTGCTCACCAATGGCCAATTCTGCTCCCTTGGGTAGTGTCGGCCCTTTCACACTCCAAGCCTGCCTTGCCTGTGCCTTCAGGCCACCTTCTCTGTCCCTCAGAGCCCAGCAGCGGCTGGGACTGCCCTGCCCGCCCACCCGGGACTCCTGCCTTTCTCAAATGGGAAAGGCACAAAGGCACAGCCTGGGGACACCCTGCCCACGGGGACAGTGACTGCAGAGCCACAGGCACAGCTTTGCATCACCCCCTGCACGTGCCCATCGGGACTCCCACCCTCCCTGCGAGCGCTGCCTCAGCACGGGGGTGCCACGGGAAGGGGAGGGGGGCCCAAGGCACTCACCTGAGATGACCCCTGCGATGACCTGATGGGGAAAGTGGGCGGCAATGAAGACTCGGGAAAGGCAGACACAGACCTGAACTGCCCAGAATCCTGTCCAGAGCGCAGCCCACAGCACCCTGCCAGCGACAGGAGGCCATGTCAGTGCCAGGGCCAGCTCCTGCTGCCTGGGCCACCGCTGTCACATACGCCCAGCAGTGCCTGGCCACCACCTGGGGTGCCACTGCCCAGTGTTGTGCCCTGTGCTGTGATGGGCTCAGCTACACATCCGATAGCTCTAGAGGAGCCTCTGCCCAGCACAGGGGGGTTGACACACAGCTTACCAGTATTTAAGTGTCCTTGACTGCTTCTTCCCCATGGCAGTGGAGAGGAGGGCTGTCACCATGGTGTAGTACACACCCGCTGCACCCATGGCATGGCCGGAGGGGCTCCCTGGGTGAGAAAAGAGCCCCAGGTCAAGACCCCTCCTTCAGCGTGGGTGTCACAGCTTCGGTTGGGATGGAGTTCAGGTTCTTACTCACAGCTGGTACCGTGCCATGTTTTGGGTTTGGGACAGGGACTGGCACCCAGCACCCATCCCCCAGTGGCAAGACTGGGCAGAGGGCACTGGCCGTACCCAACAGCAGCTCGTGCTGATTGTGCCAGGGATGCCACAGCCTTTCCCCTGGCTCCCGTGGAATGCCACAGGCAAAGCACAGACAGAGCTGCTCTGGAACTGGGCGAGCCCCTTCCCCACAGGGCGGCTGCCCGTGTTTGGGGCTGGGGGGCTGAGCATGGCCCCGGCCTGGGCCAGGGCTGGGCTGAGCACGATCAGGGGTTTGTGCTGAACCGCCACGTCTGCGCCGAGGGTAAAGGTCTGTCCTGCCTCCACGGCACGGCTGGCGGCGATAACGGCCCCTCTGGAGAGCTGGCAGGGGCTTGTGCCACCGGTGGGCTACTAGCCACGGGCATGGCTGTGCCAGCATCCCCCTCCCTACGGGGACTGAGAGCCGGAGTTGGGAGCTGCCTGTGCAGGTCTCCTGGGCAAGCACAGGGGCTGGGGGAGCCTACCGGGGCCGGTCTCGCAGGTAAGTGGGAACTGCTGGATCTCCGGGACGGAGGTGTTGCTGTAATAGTTTGTCTCGTGGACCCACCAGTACGGTCTCTCCCCGAAGAGGATCCTGAAAAGAAAGAACAGGGGCTGTAGGGTCCTGGGCACCAGAGCGGGTGGGCACAGCTGTGGTTTCAGCTCCAACCTGGGAGCTGGAAGAGACAAAGGACCCATGAATGGCTCAGGGTGTCCCAACAGACACAGCACCCAGCTGGTCCCTTGGTCCATGCCCCCAACCCAGCCCCTGCAGGGGAAGAGCAAGAACTTCCCAGGAGCAAGTCAATGCTCAGAGAAAGAGGAGCAGAGTCTGCTCCCCCTGAGTCTTTTTCAGGCACAGAGCAGCTGGCTTGTGACAGCACCAGAGGCAGAGGCCACCTATCCCTGCCACACACACACACACAGGCAGCGTGGACATCCTGGGGGATGTGAGTGGGGGGCACACACAGAGCCGGGGGGGGGCAGCACAGCCCTGACCACGCTGCAGGGTCCTGCTGCTGGGATGCAGGGTGCAGGGAGCCCCAGAGCCTCAGGATGCTGGAATGTGACTGCAGGGATGGCTTTGTGCTGGCCCAAAGCCTCTGCAGCCACCAGTACCACTGCCCAGCGCCCGCGGGGATGGCACCTATGGCTACTGGCTGGCATAGAACCCTGCTGGCCAGTGGTACCACGGTGGATTGGCTCCAAGGTACAAAACGACGCTGCCAATGAGGCCATCCTGTGCCTGGGGCGGTGGTGGGACCCTCGCACTCTCCCGGCCGTGGCTCCCTTTGTGGCAGCGATGTCGGCGTTACCAGCCGTGGAAAGGAAGGGGATGTCGGTGTCCTGGCTCACCCACGGAAAACACCCACCCGAAAGATCCAGGGAGCACCAAGCCCTGGTCCCACCTGGCAGAGCCATGCCAGGCCCCCTGCAAATCCCCCCGAGGGACAAGGCTGTGAGCAGCCCTTGCGTGGAACTGCAGCCCTGGCTGAGGGCGAAGGGGTCTGTTGGCAGGACGGGCTGTCCCTGCCTGGCTGCTGGGGAGGGGACAGAGCCGCTGCTGCACGGCTGTTCCCACCACCGAGATGGGGACCGACCTCCAGGCTTTGCTTTACACCAGCGTCAAGGCTGAGAGCGCACATCTGGCCTGCATTAGTCCAGCTGTGCCAGCACGCCCAGAGGGAGCCGTGGCACGGGGCCACTCACCACTTGAAGACGAGGTTGAGCCAGTCGCCGATCACGGCCACCCAGATGAGCCTGATGCCCACGGACTCCCTGAAGTGGAACCAGATGGGGAAGAGGACGAAAAAAGCATTCCTGAGGTCGGCGGCGAAGGAGATGAAGAGGAACCAGTCCTGGGAGCCCTGGAAATGCTCCTGCAGCCAGCGTGTTGCCTGGATGCCCGTGTCATGCAGGAGGTCCATGCTGGCCTCCATCCTCCCCTGCACCGCTGCCCCTCGGCGCGGCTCCGGCTCCCCCTGCGCTCCACCGCGCCGCCGCCGGGGCTTTATACCCTGCGGGCCCGTGTTTGCTGCGGGCAGGTCACTTGTCCCAGCGCTGATCTTTGGACCCAAAACCACTTTTGCCAAAGGTGCATCACCGGGGGGTTGTTACAAACATGTTTGGAACACCTTACGTAAAAGGGAAAAACAGGCTTCGAGGGCGCGTGGAGCGCGGGCTGTGCCAGCCCCAGCGCCTTAACCCTTCCCTGCACCGCCCCTCCCCGCAGCGTTTGGGGGGTGCCCTGCAGGCCCTGCCCCACACAGCGGCTCCTGCTGCACCCCAGCATCTGCCGTCACCGGGGAGGAGACCGAAGCACCCGCTCGGTGCGTGGCCAGTGCTGCAGAGCTGCCACAGCCCACACTGTGGGGCTTCTCCCATCCCTCAGCCATCACCCCAAGCACCACCAGACCCCAGGAGCAGAGACTGGGCTGCGTGTGGAGTGGGGCAGAGGCTGCCCAGCCACCCCCCTGTGGGTTGAAACCTCCAGCTGATGAAGAACCACCTTGCTGCCAGGCTGACCTACCTGGGCTCTGTGTGAGGGGAAACTTTCAAAGCCTGAGGCAGCCAGGCTTGGGGAGCTGCCAGCCACCTCCTTCTGAGCTCTGCTGTGGGGTTAAAGGACCTTTGCAAATGAGGTCCCCTGGGAGGGAAGGCATTCCTCCCAGCACGGCTCCCCCACCTTTAACCCCCTCCTGCACAAAGCTGCAGGGACTGAACCGAATGTGCTGCCCGTCCCGCTGGGACCAGACCCCTGCCCTGGGCTCTCCCCAAACCCCAGCCACGCTGTCGCTGGCAGCAGCACTGGCGTCACTGGCTCCATCATCCTGCTCCTCCCTGGGAGGTGATGGTGAATGAGTAAGATGGAGAGCTATTTCCAGGAGCCCAAGGACACAGGACCAGCCTGGCAGAAGGAAACTCCTTCCCCAGCTCCAGACACACAGCCCTGTGGCATGGGGTGCCCAGGCAGCACCCACCGCAGCAAAACAGGCAGCTGCCCCTGCAAGGAGGCGTTAATGATTAGCAGGCAGTGAAAATGCATCATTTATCTCCCTCCTCGAGAAAGTTCAGGTCAAGATCCTTGAACCGCTGCCCCTGTGCTGTTGGCCAGGGCGCAGGGCAGGCGGAGGTCGTGTCCAGCGCCGCATCCTGCCCACAAACAGCAGCTCTGCGCAGCGGGGCCACGGGCACCATCCTGCCCCATCACTGGCACAGGGTCTGAAAGGCAAAAACACAGCAAAACCACCCTCCCTGGAACACAGGCACAGGCTCCTGGAGCTGCCGGGCTGAGGAAGAGGGATGGTACTTGCAAACGCCTGCGTTCCGAAGAGCGTTGGGTGATTAGAGCTCTGCCTCGCCAGGGCAGATCTGCTGGCACCCACCAGCAACACATGTGCTTTGTGGGCCACCAGGATCCCTCCCGGCATCTGCTTCCCAGTGGGACTGATATTCCTGGGCACAGGGAACCGTGGGCACAGCCGAAGCCTGACCCTGCGCTCAGCATCCTTGTCCCAGGCTAACCTGGTCCAACTCCAGCTCTGGGACTGGAGCATCCCTGCCGTGCTGGGGAGCGGGGACAGGGGAGCCCCGGGGCAGCCCGTGGGGGGAGGCAGCATTGGAGGTCTCACTCTGGTCTGTGCCATTTCCCAGCTGCCGTTAGTGAACGGGAAACGGACATGAAGGAGAGGAAGCAGCTGCCAACGCTGCAGGATCAGCCCCGGCCACAGGCACATCCCTCCCAGTCCCCTCCCAGCCCAGCCTCGCTGCACCCAAGGGAGATGGTCCCAGGCATGCCATCCCCGGGCCGAGCTCCCAACCTACAGAAAAAAACCCAAGGAAGCCGAAGTTTGCACGGAAATGGAATTACTCTTGCAAAACAAATCCCCCAGCAGCTCGTTCCAGGGTCCTCAACCCAGAGCGGCTTTGGCCAGCGTGAAGGAATGCGACAGACTTGGCTTCCGCCTCGAAACCAGTTTTGGAACAGTCAGCGATAAATTCTCCCTGAGAGATTTCACAGCAGAAAATGGGGACAAAAGGTGTTGGGGGGTGGGGACAAGCCTCCTCCGGTCGCCTTGGAAAAAGTCACTGCAGGAAAACCGGGGGCCGCAGCGGGAAGAGCCTGGGAAATGGGGCAGGAGCAGCCGCCTCTTCCCTCCAGCCGGGCAGAGGCTGGGGCCAGAGCGAGCACAACGGAGCCAGGGTGTGACAGAGCCTGTGCCAGTGTCCCCTGTCTGGTGGCCTGGCTGCACGTGCTGCGGGGCAGGTCTGTGCTGGAGCTGCTGGTGGCAGAGCTTTCCCAGCTCCGTGCCCTGTGCTTCGGGGTGAACCCCTGTCCTCGCCGCCACCCTGTGGAAGTGGGGCAGCAGGGGCTGCTGACCTCCTGGGCACTGCGGGGGTTTGCACCTCGGCCAGCTTGGCCAACGGCTCTGGGGCCCCTTGCAAACTGGCCAGGGTGGTTTCCCCAGGGGAGGATCGGATCAGGCTGGGGGTGCTTTGTTTCTGCAAGGGCAAGGTGGGAGCCGGGGTGGGGGAGGAATCTGTGCACAGGGAGCCCAGGATGGGCTGGCAGCCCAGGGGCCATGTGCCGGCGGTGACAGCGGCTGGCTCTGGGACACGGTGTCCCTGTGGTTCCCAAGGTGCTTGATGCAGCTGCGGAGGCGTGACACACGTGTGTGCTGTACCGTGGTGTGTCACACACGGTGCCAGTGCTTTGTCCAGAAAGTCCCCAGCCTGCAGCAAGCTCTGGGGCTGTGGGCGAGCCGTGACGCTGCCAGGGCGGCAGCGGCGCCTGCTCCTGCCTGCGTCAGCCCCCGGGCAGAGTCCGGGCAGCGCTCACAAACACCTGGGCAGAGCAGCCAGCAGCAACCTCCCCTTTGCAAGGTCCATCCTGCCTCCTCCCCTCTGAGCCCCAGGAGGTGCCCGCTGTCACCCCAGGGACCATGGCAGCCTCACACCCAGCCATGCCCTGGAGCTGCCCACTCCTGCCTGACGTCCCCTCCCTGCTCTGCAACGAGCTGAGACGGCTCCTGGGGGGATGTGCCACTGCCATTAGGGCTTCTCAAGCCCATTGCAGCGTGGCCCTGGGCAGAGCCAGCTCCCCCGGTGAGGGCTCAGAGGGGGAGGATGCCCACCATGCCCCCAGGGACATGTTGGCCAGTACTTGGCATCTGCAGCCATGTGCCAGGGCTGGGCTGTGCGCCTGGGGCTGAACCACCCTCACCAGCCCCTCCATGGCCCTGATGCAGCCAGGGTGGGCTCTGGAGGCTCGGGGATGTGCATGCAGCTGGGCAGCAGCCAAGGCCAGGAGCGATTAACGTGGCTCAGAACAGCCGTTACACATTAACTCCCTTGTTTGTCTCATATTCCCCGGCAGGAGCCTCCTGTCAGCACCCAGGGGCCAAGAGCACAGCCAGAGCACGCTCTCACAGCCGTGCCAGGCGCTGAACTGGCCCCGTGGCCCTTGGACCCCTGCGAGCACCAGAGCTGAGCCAGGACCACCAGTGCCAGCCATGTCAGCTCTGGGCTCTGGCCACCAGCCACAGCAGCCATGGCAGCCACAGCAGCAGCCACAAGCCACACAACACTTTGGTCAAGAAAAGCACCCGAGTGCTCATTTATTGGGAAAGGTGGACATGGGCAGCTCGGCACAGGAGCGCTCCTCCTGTGGGCTCCTGGCGCTGCCCAGTGCACCTTCCCCATCCCCACCACTGGGGCTTGGCACCACAGCAGCAGCCAGAGCTCAGCATCACCCACAGCCTGGGAACTGCAGTGGCCGTGGGGCCAGGGTGGACTTTTCAGGCTCCCCATGCCCCAGCACACCCAGGCCACAGTGGCTACCATGTCACCCGCTCCTGCCACCTGGGCAAGACAGGATGGCAGGCCCGAGGGAGCTGCAGCTTTGAGTGTGACCAACCAGGGTGGCATCATCACCCTGTGCGCATCCACCTACCTCAGGGTGGCATCAGGAGCCCCGGTGCCAGCGGAGAAGAGCACCCTTTGGGTGGCCTCCTGGATGCAGTCTCCAAAAATTACACCTCGGGGCTGTTATCAGAGGGTTTGAGTCTGCCTTTGGCAAGGCTGCGGTCCTGAAACGAGAGCTGAGCTCACCCGAAAACCTGACCCTGAGAGAGTCATGTCCCAGGGATGGGGAGGGCAGATCCTGGTGTGGTGGCAGAGCCCTCGTGCCCGCTGCTGCCACCGGAGCCCTCTGACGCTGGGCACTGGCTGCCTGCACCCTCGGGAATGGGGCAGCAGTAGCCCCATCCCGTCAGAGCCCACCGGGCGGCGGGGGCAGGCTGAGGTTGAGGAAGCCCCCATAGTGGAAGGGGGGCAGGTGGGGGGCACAGCTGGCAGTGGGGGACAGGCAGGCCAGGGGGTTGGCCCCACAAGCTCCGGTGTCCTGCTCGCTGCTGAAGTAGACGCTGTCGGGAGAGTCCACCGAGGGGTCCTCGTCGAAGTAGTTGTAGGGTCTGAGGAAAAAGCCGACGCCGTTCCCCACGGTCACCGTGTTGGGGACGTCTTCAGCATGAGGGATGTGCAGGAACCCCACTGAGATCCAAGCGACCAGGTCCTGAGCAATAGGGGAGCCAGGCACCCCGTCAGGCTGAGAGGGAGCCTCCAGCCTGGTGGCCACCAGGTTTGGCCACAGGATGGGTGAAGCCTCTGGCTGGGGCAGGAGCCAGGGAGGTGCCCACGGCGCTCGGCTCCCCTCAGCCCAGGGGACCCCAGCTCACCTCGTTGGTGATGGTCTCGTTGTTGATGAAGTCAGCAAAGGTGACGGTGGGCGTCCAGGGGTCATTCTGGTTGTAGACGCTGGTGCTGGTGGGCTCGTCCTCCTTGCGCCGGGTGACGGCCAGCTGGTACCTGCCAGCACAGGAACAGAGGGCTCATCCATGCTGGCACGGGGCTGGCAACCACGGCATCACCACTGGGGGCAAACTGGGGCTGGGTGCCCCCTTGGCATGTCCCCGGGGACACAGTGTGTCCTGGGTCAGGAGGGAAGGGGCCTGGCACAGGCCAGTGTGGGACCAGCATGGCTGGGAGACACGAACGTGTGCGGGTGCAGAGGCCGCTGCTCTGCCCGACACAGTCACTGCGGCCACAGCCACTGCCAACCCCCGCAGCCCCCCTGGGACAGGAGCCCTCACAGCCCCTCCAGGACAGGAGCCCTCACACCCCCCCCAGCAGCGAGCCAGCTCTGCCTCTGTCCCAAGCACTTTCCAAAAGACTTTCTGTCCTGACATGACGATGTCAAGACCTGGGGATGCCAGTGCTTCCCCTGGGACTCGATCCTCCAGCCTGGCTGCCCTCAATAGGGAAAACACACGAGATTGCTCTAAATTAATCTTATCTGGGGTCAGATTCCTGCCTGTGAACTATCGTGAGCAGATGTCATTGAGCAACTGTTCAAGGGATGCTCAGAGCCAAAAAACTAAATGTTCAGTGTTTAACCCTTCCCCGCACCCTCTGCCGCGGGGCAGGAGCAGCCAGGGACGTGGCAGTGGTGGGGGACAGGACAACCAGGGGTGCCCCAGCCCCAGAACCCACCTGCCCCAGCTGATGGACCTCTCCATGGAGCTGCTGGTGGGCAGGTGCTCCCCGGTGAAGCTGACGATCTGGATGCGGTAGCTGCGGGGGTGCCCCCACTTGTTGGTGTTGGAGCTGGCAAAGGAGAGGTAGCGGGGCATGGGGGTGTTGAGGGGGAACGCCGCCTCATCCTCCCTCTCCAGCCTCTCCCTGCGGAGGTATGGCCGCTCGATGGTGTTCTGCATGCTCCAGGGGTCTTTCACAAGCTCATACTCCATGTCCTGTGTCTCCAGAGAGTTCAGCTGCCCTGTGAAGCAGACGGGAAAACCCTCTCGAGCTCCCTGCAGAGCTGCAGCCCACAGCGAACTGCGGCCACACGCCACGGCACCCAGACCTACCGTCAACATCCAGGTCCACCTTGTAGTGCATGTGGTGGAGGTGCATGGTCCCCAGCGTGTGGGGCCCGACCTTGTTGCCGTAGTCGGTGCCTTGGCCGTGGAGGAAGGAGGAGCTGATGTAGCCGGTGGCGTGAACCCGGACCTCCACGGCCCCGCTGCTGTGGAACATGAAGTCCCAGATGTAGTCGTAGTTGATGAGAGTGGAGACTGCACGGATGACCAGCGTGTTTTTCCGCAGCCCCCCGTAGTAGAAGGACTGTGAGTCAGAAAAGTGGCGCCGCAGAGGGAGGCCAGAGTCATGCTCAAAAATGCAGAGCGAGTTTTGGTTGGTTCTGGGGGTCTCTGACTCCGCCAGGTAGTGCCGGTCCACGTAGGTCGCCGTGTAGGGGCAGTCGAGGCCCCGAACCAGCTCATAGGCAAACCTGCCGATGCCGAAGCTCCCGTCGAAGTAGCGGGTCGACATCCCCCCGGGGCAGTTGGAGCTGTACAGGGCTAAGGCTTCCTGGAGACTCAGCTCGTAGACAATCCTCTCCCCGTGGAACCTGATATCAAAGAGGCGCGGGCCGGAGTTGGGGTTCATGCCGAAGGTGATGCTCCAGCCCTGGAAGGTGACACGGTTGTCTCTGACGCTGTAGCGGGGACCCTGGGGCTCGTACTGCAGTGGTCCTGGGGAGCCAGGTGGGCGGCGGGGTCTCATGGAGCCCAGCACCCCTTCAGTGGGCGGCTTCTCAATCCTGACCACCTCCAGCGAGTCGGCCACAAACGCCTCCTCCAGATCCCCCGTGCTGGCAAAGTACCGGCCATTGTAGAAGACTTTGCGCAGCCGCCAGCGGGAGACGTGGAGGTCCCTGTGGTCCACCAGCACCTCCAGCCCCACCGGCAAGAGGTAGTAGCCGCTGCCGGCCACGTTGTGGAAAAGGACAAACCAGGTCGTGCGGTCGCCAGACTTGAAGCCCCGCGGGGCGGTCGTGAGCACGGCCAGGTCGGTCCCATCGGACTCGCAGCAGGCAGCGAGGAAGCGCGGTGCCTTTCTCAGCTCCCGCTGGATGAGGCTGTTGATGTCCACGTACTCCTTGCCGGTCACGGGTCTGCGGTGGTACGGCACCTTCCCCCCGTACTTCTGCACCGTCACGTCCCGGTGATACACCGGCCTCGGCAGCGGCCCCACCACGTACTCGGTGACGTTGGGGTCCGGCTGGTTCCCGAAGTAGAGCACGGCCAGCGCCTCCCGGGGGGGGCGAGCCCCCCCGCCATCCAGGAACCCCAGCACCGCGGCCTTGGCGGGGACCTGCACGTCCAGGGAGGCGATGCAGTTGTCCGAGGGCTTTGCACGCGAGGCGTCCACCAGCTGCACCCCAAGGTTTCCCCGCAGGTACCCCACCACTTGGGCCATCTCCTCGGGGCTCAGGTCGGCAAAGACCAGGCTCTGGCCGTCATCGGTGTCCTCCTGCCCCGGGGGCTGGTGCTGGCAGGCGCTGGGGGCTCTTCCTCTGGTCAGCAACACACAGACCAAAGCGAATATCGTGGCTAAGGCCAGAAGGAGGAGGATGAGCAGGGCTTTCATGTTCATGTCTGCCCAGGCACTGAGCGCTCCCCACAGTCGGTTTCCAGCTGCAGGATCCTCCCCAGGACCCGCTGGCAGAAGGGGCTGGGTTTGGGTGGGTTGGGTCGGGTTTTTTCCCTCGTTTTCTCAAGAGGGAACAGCCCGGAGGAGCTGGCGCGGGGGGACGTTCTCAGACGTGCCTGGGATTTGCTGGGAACCATAAAAGGCAACTCCGCTCCTCTGCTTCCCCCAGTGGGTCGTAATTTTAAATAAACTTAGTGCTTCTGCATCTCTCCCTCCCCTCTTGTCCCACACGCTATGCTGCAGAGAGGACAGATCCGGCCACTTGGGGGAAACAAATTCATCTCCCTGCACCTCCCTCTCTTAACCCTGCGGATGCAAACAGCCAGGCAGGCAGGGGAGACGGCAGGGATGACGCCAGAGCACTGCTGAGTGCAGCACCACGGCCCCATCCTACCACAGCTCTGCCTTGGCCAGCACCAGCTCCACAGCCTGTGCAGACACCACAGCATTGCACGCTGCTGCCCATGACCTGCACCCAGGAAGGCACCCATCCCACAGCCGGGAAGGGGGGGGATGCTCGTCACCCCCTCAAAGGTGCCTCCTGATTTTGGGAATGTCCCAGCACAGACGGAGCTTGTGAGGAGGGAGATGAGGGCTCCAGAGCTCACTGAGCATCCTGGCAAAGGGGCAGTGGCACTGGCCCTGTGGCTCCACCGGTGGCTGCGTGGAGGAGCCTGGGGGAGGGCTCTGGTTTGAACCTGGCCACCATGGATCGGGCTGCCATGGGCCCACAGGGCTGGGGCTCAGCAGGTTCATGCAGGGGCACCAATGGGGATGGCACTGGAGCAGGGACAGCGAGACCCCTCCCAGCAATAGCCCCCTCTCCTGCGCCCAGTGGTGAGTGCCCAAGAGCTGCTGCCCAAGCGGGTCCTGGCTGTCCCCACCCTCACCCTGAGCACCCAGAGCTCGGTGCCAGCACCCACCTGGGTGTCCCTCCCCCTGAGCCCAGGGACTCCCCAGGCTCCTGCCCTCCGGCTGCACCCACTCTGTGCCTGGATGGGGCAGAGGCTGCTGTAGGTCATAAGAACAAGGAACTCCAGAATATTGGGACAGAATAACTTTCTTTTTTAACCCGAGACAGGCACTATGCAGCACTTGCTTCTACAGCGGAGGAATGGGATTTTCTCCCCACTTTCCTCCTGCCACAAACTCAAATTCAGCAATTAACAGAGATAAGGCAAACTCCCGCCTGGCCTCATGCCACGAAGATTAGGCTTCCCTTTTAAAGAGCACTATTTTAAAAGCAGTGATAAAAAGCGAAGTCATTGCACCACAACCGGAGACTGAGACGACTTCGCGGAAAAACTGGAGAATCTGAGCCAGAACTGTGGAACTGGGGCCTCTCACCGTGTCTCCCAGCACCGTCCCGGAGGGTTAAAGCCTGCTGGTATTCTGGAAGCCATCAAAGGTGAATGGGGGGAAGTGTGGCAAACAGGAGGCGGCTTTGGGCAGGCAGGCGAGGGGGTTGACTTCGCAGGCGGTGACGTCCTGCTCGCTGGTGAAAAACACGCCGTCGTGCGAGTAGATGGAAGGGTCCAGGTCGTAGTAGTTGTAGGGTCTCAGGAGGAAGCCAACTGAGTTTCCCACTGTCACGGTGTTGGGAATATCCTCCGAGTGCGGGATGTGAAGGAAACCAGCGGTTATCCAGGCAACCAGGTCCTGGGCAGGGAAGAACCACGAGACCGTGGTTATTTCAGATGAAACCTGCCCAGGAGAGTGGAGGGGACCTCCCCAGGCACCAGCCTGGCTGTGTCCCCACACACTGAGCTCCCCACTCCTGGGAAAGGTCTTCTCCCTTCCCCAAAGATCTGCAGAAGGCCCCTTGCCCTGATCCCTGTGGCCAAGCCCAGAGATTTTCCTGACATTTTGCCAGCATTTCTCCGCAGGGACAAACGAGTTCCTGCTCCGTGCTCTGATGTGCGTGCTCTGCCCGGAGCCCTGAGCGGCCTCACAAGAAGGGGGATGCTCAAACCCTCATTCCCCAGGCTGCCTGCTCCCCTGGGTATTCCAGCTCCAGCCCAGGGGACCCCAGCTCACCTCGTTGGTGATGGTCTCGTTGTTGATGAAGTCAGCAAAGGCAACGGTGGGCGACCAAGGGTCATTCTGGTTGTAGATGCTGGTGCTGGTGGGCTCCTCCTCCTTGCGCCGGGTGACGGCCAGCTGGTACCTGAGGGCAAGGAGAGAGATGGGAGCAGCTCCCTGAGGCAGGGCAGGGCTGTAAGTCAACTCCCCAGAGAGCCTGCAGAGCACAAGCTTGCTCCTATGGAGTAACCCCAGCCCAGGAAAGCACCTGCCTGGTGCCACCCCATCACGGAACACCCATGTGCTCCCTCCCCAGCGAGGCTGGGGGTGTCCCTGAGAACCAGCCGTCCCAGTCCGAGCAGCCTGACCTTGCCCAGCTGATGGCCCTCTCCATGGAGCTGGCTTCGGGCATGTGGTCCCCCGCAAAACTGGTGATCTGGATCCTGTAACCACGCTGGTGGCCCCATTTGTTTTTGCTGTTGGCCGCAAAGTAGATGTATCTGGGCATCTTCGACTGGAGCCGGAAGGCAGCCTGGTCCTCCGTGTCCAGGACTTTCTTGGTGAGCCGTGGCCGCTCTATCTGCTGCTCTGGGCTCCAGGGAGCCCGTGTCATTTCAAACGCCATGTCATGGGCCACCAGGGAGTTCTTCACCCCTGTGAAGAAAAAGCAGAGTCACTGAGGAGCGTCCCCTGCTCCTCACAGACATCGCTGCAGCCGGAGCTCGCTCTCCCCATCCTCCCTTCCCACACTCTGAATCCGAGCAGCAGCTCCCCTGCCCGTGAGAGCAGCCATCGCTCTGCAGCTCCACGGCAGCAGGACTGTAGGCATACGTCCATCCACAGCCATAGGACTGTCTGCCTGACCCAGGCAACACCACGCTGTGGCAGACACCACCATCCATGGGGGCTCTCACCCTCTGAGAGGGCCAAGAGATTCATCCCAGTGCAGAAGAACAGGTTTGCTCCCCAGAGCAGGCACAGCCTAATTAACCCAAGCGCCTGATGGCCCAGACACAGCGTTTGGGCTCATCAGCCCGTGTCCCCTGAGCTGGGGAGGGCCCAGGCTCCCAGCACATTTGCACATCACAGAACTGGAGCTGCGCCACGAAGTTCAGGTCCTTCCACAACCAAGAGTCATGAGCCAGAGGGCTCTGAGGAGCCAGAGGGCTCTGAGCAGCCAGAGGACTCTGAGCAGCCGGAGGGGCACAGGAGCAAGGAAATCCGGGGGTGAGAGAGCAAAGGGCTGGCTGAGAGCACTCATGGCTCTGGGTGCCTGCTGCCCACCCTGGCCACAGAGATGGAGTCACACCCCCTGCTCTGCTCCCCTCACCCCAGTTGAGATTCCAGCTCACAGCAAGGCCGTCCTGGAGCTGAACCCCTGGCCACCCTTGGGCTGGAGCCATCGAGGCAGCGCCAGAGCCCCGTGGACAAGGATCCACATCCAGCAGCTGCCATTTACCTCCCTTTTCTGATGTCAACCAAACTTCCAACCCCATCCCTCCCTCCCAGTGACAGCAGCCATATGCTGACTTCATCTGCCTTTTCCCTCTTCCCGTAGTTTTGCCACCCCCCCTTTTCACCTGAGCATTCAAACCCCATCCTTCAAACCACACGGAACAGCCTATAGACCTGGGCTTCCCAATTACCAGGAAACTGGGCCATTTTGAACAGATGGCAGGAGTGTGCAGCAGATGCAATCTCAGCAGCAGTGTGAGGAGGGATCAGTGGCATAAATGGTAGAGGAACACCAGGAAAACCCCAGCCCCCACTCCCTGGTGTCCTGGCAAAAAGCAGCCCGGCCCTAACTCGGTGCTGGCCACCAGCCCAGCACCTGCCTGGCCCCGCAGCCCCTGGGGAGGGCAGCCCCCCCGGCCCCGCTCCCACGCGAGGGGCAGGAACAGTTTGGCAGAGCAGGAAGAAGCAGGAATGTGAGCTGGAAACCACATCCCAACAAACCACCCTGAGCGATTCCAACTGTCGCTGGGGACTCGGGATGGGGGGAGGACATGGAAGGAAACATCCTGAGATCTGCAGAGCCCCAGAGGCACCGAGGGTGTCAGGGCAGGGCAGGAGTGGGTCCATCTGCCTGGACAGGAGGGGAAGGACCCTCCCCAGTAGGGGCAGCGGGCAAAGGGCAGCACTGGCTGTACCCAGGCAGACTGCAGGGGACAGAGGGGGAACCTCTCCCTGCAGGACAATGAGTTTTCACTGCTCCAAAGAGAGAAGGGAGGCAGCTCTGTGTGAGCACAGCATCCTGCTCCGCATGGGAAACTAAACACTGCATAAGGACCAAGCCTGTTCCAGTTTGGGAAACCTAAAAGTACTCAGGGAGGGCACAAAGAAGAGACGCAGACCCAGACCTACCTCCCACATCCAAGTCCACCTTATAGTTGATGGAATGGGTGCGGATGGTTCCCAGCGTGTGCTCCCAGACCCGATTGCCGTATCTCAGACCATCCCCGTGGAGAAAGGAAGAGCTCACATAACCTGTGGCTTGGACCTTGCCCTCAATGGCCCCGTTCTGGTAGAAGATGAAGTCCCACACGTAGTCGTAGTTGCCCACGGTGGCAATGGAGCGAACCACCAGGGCAGAGTTGACCAGCCCCCCATAGTAGAGCGACTGCAAGTTGGAGTAGTGGCGCCGCAGCGGGGAGCCCAGGTTCTGCTCGAAGATGCAGAGAGAATCCTTTCTCCTGCTGGGACTAAGGTTCTCCGACAGAGAGTGGGTGTCAACGTAGGTGGCCGAGTAGGGGCAGTCGACCCCTCGCACCAGGGGGGAGGTGTAGCGCCCGATGCCAAAGCTCCCGTCCATGTACCTCGTCGACATCCCTCCAGGGCAGTTGGAGCCGTACACCGACATGGCCTCCTGGATGCTGATTTCGTANGCCTCCTGGACGCTGATTTCGTAGGCCACCCTCTCCCCTCTGTGGCGCACGTCGAACAGTCGCAGGCCCGTGTTCACGCTCATCCCGAAGGCGAAGCTCCAGGCCTGGAAGAGGACCTGGTTGTTCCTGACGCTGTAGCGGGGACCCTGGGGCTCGTACTGCAGAGGGAACAGCGCGGCCGACGGTGCTCGGGGCTTCATGGACGAGAAGTCCCCGTCCCGGGGTGCCTTCCTCACCTTCTCCACGCTGATGCGGCCCTGCACATAGGCGCTCTCCAGCTGGGCCATGTCCCGGTAGTACTGCCCGTTGTAGAAGACCCTGCTCACCGCCCACCGGGAGGTGTCCAGGCTGCTGTGGTCCACCAGCACCTCCAGCCCCACCGGGTGCAAGAAGAACCCGCTCACGTTCTGAAATATGCCCAACCAGGACTTACGGTCTCCAGAGCGGAACCCATGAGGGGCTGTGGTCCGGAACGCCACGTTGGTGCCATCGTACTCAAACACCTCTGTCAGGAAAGACGGGGCTGCAGCGAACACCACTGTCTTTAAGAACGTTCCCAGCTGCTCGTACTCACTGCCCAGCATCGGTCTGCGGTGGTACGGCACCTTCCCCCCGTACTTCTGCACCGTCACGTCCCGGTGATACACCGGCCTCGGCAGCGGCCCCACCACGTACTCGGTGACGTTGGGGTCCGGCTGGTTCCCGAAGTAGAGCACGGCCAGCGCCTCCCGGGGGGGGCGAGCCCCCCCGCCATCCAGGAACCCCAGCACCGCGGCCTTGGCGGGGACCTGCACGTCCAGGGAGGCGATGCAGTTGTCCGAGGGCTTTGCACGCGAGGCGTCCACCAGCTGCACCCCAAGGTTTCCCCGCAGGTACCCCACCACTTGGGCCATCTCCTCGGGGCTCAGGTCGGCAAAGACCAGGCTCTGGCTCGTGGACCCTGTCTTCTCCACGACGTGGGGCTGGGACTCACAGCCGGGCGATCGCCTGCCCCTGCTCAGCAGCATGCAGGAGAGAATGAAGATTATCAGCCCAGCGCCCACCAGTAGGATGTAGGGGAGTTTGGGGTTCATCTCTGGAGTGCAGAGACCGTGTGTGGGGCTCGGTGGCAGGCTCCAGAGTGTGTCCCTCAGTCGCAGACCAGGCTCTTAGTTAATTTCCCGACTGTGGGCGTGAAGGCGTCACTGGTGAGGTGGGGAGGGTGCCTGGAGCTTGTATGGGACTCCCAGAGCAGATCACAGGTCCCAGCCAGTTCAGCCTGTTTCCTCCTCACCCCAGACACTCTGAGGAATCCAGCGGGGGAGCCAGTGCCTGACTCACTTCCCAAAGCCACTGATGGGTTTCTCCTCTGCAGGGTGACACCACGAAGAGCCCTGACCTTGGTCAGCTCAAGGTGCCTTTGCTTCTCCCAGCTCACTCTGTACCATCTCACATGGGAGCCCCAGCTCCTCCTGCACCCTGGGACCAGACCCGCTCCCTGTAGGGCCATTCAAGACTGGAGCTTCAGGAGACCCCAAGATCTGGCACCTCCCAGCACCTCCATGTGCCTGTTCTCCCTGTTGCCTCCTCAGCCCTGAGAGAAGAACCTGGTGGCTCCAGCCCGGCTCCAGCTGTGGGCAGATGGGATGAAGCTCCCTGCCTGCTGAAGCCCTGGCAGCAACTGGGAGCAACAGGCAGCACTCAGAGTGGCTGCAGCAGGAGAGCAGAGGCTGCAGGATGACCAACAGGACACGTCTGTCCCCACTCAGCCACCCCAACTCCACTCCTGCAGACATGAGCCTCAGAGCTGTCACGGACAGAGAGGGTTACTGCCAGGAGCCTGTTCATCCTTCCTGACCACACCATGGACCTCCCTGGGGAGGGAACAGCCCTTTGGAGGCAGCCACCACGGGGCTGGGGCACCTGGGCCACCACACCATGCTTTGAGGCTAATGCTCCTGCATGGCCACCAGCCACCACAAGGCTGGCCCTGCTGCAGCCGCAGCGACAAGCCACCCACAGCCAAGGAGGGCTCTCCAGGGTCTCTGGTCCCCTTCTGGTGGAGACAGAGTGAGGCACAGGCAGCAGAGGCTGAAAGCACCGCAGCTCTGCATCCATTTGCCACTCACCATGATGGTAATTCAGGAACTTGTTTTCATTCTCACTTCCAGCCAGGCAATAATTGCCCTTTTTTCCCTGCAGGTCCCACGCCAGCCTCGGACCAGCAGCCCAAGAAACCTGTGGCTGGAGATGACCCAGTTTTGCCTCCCCTGTGCTCAGAAGGCGGGGATCCCGCAGGGCACCTCTCAGGCACCCCGCATGCCCCCGGTGCTGCTGCGGGGACAGGGCTCCCCTCCCACACAAAGGGAACACGTCTGGGATTTTAGACAGCTCTTCTCCAGAGCATTTTGCAGCAGGCAGGGCTCAGGGGCTGTGAACCGAGCAGGGAACTGAGGGGCGCAGCAGTCACTGCAAACGACCTCACCACCACCCGGGAACTGCATTTTAGCATGTTTTCAAGCCTTGCTTACAGGGAGGGAACCAGCATCAGCCCCCCCTTCAGCCATAAAGCTGCCCAGCAGAAAAGGACCTGGGGGTTCTAGTTGACAAGTGGCTGAACGTGAGCCAACAGTGTGCCCAGGTGGCCAAGAAGGACAACAGCATCCTGGCTTGTATCAGAACTGGTGTGACCAGCAGCAGTAGGGAAGGGATTGTCCCCCTGTGNTTCCCAGCAAGAGTGGTCAGAGCCTGGACTGGGCTGCCCAGGGAGGGGGTGGAGTCCCCACCCCTGACTGTGTTTCAGAGTGGATGAGCTGTGGTGTTGGGGGATCTGGTGTAGGGGAGAACTTTGTAGAGTGGGGGCTGATGGTTGGACTGGGTGATCCCAAGGGTCTTTTCCAACCTGAATGGTTCTAGGATTCGATAACAACAGCACCAGCACCTTTCAAGGCCACACAGGTGGGTACAAGAGAGGATGCATGCTGAGACCGGACCCTGGCACCAGAGCCAGCAGCAGCCCAAGGTAGGGAGTTCTCCACAGCCCAGGAGACAGCAGGGGTTACTGGAGCTGCATTTCCTGGGCTGGTCCAGACACATCCACTGCCCACCAGCGACCTCTCTGGTCCCATGCAGATATCAAACAGTTTTCCCCAACTTTTTACAGGAGCAGGACCCAGTAACAGAGCCCTGATGCTCCTGATCTGTGACCCCAGCGCTGCCCATGCCCTTTCACAGACGGCAGTTCCTGCTGTTCCAGCCTTGCGGGGAAGGAAAGCTTTGGGCTGAGCATCCCGGTGCCTCCCCGGGCAGCTGCCAGCGCTTTCCCGGCCGGATGGAGCAGAGGGAGCTGCTCCTGGACTCAAATAACCCTCCAAGGGATGCACTGCCAGGGAGCATGGTGTGCAGGAGCAGGGAATTCACGGGCTCACTGCAGCCCCGGTGCAGCCGCGACCGGGATCCAACTGAGAAGCGTTTCCTCGAAAGAGGAGCAGGGACGGAGCTGCAGGAGCTCAGCCCTGCAGAGACCAGCCCCGACACCCCGCTTCGTGCTGGGCAGAGGTACAGAAGGTACCGGCAGAGGGACAGGAAGGACTTTCCCGAGCTGTGGGGAGGACTGGGAAGGGCGCGGGGCGCGGGCTCACAGCCCGGGCGGCAGACGGGCCATGCCCAAGGCAACACGGGCTCTGCCAGACGGGAGGCCTCAAGGAAACACAAACATTTCTCAGCTGCTACCTTTCATACTTTCCCTGGGCTGAACACAGAGCTCCCAGACAACCCACACTGCCTCCAGCTGCGTCACCCTGACAGACTATTTCATACAGGGAAAAATAATTCGGCAAGGAAAGAAGAGGACAGGAGAGAGAAGAGTTCTGGTGTCAGTTATGAGGGATTCTACAGAAGGGAAGGCAATCCTCCCCCCTCAGAGCTCCGGGGTTTACAGCAGATGTTAAAGGAAGACCCAGACCTACCTCCCACATCCAAGTCCACCTTATAGTTGATGGAATGGGTGCGGATGGTTCCCAGCGTGTGCTCCCAGACCCGATTGCCGTATCTCAGACCATCCCCGTGGAAAAAGGAGGAGCTCGCATACCCCGTCGCTTGGACCTTGCCCTCAATGGCCCCGTTCTGGTAGAAGATGAAGTCCCACACGTAGTCGTAGTTGCCCACGGTGGCAATGGAGCGAACCACCAGGGCGGAGTTGACCAGCCCCCCGTAGTAGAGCGACTGCAAGTTGGAGTAGTGGCGCCGCAGCGGGGAGCCCAGGTTCTGCTCAAAGATGCAAAGGGCGTTTTTAGTAACTTGAGAAACTTGGGAATGAGCAAGATAGTGCACATCCCGGTAGGTGGCCGAGTAGGGGCAGTCGACCCCTCGCACCAGGGGGGAGGTGTAGCGCCCGATGCCAAAGCTCCCGTCCATGTACCTCGTCGACATCCCTCCAGGGCAGTTGGAGCCGTACACCGACATGGCCTCCTGGACGCTGATTTCGTAGGCCACCCTCTCCCCTCTGTGGCGCACGTCAAACAGTCGCAGGCCCGTGTTCACGCTCATCCCGAAGGCGAAGCTCCAGGCCTGGAAGAGGACCTGGTTGTTCCTGACGCTGTAGCGGGGACCCTGGGGCTCGTACTGCAGAGGGAACAGCGCGGCCGACGGTGCTCGGGGCTTCATGGACGAGAAGTCCCCGTCCCGGGGTGCCTTCCTCACCTTCTCCACGCTGATGCGGCCCTGCACATAGGCGCTCTCCAGCTGGGCCATGTCCCGGTAGTACTGCCCGTTGTAGAAGACCCTGCTCACCGCCCACCGGGAGGTGTCCAGGCTGCTGTGGTCCACCAGCACCTCCAGCCCCACCGGGTGCAAGAAGAACCCGCTCACGTTCTGAAACATGGCGAACCAGGTGATTCGGTCTCCAGACTGGAATCCACGGGGAGCAGCCGTCAGGGCTGCTAGATTGGCTCCGTCGTACTCCATGACTTGACGCATGAAAGATGGGGCTGTGGGAAACACCTGGGTTTTTAGAAACCCCCCAACCTGCCGGTACTCAGCAGCCAGCGTGGGTCTGCGGTGGTACGGCACCTTCCCCCCGTACTTCTGCACCGTCACGTCCCGGTGATACACCGGCCTCGGCAGCGGCCCCACCACGTACTCGGTGACGTTGGGGTCCGGCTGGTTCCCGAAGTAGAGCACGGCCAGCGCCTCCCGGGGGGGGCGAGCCCCCCCGCCATCCAGGAACCCCAGCACCGCGGCCTTGGCGGGGACCTGCACGTCCAGGGAGGCGATGCAGTTGTCCGAGGGCTTTGCACGCGAGGCGTCCACCAGCTGCACCCCAAGGTTTCCCCGCAGGTACCCCACCACTTGGGCCATCTCCTCGGGGCTCAGGTCGGCAAAGACCGGGCTCTGGCCATCATCGGTGTCCTCCTGCCCCGGGGGCTGGTGCTGGCAGGCGCTGGGGGCTCTTCCTCTGGTCAGCAACACACAGACCAAAGCGAATATCGTGGCTAAGGCCAGAAGGAGGAGGATGAGCAGGGCTTTCACGTGCATGGTGCTGCTGGTCCCAGGGCATTCACAGCAGCTTTGGGAGCAGGGTTTCTCCAGCTGCTGCCGCTGTCAGTTCACGCTGCGCTGGATGGATTAGCTGGGAAAGTACAAAAGACTGGGAGAGGCAAGGGGAGGAGATCTGAAATTGGTGGTGACCAGAAAGGGCAGATCTCCTCTCCCAGCTGCAGCCCTCTCCGTCTCCTCCTCGAGCAGTGCCCCACAGGAGCCGGTGGGGATGCAGGGTCAGTGACTCAGACAAGTTTCACGTAATTCTGTTACTTTTTCAATCCAACCTGGCTTCCTGAGGCTGCCTGTAAAAACCAGGATCCTGCAGTCAGCCTGAGGTGACTGTGACCAGCGTGAAGCTCTGACAGACTGGGAATTGTTGCCACGCTGTAGAATTGCACCTCTTTGCAACTCACCGAATTTCCTTGTTTATCGGGCTGTTTCCTTGTAAACATTCTCCCTGGCAGCACCATTCCAAGCTTGGAGTTACTTTTTATTTTCTTTTTTTTCCAGTCTTCCACACTTTCAGAGAACACGTCCATCTGTGCAGCAGCAGAGACTCTTTGGCAGGGGGGAAAGGTGCCGTTCAGGGTGAGATTTGGGCCCCCACATCCCATGAACAACAAGCTCTTAGTCTGCCCCTCTGAGCAGCTATCAGCTAATGAACCCCCCAGCGCTCCCCCTAGACGGGGTCACTGAGGTACAGCTCCTGAGAAGGTTCCCCCAAGGCCAAAACCACCCTCCCCTGCAGCAGTCACCACGGTGCCCAGTCTCCCCACACCGATGGGCTGAGCAGCCGCCTCCAGGATTCCCACCAGAGGTTGTGACAACTGCCCTCTGCCACCCACCCAGGGTGTCCCTGCTGGTCTCACAGTGGTGTTGAGAGGCCTGGGCAGAGGGAGGTAAGCGGACAAGAGGATGCAGAGCTCCATCTGCCACGCAGCAAACGCTGGGGGTAGAGCAGAGACATGGCACGAGCTGCAGTCCCCACCGGCCCCTCCGCCGGTGCTGAGAGGCACGAGGCATCCAAGAGAACCAGGGCTGGAGAGTCAACCCAGCATTTCCACTCCTGCTGCCAGCCTGACCTCACCTCACCCTGGCCTTCTCTTCATCCTCCCGTCAGAGTTTCCTGGTGGGAGACACCCCCTCACCCCCCGCCCAGCCTCAGCACCGCCTCGGCTCTTCCTCTGCAGCAGATCTTGCCCTGGGCTTGTCCGTTCCACGGTCTCCGGCCACACCAGACACCACACCACAAGCAGAAGGCCACGTTGCTGTAGGACACACTCCATTATCCTCACCACGCTGGCAGCCTTGGCCGTCTTTAGCCCTGGCTGTGGCTGTGCAGGCCAGGGACACCCGTGTCCCCCATGTGCCAGCACACGTCATCGCTGCCATCGCGGGGCCACAGCAGCCAGCTCGGGTGGACACTGTGCCAAAAGAGGGGCTCACTCATGGCACCGACACAAGCCACGGGGAGGGAGGCTGGATGAGAAGGCGGCCTGGGCTACAGGGGACACAAGAGCAACAGGTCTCAGAGTTGCCCAGCTCTCATCGATGTCCCCCCAGGAGCACAAGCAGATGCCTCCGAGTAGCCCCAAATTAGGCAAAGAAGCCCCAACTTTCAAGTCAGTATTTTGGCCCAGGAAGTCAACGAGGCTTCGAAGAGTATTTGGGGTCAGGCTTGAAAGAAAACTTCCCTTTTGGTGTAAAACCTACAACACGGCACCTCTTTCGCTCCGAGAGAAAGCGCCCTTGCGGTGGCTGAGGTGCAGAGGAGACCTGGGACCTGCTTCCCAGACCTGGGACCTGCTTCCCAGACCCGGGACCTGCCTCCCAGACCCGGGACCTGCCTCCCAGACCAGGGATCTGCTTCCCAGACCCGGGACCTGCCTCCCAGGACCCCAACAAACCTGCTGTGGCACGGGGCACCCGAGGCCTGATCCGGGAACCGCTGCACCCGACGCTTGGGGTCACCCTAACGAAGTACAAGGGGAGCAGCTCGTCCCCTTCCCCGCTTTGCCTCTCAGTTTTGCATCCCAAGTCCCTAAAGGTCAAGGCTGCAATTACAGATGGCCGTTTCCTGAGCAGCACGGCAGCAGTTTAGGAGAACTGGGCGAACTCTGCAGACCTTACTGCCCCACAAATCACAGCTCAACCCCGCAGCTTCCCGGGGAGGCAGCTGAAAATACAAGTGTGGGCTCTCGGGTCCGTGCCCTAACGGGTAATGACACCCTCAGGACAAACCACCCCCAGAGCACACGCCCCAGCTCTGCTCCACGGGCACCCAGGACACGCAGTAGCTTCCTGCACTGCCCCTGCCCCGCTGCAGGGTCTGCCCATGGACCCCACATCCAGCCCCGAGTCATCGAGTACCCTCCTATTTCTGCTGCTCCTCTCAAGCTGGGGACTTTTCAAGCCTGTTAGACGCCACACAGGAATGGGGCTGTGCTTCCTGGGAGCCCTGTGTCAGAATAAACAGAACAGCCCTAAATCTGTCCCCATCTTGCAGCAGAAACGCCAGGAAGCAGAGTAATTAA
Organism: Jacana jacana; assembly: GCA_013400555.1. NCBI lineage: Eukaryota > Metazoa > Chordata > Aves > Charadriiformes > Jacanidae > Jacana > Jacana jacana. The sequence continues at coordinate 287,435 of VZTM01018130.1, forward strand.
GGGAGCCCGCAGAGCCGGGAAGCCTGGGTCGATACCTCACCGAGGGCAAGCGCCGGGTACGGTTCAGGGCCACAGGTATGACTGCACGGCTCCTGCACCTCCTCCAAAACAAGCCCGGAGCAGCTTAAAGCTAACCTAGAATTTAAAGAAATGACACCTCTCACCACCAGCAGCGGCACTTGTTTACGGGCAGTTTGGCGCCCAGAGCCCTTCCCCCCGCCGGGCCCCCCAGCCCCATTAGCCCACGGCTCCATCCCGCCCCCCCC
>VZTM01018131.1:0-29122 GCA_013400555.1 Jacana jacana
TGGCCATGCAGTTTTAATGGTTCAAGAAGAGATTACACAGGCTTTAGTCTAACAAAAAGGCAGTCAAAGACACGGTGAAATAAACACTGGAAAGAGGAACATGGAAAACCAGGGTGTGGAACAGTAGAATTCAAATGAGGGTTGAGGCTGGAAGCAAAAGTATGACAGAAAACACAGAAAAACAAGGAGACAGGGAAGAGCCAAATTGCTGGAAAGCATAAAGGTACATAAGAGAAGTAAGGGAAGGGCCCCATCTGTCTCTCACCATGTACCTCTTGGAGCGTACTCCTGAACTCACAGTAGTCAAAACACGGGGAGTTAGAAGAAATCTATCATTTAAATGGCTCGAGCACCACAGACTGCCCCCGACTGAAGCAGAAGAGGAAATTCTCACACAGGCAACAGCCTCCAGCAGGGAAACTAGAAAGCTCTTTGCAACGGGCCAGTGAAAAACAACCCCTTTTTAACTGCGCGTTTCTAAGTGTGCATCTGGGTAACCAATTCTGTTTCCCATTAGGAGCTGACAAGGGTAGCCACAGCCAGAGAATGGATTCCTTACGTGGCCAGCACATCATTACTACATGTCTTAGGATTGCACCCAAAGGTCCCAGCCACAACTAGAAAATCAGTATGGAACAGCTTGCACTTCCACATATATTCTTAAAACAGATTAGTGAAGGACCCTGTGCCTTTTACTCATTTCCTACAAACTAAGAAAGTTGACAGTACGAAGATCAGTTTCCAACTTTTCCCCACACAACACAGACACACGCACACACTCAAACAGGAATCACGTTTCTTACTTCCAAAACATGGTACTTGCAAGGCAGATTACACCAGCTCTTAAAGAGTTCATACTTAAGACCACATAGCAACTAAGAACAGGAAATACAGACTAGTGAAGCTAAATCAAACGAGGAGATTTCTTTCAGCCCTACTGCATTTTAGTATGGACACAAAAGCTAAAAATCCAATTTCAGTATGTATTCTATGACAAACCAACTCAGTTCTGAATTAAAAAGAAGCCTGAAATACCAAGAGAGACAGAAATGAATGCAAAACACAAGCATGACGATACAAAGGGACTGAAATTCACTACTCATTTTAAATAAAGGAGATGGCCTTCTCTCTCTCAAAACACTACATACATGGGAGTCCAGCTTGCAGTTACTCAAAGTGTCACTGCAATGTTTCCTGCCAGATAGGTCAGCGATTTACACTTCCTGTTCCAATTCCAGTTCAAGTGCAACAATTAATTTTTACTATTTCCATTTTCTCCACTTAGAAGGGTAACACTATTCTTTCTCGCCTTTGAAGGAATGCATATTTTTATAGTCACAGCTTTAATGGTTTCTGTGCCTCATGCCAGAGTTGGTTACATTCTGGATGGAAGAACGTGGTAAAGCTACTCTCAGGCTTGTTAAAAGGAATATATGCATTTTTTTAAAAAAAATTACTATGTTAGAAACAAATTCCAGAACAATGTGTTGTTCTCCAGTGTCCTGTCCTGCAAGTGGTTCAAAGTGATGAGCTTCTTGAACCTTACTGAAGTACGACTCTTCAGCTGTGAAGGCCTGCACTGCGCACAGCTATTGCAATGTGGTTTACTTTTCCTGAATACGTATGCGCTTCACAATGCAATAGCAATTTGAATTACACTTTTTAATCAGTTAATTTTATATGAGCTGAAAAGAAGCACCTTTCAACTCAATGATTAATAGTTAAACTCCAAAGCAGGAAGCAAAAGTTTTCAAATAACCTACCTCTGACAATGCTTAATTTGTGAGGTGAGAGAGGTGGCTTGGGAACGGCATCTTTCTTTTTTTTGGTTGCAACTCCTGTGACACTTCTGTTCTTGAGAACATCTGTTCCCCAAATCATAACCGCTAGATTTTTTGTATACTTTGAATCTCCTTGTGTTACTTGCAGCTGGTGCCATTTCTCCTCATCTACCCAAATTCCACTGCCAAGATGGACCTAGAAGGTAGTAATAATAACAACTTATCTATGGTATGTAGCACACAACAGTATCCAAGTGCTGTATGAACATTAATATTAGGTACTATAATAACAGTAATTAGGGCTGAACAAATCCATTTTGCCTAATTCTGAAACTTCTCCAACTTTGTGGGTCGGGGAGTTCAAGTCAACCTCTTACATAATATAGTTCCTCTTTTTGTTCTCAATTCTTCTTACTCTAAACTTTTTTTGTCCCCACAAAGCCTATTGCCTCAAAGACTACATTCAGGAACAGAGATAGAAGAAGGAAAACAGCAAACACATTCAGTACTATAAAGGTATGCACAGCATATAAACCAAGCAGTCGCACCAGCTTAATTCAGGGGTAAGATGAAATATTGTCTTCAGCGTGAAAACTTCCCTTTGGCCAAAACAAACTTTACCGAAAGCGTATTTCGGAGACAGTAAAGAGGGAAATACTTCTTAAATCATATCCTGTACCTGTTGGTAAAATTCAGCCTGATTGTTTAAAGTAACTAGAAGGGAGAAGGGATTGAGAGCTACAATTTCAATAAAAGGCAAGAGAGTTAGGAAGTTTCATAAACTTCCCATTCTATAATGAAGTTTGCCTATCGTGTATGATCAGTCTACCCAGGAGAATAGTGCTTTGTGGTAAAGCAATGACCCATTCCTGTAACATCATAAACTTTCCATTATGCAGACAATGGGGAGCAGAGATATTTCACTCAAGTAGTAAAGCAGAATAAAATGGGTACTGTGAAATGCAGTGTGAAGCCATTGCAGAGTCTCCAAAAGGAAGCTGCTCAAGTCTAGTTGTGCTTATTCATCTTGCTCAGCATTGACTACACTGGCTTGACCCCCCAGAGCCACCCCATACCTCTACCCCAAAACTTCCCAGTGCTCCAGACTTAGGATGAATGCAGGATGAGAATCTGAGTACTACCCTTAGGCTGGCACTATGTATGTCTGAGTTGATAGTCCTGATAACCAGGATGCTGTCAAGCAACAGCCAGGAAAACAACTCCACTAGTAATTAGCATGGGTCTGACATGAACGCAACCAGGACACAAATGCTGGCCCTGTGTAGAACCACAGAGAATACTTTGTACCTTGTATGTCTATGCTCCTAATTCCTGGACCACAGTGCAGGCACCTGAACTGCCTCTGCACACAAAAAACTTTGCCCACGTGGTGATAGACTCCATTTGCTTGGACCTACAGTTGTTCATCACCCGTGACCAGCTCATGCATGGCCCATCTATTCTAACTACTAATAAGGGCTCACAGCACTGGAAAGGAAGAAGACAGTTCTGCAAAAGTGCAAAATACCAAAAATATGTATCAATTGGGTTGTTATATCCAAAATTTAGGCTTCATAAAATCTGATCAAATGGATGTTCCTTCTGTAACACTAACAACTGTCATAAAAACTTAACTGCCTCACAATTAAAAAAAAAACCAAAACAAAACAGCGAACAAAACTCTATGGCAAAATGATATTAGAAGATTCTGTTTGCCTTAACTGGTTTTCTTTCAGTTTTTCATGGCTTTACTCCTTTCAGGTGGCATCACATAAGGTAAACCAAACTGTGCCTGCTACCCATACAGATCTGAACAGTATCATATAAGTCTCATCAAATGCAATGAAAATTGGACAAAGCTACTATAAAATTTTATATACCTGTAATTTTACTGCTTGTATTCAACCAAAACCCATTTTTCCTTTAAATGGAAGCCTGCTTTAATTATTAATGAGGGCTATAACCCAAAGAATTTTTTATTACAACAGCATCCTTCAAAAGCAACCAGTTGCTTAAAAACTTAAATAGAAAAATATGAATGGCTTGGCTGCCAGCTACCTTATAAAAAAAAACAAAAAAAACCAAAACAAATGAAAAGTATAAAGTATAAAATAGTGTATAAAAGTATAAAACCATGAAGAAAGCTGCCTTTCCTGCAGGATTTTCTACAGTAAAAGGATTCTAAGAAGCTTTTTCACAAGCCCACGTGGTATTTGGATCTTGGATGCAAATGAAGCTAGTAATAAGAAGAAGAACACCCGTTTTTCCTTCTCTTTTGTTGAGCCTCCTCATAATTGCTCTAAAAAATATCACACTCTTTCGGTGCTCTCTACATATTTTGTAAAACAATTTCAATCAGAGTGAGCAGTCTGGGCTCAGAAAACAATCATGTCACAGTTATAATTCAGTTATTTCTGTTTTGATCTTGAAAAGGTTATGTGTAAAAATGGGTATAAGTCACTTATAAAATAACTAAGATTAGGAATGTTATGACATGCCAAATTTTGGATGCCTGTGTTACATTAGTTGCAGAGAATGCTCTATTTGATCAAAAATCTGATTCTGCTCTGCCAAAATTAGGGTTCGTCTGTGCTAAAGATTGTTTAGTCTCTCAAGCTACTACGTTATTCATTAGTTTGAAGTTTTTAAAAGAAAACAAGTTACAGCAAATGTTTTTCATATTTATGCTTGAGATAGATCATCTCTTCTTTGAGCATGCTTCATTTATTAAAATAATTTATCACTGGTATGAAACACCTACGGTAAGAGCATCTACGTGACAGACAGCCACAGCCACAGAAATCTTATGTCTCTCTTTTTCTATTTCTAGCACTGTTACGGCAAGGAATTTAATCTGTCCGTGTCTCAGTTTACTTCTCTGTAAAACAGGCTTGGTACCGTTTCCTATTACTCCCAAAGCTATGGGCAGCTTTCTCTGCTCCAGATTCAGAAGCCGTTTCCTTCTTGCTGGAAGAGCTGCCTCATGGGCCAGACCCTTGGCTTGATGAAAACAATGAGAACTTTACCCCCAGGTTTCAGCAAATGCAGGATCAGCCTTCAAGCACAACGCAACAGAAACAGCAGATTCAAAGCAATGCTCGCCACTGTAACTGCGCTAACGTGCAATATATCTAAAATGTATCTCAGAAGATGGGCTCTTTTTTTCTTTCTTTCTTTCTTTTTTTTTAGTTCTTCTTTTCTTTAAATGAATGCCATAGGCTCTTTTTCAGTAACTCTGTTCTCCCTCTGGAGGGGAGAGATTTATCTGCTTTGGAAGAATCCTACTAAGATCAAATCCGATGCCACAAAGGGCGAAATTTCTAAAGAAGTATCTCAACTACTCTAGTGGTGCATGTCAATAAAGAAGTATTGAAAAAAAGGCATAAATAAGAAAAATTGAAAAAAACACCTTCCAACACTGTAAATACGTTATTAGTTCACATTTCTGGAATCTGAGCTGGCTGAAGCCCCAATAAATAGGTAAACTTAAGACTAAAATTACAAAAAGGAAGTTAAAGAGATATTAATATCTGTAAAGACAGAGAAAACTTCAGCAACAGGAGTGCCAAGGAGCTGGCAGATGGAATGCAGGTGCAGGAAAAGCTGCATACAAATACTAAAGGATGTGCCCTATGCCACAGACCTTAAGTGGAAAAAAAAGAAGGTAAACCAAAATCTCACAGTAATATATGCTCAGTTTTCATTGCACAAATATACACAAAATATAAAACCAAGTTACATATGTTAAATATATTAGGCAAGAAAAGCTATCTGAACCAGGTATTTGTCAAACTGCCAAGTTTATACTATTTTTCACATATATTTTGTCCTCAACAGTTATGTCAAATTCAACTTAAAGAATGGAAGACACTATTGGAGTCAATGTTGTACCACAGATCTGAAAATGCAATGTTTCTTGCTATTCCATCAGTAACTCCACTGTATGCCAAAGCTGAAATGGACATTTCCTCCTAAAAGGTTCTCAGCCTATGGTACCAAATGCACATCTATCTAAAGAACCAGGCTCTGCACAGGCCATTTAGAAGGATGTAGTTTTTTAAAAGAAATACAATGCTCATTTAATGACAATGGCAGCAGCTATAAAAGCGGGCCTTGTTAGATGAGCGGACAATGTGTTAAACACACTGAAGTCTGAAAAACTATCAGTCAGGTTCAGGCAATCTGTAGCTGGACAGTATTTCACCAACTTTATAAAAGTATCTGCAAAGTAGCACTACATCAGCTCGATTCAGTGGCAACACTATTACTGGATTCAAGGAAGCCAATTTTCATTCCAGGGTTCACAATTACCTACTTGACTCCAATTCAACCAAAACATGAAGGTTTTTCTGCAATACGACTACAGCACGTTATAACATTAAAGAACTTTTAGGGAAAAGCATTTCTTTTAAACAGACTAACATACTTTATAAATCAGGTTCCTGACTTTGGTCTATAGTCGGTGGTTTGTCACCAACTTAAGACTATGCCAATGTGCTTGTGCATGCATATTCAATAATTATATTCCTTGTCTTGCACAGCATTCAAAGCTCTCATCACTGAGGATAATTTTCTATGCTGCTCAGACTTGTACTACTTCATAGTTACCCTCAGCGTAACAGCATGCCTTTTAAAAACAGCTAAGGAAGTTTGTGTAAGCTGCTACCATGCAAAACCCCCAAGATCATGAAAACTCCACGAGAAAAGCACCTGATGGACATTTACAAGTTAGTCATGCTATATTTAATTTAAAATACCTTTCCATTCTCGAGAATATACTTGTCCATTACTGGAACAGGGGCTGGATAGTACGTTGATGTATTTGCTTCCTCACTGAAGGTCTTCTGTACCTCAGGTTCAGGCTCAATTGTTTCTGATTTTACTTTTTCAAGCTCAATGGCAGGTCCTAGACAGTTAAGAAAAGAGAGCTGTCTGCTATCCCAGAGAACATGAAATCAATCACTTCATCACCCATGGTTAGCACAAAGTAACACATTAGTCATGTTCATTTTAAAAAGTTAGAGTCTAATCCAAAATCCTACTTCTGAACACCAATGAATAAAAGCAGGATAAGTAACTCTGCTTTATAAACATTAAAATGTTTAATTTTAATTTAAATGTTTTATTCTTAAAGCATATGGACAATTACAGGTATGGGTAAGAATGCTTCAATGCACACTACAGAAATTAGGTTAAAATGACACTGAAATTATAAACCAAAAGCAACAATAGTAACTCTTCAAATAAGAATTACTATAGAGTTGCAGAGAAACCTGTGTAATTTACTGCAGTAATGACATAAATTATCCATATAGAATTACAAATTTTCTAGAAATTTGAAATCTTTTTAGATATAACAGAGATATATTAAGAATAGTGAGGTTCTACAGAAATGCTATAAAGGAAACAGGCTTAGGCTACTTCTGCTAAAATATCATGCACACAAAGAGTATCCAAGGTTAAAAAAATGCACATAAATTAGAATTTTGATTGTCCAATCCATCCAACACGCTGATTTTTATTTTTAATGCAAACAACAAAAATTAAACACAGATTAAACAACAGGATACTACTAAGCATATGTTTCAGGCTTCAAAGGAGGATAATTATTTTGTCACTCATCAACTGTTCTTTTCCAGATCAAATTTATAAAGCATTCCTAAAAAGACAGAAAAACAAAATAAAATAATTGATGAACTGGATTTCATATTCCATTCATTGCAGCAGTTAGATCAGAAGTCTAGGAAGAGGCTACGGCCCCCAGCCTATCCTTGTCTCTTGATGTCTGTCTCTGGGCTCACGAGAAGCTCCAGCAGTCACTGAAGTTCCAGGCAGGGACGGTGGTTTGTTAACACAGCAAGGTTGCCAGCTCAGACCCTGGACACCACGGTCATCAGCCACTTCCACGAACTATAAGGATAAACTCACCCACTTGTAAGAACTACTTTGCACCAGGTTGGAGCTGAGAGGGCTGCAGCTCTCTGTAGCCCAACCTTGACATCTTCAACAAATGACAATTCAATAATCAGGTCACCGTCACGGTTCAGCATCTCCGCTCTGTGTTTGCGCACATAAGCCCAGCCCTGAATTGATCTAACACTGCGAGTCAAGCTGGCACCAGAACTTATGTCTTGAGTCACTTATCTTACATAGTTCCTGTACCTGGAACAAGTAAAGTACTCACTCCTCCTCCTTTGTGACGCTTGATTTACCGATTATTATACAGTGATATCTGCATTTCCTCCATTGTCAGCATCTGACATTTATCCTATAGCTTATTCTCCACCTCCATAGCTAGCTAAAAGTTCTCAGCTGATTGCCACTTGACAACTAAACATTTTCTTGGTAACTCAGATAATCCTACACGGCAGTGCCACCAACACCATGTTTTAAGAGCCACAATGCATGGCACAGAAATCACAAGAAACACCCCATTTGCATTATGGTTTCGTAGTAATCTTAAGAAGTACCTCCACTACCATGGCTATACAATGGTATGGCCAAGAAAAACTAAACTTTCTAAACTTTCTAAACTTGAGAGTGTTAAGCCAATTCAGATTGAGGGAAAGACGTGGCTTGATTAAACCATCCAAAGCCTACACACATCTCAGCGTGGGCACACCTAAACAAGCAGATGCAGTGATATAATTGCCAGTGCTAACTTAAGAAGAGATCTAACGGTTACTTTAAGAACACATTCTTCAACAAAATGCTGTTTTGAGTTTTCTTATACTTTGAAAGTCACTTTGAGGAAAAGGAACCAAGGAACAACCACCTTCTTCCTGGAAGGAAACATTTATCTCAGTTTAAACACTTTTACTAGTTGCTACATAGAAGTCTTTTTTATTTATTGTCATATATTGAAGCAGCTGGGATTTGGTTTCCAGAGTTTCCCAAGAAAAACAGCTGATTGAAGTCCACAATGATAGCTTTAACAAGTAAGAAACCCCTCCATTGCAACCTATGCTTTACAGCTTGCTTAGAAGTCACCCAACTTTGAAACTTTGAAAAGCCTTTTAAACTTTTATCGTTCTCTTTTATATTCTACTAATTTTTCCTTCCCAAAGAGAAATCTACCTCCAACTAGGTAGCCTTCACCAACTACTAAACACTGCATTTTCAGCCCAGTGTGTTGTGAATTAGACAGGCAACCCACATTATTGTCCTACTGTTAACGGGAGTTGAGTTGTGCGCCCAATTTACCACGCACCGCACTCGACAAGTTTCCCCTCTCTGTAGCATTCAAGCTCGGCATCTTATTTTAAAAATGATGAATACAAAAATACATGCCACTACCTAAAGGCTTAACAGCGATAGTGTTTATGAAATAAGGATCATAAAAAAAAAAAAAAAAAAAAAAAAAGACAATTCTTCAAAACTGAGAAAGGGTGTTTTATTTTATTGCAAATTCTTTCTCCTTCTGATTGTAGTTTCCATAATACCTGAGAGGCGAGCAACTTGAACTGCAGGATGAAGCAGCAGAAGGCTTCCCTTCATCACCTCTTTTCCTCAAAAACGCATCTTAGGCTACCCATTACTCAAAAATTAGTAAAATAAGCCAAAATAAATTAACTGATAAAGTGATCCATATATATTTGTAAGCAACAATCAGTTTTTCCACATGGCCTACCAGAATTTGAATGAAAACAAGAGGAGTTTGAGAAGGGGAAACATTATGTGTACAGTGTGTACAGCACTCCCTGTCCTCCTACTTGATAGAAACCTTGGCCTTTTTTTTTTTAACATCCAAAAGCCAAACAAATCTAGAAAAGCTGAATAATAGCAATGCCTTACATGTGGTAAGACACAAATACTATTTCATTCTCCCTATCCTGGTGTCAGTCCCAGACTGCAAACTGGATGATTGAAATTAAACTGGGATTAAAAATAACCACTTGGGGGGCTGTGTGTGTGTGTTGATGAATGAATGTGAAGGAATGAATGAAGGTGAATATATTCCTTGACTTCAGAACAATGCTAATTCTTATCAATACAACATGAAAATACAGTATTTATCAGGGACTCTAACATTATCCCTGATACAACTCCACTACTTCTGGCCATATACAGTCATAGCAAACTGCACAGATCTTACCCTGGAGACAACTACTTTTTCAAAAGTTATTTAAAATTGTATCTTTTGCAATCCAAGAAATATTTAAAGTTAGCCCTACAGGGAAGAGCCAGTGATTTAATTCCCTCAATCACCTTATTCCCTATTGATAAAAACAGGGCAGGTTGTTCTGTTGTACCTGAAAACACACTACAGATAAACTGCAAAATCCTGCAATCACAGAGCTTCCTGACCCCACAGCATGGAAGGGAAAAAGAGGCTTTGGCTGCATTTTTCAGGGTGCTTGGATGAGGGATACCATAACCTCCTTCCATGACAGTCATTGCGTTCACCCATTCCTTGGTCCCTAGAGCTCTGATCAAATGCCTGCCTCCTCCAGGAAGGAATATGATGGGCAACGGCATATCAAAATCATAAAGAAGCTTCAATATATCCCCATGGATCAGTAGTGATTTCACTCCTGTCATTTACCACATCTGCTTTCAAGGCTCTTTTAAAACAAAGAGCAATTCAGTGTCACCATGTGAAAGATTAAGAACATCATTCTTCCTGCAAGAGCGGCTCAAGTTTAGTAGCAGAGATGAAGGCCTAGGTCTGAAACAGAATACATTGACTTCTCTCTTCTCACTGAAATCAACATATTGATGGGAAATTAGGAGACTGAATACTTGACTGAACGTTAGCTCAAGAGGCTGTTCTATATTTGATCTGCAAGTTTAAAATGGCAACAGGCACGCGTTTCCCACAGCTGCAATTCATCAGCACAAAACAGCTGTCATCTCATGCAAAGAAATCAGAAGTCTCTAAGGTGAAACAGAAATGCAATTAGTTTGCATTAAGTCCAGCCTGCTAGAAGTGCAGCGTAACATAAATTACACATAATTTGAAACTCTAGGTTTAAAAGATTGCTGCAAGAACTGAAGATGAATTCAGGACGTAATCTATTTTCTGAACAATTTTCACAGATTACTCACATACCCAAACATACCTCATTTGTAAGCTGGAAATGTAAGGAAGGCAGGCTAAAGAAGTCTTTATATATCTGTTTCTTGATTAAAAGTAGCACTTTTTCATACTGTCATCAAGCTCTCTAATTTTTAATTTGCCAAAGATGTCTCCCTTTCCAATCATTCATAAACTTTGTACTGATTCTAGAGAATCTGGTTGTTTCTCTACTGTGAATAAGGCGATAAGGAAAGGCACTCAAGTTATCAGGTGTTAATGCACGGCATGTTAGGAAATCCACACCCAGTGCAGCACACAGCCTGCAGGGTCAAATTCTACCTTTGTCATCCATGAAAAGTTCCATACACATAGTAAGAACAAGGGCATTTTTTGGAAGTTACCTATGGTTCATATTTGTCCAGGTATGTGTTTAAAGAACTTGTTTTCAATGTGATCAAGATTTATTTTCAGTTGTAAAGCAGATGCCAGACTGATACAATGGAAATTCAATATTTAGAGAAGATTCAGCATTTTTTCCAAGAGGAAAGGGTTTGGGTTTTGTTTTCTTTTCTTTTTCTTCTAAGCTTTCTTGATTCAGCTCAAGTGAAAAATGCATCCCTTCTTAAAGTGAAAGAAAAGAGACAGAATTCAGAAGCTGTCTTCATTTCATTGCTGGTCTCACCACTCAAACTGCTGTCAAGTCTACCAACTAAATTGGTATTTTACGCCGTTCAGCCCCATTGCCTGCTAACATCTGGCTGGTGCTCCATTCACATAAATTCCAGCTAACTACTTGCAGATGAAGAAACATCTTTCCATCCAAGGAAAATTTTAGAAGGCTCAGTGGAATCTACTGCCAACCACATCGTGTTTTTCAGGCTGTAGAAACCTTACCTATTTAGTTTTATTTAAAAAGTTAACTAGAATGTTTATAATAAGTAACGACATTTTAATTATGCACAGCGTTAACAATGATGAGCATTCACAGTCAAACACCCAGTTTAAAATTGTCAGGTGCTACTTTGAGAACCTGGCTCCAAACTCGCCGGCACACCTTAACACATGCTACAGCACAGGCACATGCTCTCTCAGGCTCGGGTTTGTACGTGAACGGACCTCAGACCCACATGCAAATTGCATGCACTCCTTCAAGTCACGTAGAAGAGCCAATATCCAACTTACATGCAAAAATTAAGTTTCCAGATACACAAAGGCAGACATAAGAAACAGCATGCTAAGTTTGGATGCACAAATTTGAACAAAATATCAGTCACCGAGCAAATCTTCAACACAGCAGTACCACATTCTAATAGCAGATAAATTAGTAAAATATTTGAAGGTATTCCAAGGATACCATCTTCAATGAAAAGGATGAGCTTTTTTATTTTGTCTTTTTTCCCCTTTATTCCAACATAATGGTTAAAGAATTGTTATAAACCAAAACAAATGAGCAATTGACTCAGGATATTTAAAATTTAAATCCAAATTACACAAACCTGCATTTTGTAACAAGTGTTGATAAACGGGACACTAATATAAAAAGTTTTTTGAATTAATCTTTAACAATCCATTATTTTTCAACTAGCATGGCTGTTTAAAGCCACTGCTAAGTAGTTCAGGAAGAAATCACATTCTAATGAGCTGCTAATGGGACGAGGGGGCAGAAAACATAAGGCAACACAGTTACTTACATAACAATAAACAAATGCCCTAACTGAAAATAATAAAATAGTTTTAACCCAAATATTAATTCCACTGCCTTTTCTTTCTTCTTCTTTTTTTTTTTTTCTTCTTAAACTGGAACATATTGCTATATTTTGCAGATGACGCTTTATTATCTTTTTCAGCATATACTGGAAGGTCAGAGACTCTTTAAAATACAGCTGCTTAAAATGGAACTCTGATTCAACCGTACCAGCACAAAGACCTCTACTATCATTAAAGAAAAGCCCAGACGTACATAGCATACAAATTTGACACATATTGTACAGCCATAGCAGAAAACCCTTTTAACATTCAATGTCCAGTTTAACAACCACAGCTATTCTTCAAATACGTTTCCATTACTACTGATCACACTTGCAAAATTCATTAAAACTAGTCCCATTTAAGTCCGGCACTTACCACTACCTAGTCTTAGAAGCAGTACATCCTGGAGCCTCCTGTTCAAGTCTCTGAGCTCTTTCATTTCTGACACGAGTGCCCCATACTCCTTTAGCTTCTTTGCCTGTTGCACAAGCTGTCTCCGTGTTCTCTCAAGCTCCTGTTGAATGTGTCTCATTTCTTCTTGTTGCTGCTGATAACTCCTCAGCAATTCTTCATAGAGAATCCGAGGAACTACAGCATCGTCCATGTTGTTCATGCTTTCTGAAGTCTCCATAAAAGCCTCCTCAGGGCTGGAAGTATTACTGAGACTCATCCCATTCTGCTTTTCAAGCCGAGCAACAACTGCTTCAATGCTTTTGTGTGTACCTTCACTTTGTTTCCTCCCATCTTGTCTCTGCATGTTACAATAAAAATAAATAAATTAGGAAAGCAGCAAGATGTCATACAAATTACAGTTCTACAAGCTTGGGAACTGTTAATATTCTTGTTTTCCAAAAAAAGCAAGACATAGTCTGCCTGCAAGAATGTTTTGCCTAACAGATTCTTGTGGAGATACATCATAACTATCATGCACGCATAATTCAGCTGAACACATATACAAATTTCCGAGACCTTTCATTCTGCAGTTTTGCAACACTGCAAGCTGAGCGTATATAGGTCACTCGATTCCATATACAAAGATAATTAACTTCTTTTTTTTTAAAAAAAAATTCTATCTGCTTTTCTTCTCCTTTATAGCTTACCCCTAACATTTAGATTTCCGACAGCAATTGATTTTCGGGTAAGTAAGAGAAAGAATCAACTACGTGCTATGTTTGTCACCTGCAGCGGCATCCGGGATGAAAGCAGTGTACCATCCAAAGCTGGCTTGTGAACACAGGGCTTCTCCTTCCCACACTTTGGGAGACAAAACCTCCTCTGACTATTTCTCTAAGACCTTCACCCAACTGCCTGATGCAAGTGACTGAGTTAACCCTATCAGCAAACGCTGAAAGGGAATTGAAAAACACAGAAGCTGGAGACAGAATATATCATCCAGTCTCATCTTCCTCATCAACAGATTCCTTCTACATTAGTACTGCATTGCAGAGGCTTCTTGTCCTTTGAACTCTCAGCAGAAATTTACCTTCAGTCACCTGCCCAAACCCTACAAATTATAGGATACCTCTTTTCTGGGGCCTGGACAGTGGCATTAAAACGTGACAGTAGAGGTAAAACTCACTAAGCTTTATTGGCCAAATCTGGAAAAAAGCATTTCAACTTCCAAGCAATTGCAAGGGAAGCAAATGTAGCTCATAGGTTAGAGACAAGAAGCTGACGCTATCAATTCCCATACCACAATATCCATGAGTAATGTGGCAGAAAATGAGATTATTTGATGTTATGCCTGCTCCATGCATGTTATAAAAATAAATAAATAAATAAAGCAAAATGTTGGCCCATCATAAAGAAATGTAGTAGTATCATTCCTGCAGCTGCAAAACACATGAAGCCGCAGAGCAGCATTTTATTCTGAAGGTTGGCAGACTTTTAAAGAAATCACCGGTATCAAAAAATAAATACATTTAGATAGTGGGTTTCTGACATCTGGACCTAAAAAGGCAAGTGGCTGTTACACTGGAGGGATGCAGCCCTCTCAATTTGTCTTCTCACCCACTGTTGTAGCTGGGAATTCTCAGAACATCCCCTTCCAATTGCAGACAAGCAACGTGCAATAGGTCACAAGTGCCACCAAGAACAGCTGCTCGACATTCATGCAACTGGTGACTTTTAAAGCATTCTGGGCCAAAGTAGAAGAGCGTTGTTCCAAAAATCTCAAATGGCAATTAAACTGTGCAGACAGTATAAACAGGAAAATGTTCAATTGCACATAAATCAGGTTTTGAAAACCCGTACCCCACCATCCCACCCCTCCCCAATTTGACCCATTTTCACCAAACACAGTTTTTTTAAGGGGATCAAAAGCAGGCCTGGAATTCTTGAGCTATGACATCTGAATATGCCCCAAGCACTTCCAAAAAAGAAAAAGAAAAAAAAAAGAAAAAAAAAAGGAAAAAAAGAAAGGGAGAGGGGAAGATTAAAAAAAAAAAAAAAAAGGAAAGACTTCAGTACCTTACTGTGTCTAAGCTCCACATCTTCTTCCCCATAATCTGTAACCTCCCCAGCTTCTTCTATGTGATTGAGAGAGAGTTTGGGGATTTTAATTTTCTTCTGCATCACACTGTTCTCAAGGTCAGTTTTGTCCTCTAAAACGTATATTAAAAATAAAATTTTGTTACATTAATCAGTGCTCTTACTTCCAAATACTCCATGACTTAGGCAAGACCAGTTAAAAGAAAACCTCCCATGCTTCAGTCCCGTCATAATACTGTGATCAAATTAATCCATGGTGTAACTCAGCTGACGCTCACTGACAATTCTAGCATTTCCACATGGGATCAATCTGGTCAAACACAAGAGTAAATATTGTAAAATGCCAAGCTAAATTCATGTGAGTGAACAGCAGCACCAGTGAGTAGCTTGTACCATCACTAAAATAAGATTTAAAGATGTTGTAAATAAAACAACTTTCTAATAAACATCTTTATTGCTTTAAATAATGTTTACCAGCAGTACTTTCATATTCATAATCTGTTGGTGCAGTTCAAACTCTGCTTAGATTTAAAGTCAAAATAAAATTGGTAATGCACACTATACTCTAACCATCACCTGTCACCAGTACAGATCTATTTGCACCCATGGCAGATTCTGCTGTTCTGCAAAGTGCAGGGCCTGAAAAGGGGATGCTGCAGGATAGGTCCAAAGGGCATTACAGAGAAGTTCCAAACGGACCAAATCTCTAACAAATTTACTGTACAACCTCTACTTCATTAGTTAACGGTACTAATCCTCTTCCTTCAGATATACAAAGCCAGTAAGTGATTATGTTAATCCTTGAATCCCATAAAAAAGGTGATGTAAATTATTTTCAAGACTAACATGTCTTAAAATTAACTATTTCAAAACATGATTCTGAAACTAAGTTTGAAATATTTAAATATTGCTGAAAAGGTGCAAAGGGGACAGTGAACCAAGAGTACAGTTGTCCCAAATGTGCCTGTGATCCATACGATTCTTGACAAGAAGACAAGGTCTTAAAAAGACTCACAATTTTGGTTACCCAGTCAAGACACTGACAAGGAGAAACACAGTCAAACTCTGAAGGGGTGTCTTTGTACACTAAAAGCTTAGGAATGAGAAAACATTTTGAGTCTTCTCATCCACCTGCAAACTCTGTTTGACAAAGTGTCCTATGAATATTTTTGAAAGTGCCAATGAGGAAGGCATTTGTAAGTGCTTAGTTGCATTGACTTTTGCTTTCTCAAATTAGCATCTCTCCACAGGACTTCAAAATGGTTAGTGTTGACAGTGTAGAAAAGGGAAACAAAGGTAAATCACTGTTTAATGAGGAGCACGGCATTCATTAGAAATGAATTACACAGATGAATGCAATTCATTTTGTTACAGATAGAAATGGATCTCAAGTCGGCAAATGGTGATATTACAGCCCAAGGCTATGTAAAGAGAATAGGCACAGAACATGCAGAATAAGACATTAGACAACCTGAAATGAAATGCAGATGGTAGCAATAAATACTAAGACAGATGCAAAAAGAAACAGATAAACAACAAAAACCAGCTAGGTTTATTTTAGATCATTCTCCATTCCCCAGAGCATCATGGATGCTTATCCCAGTAAAACAAAATGGCAATCCAACTGTTTCAGTTTTGAGAAATAAACCCCTACGTTTTCATTTATCTGGAAAATGTAGGCTCATCAGAAAAGTGAGATAATCCAATTCTACTGTGAGAGAGCAGAGAGGAAAATAAGAGAGCCCTTCTTAAGCAAAAATAAAAAATAAAGTAATTAAAAAAAAGAATCATACAAATTTACAGAGTAAAAGACAGACTGGTGGGTAGTGGTATCTTCTTGGAAGGACAGAAATTTGAGAATAAATAAATCCATACCGAATGATAAAAACTCCAAACAAACCAACCAACTTTTTCTGTGACTATGTACTTTGGGATATCTGATAGATTGAGGAATCCTCTGCTAAAATATGTTCTCACAGTTCCTTAGAGGAAGAGCAGCACATGCAGACTGCAGAGCCAACTTCTCTAGACTGCTTTGCCAAATCATCTTCCACAGAACGTGCAGATGAACTCCTTCTACATTTAAAGAATGCAGATCAGTTTCTGTGCTCTGAAATAACCCTTGGCCTCACAACAAGATGGATGCATTTCAATTACTTCACACAGTTTAAAAAAAAAAAAACAACAAAAAACAAAAAACACCCGTCTGCTGGCAACTAGCTGAGGTCACCAGTAGCCAGAACCCCAGGCAAACTGGAAACGGACACCAGCCATCCTTCCCAGGGCCAGGGAAAAGCAAGTCTTGAAGCACTCACAGAAACGGGTCACAGAGGAGCATGAGCATGTGCAGACTACAGTGGAAGTCAGCAAATATTTCCTGACGAACAAAACAACATTAAAACAAAAACAATTTAAAAGAAGAGAAGTATTTATCTTCTGATTTGGGCTTTTTATTAAGTCAATTTATAAAGGTTTTGAATACAACTTATGCACTGAACAAACAAAATGAAAGAAAAATCATCTGGGGTCAAATCAAAACAATGCAAATCAGCCAAATTCGTCACTCTCTCTACTCCCCTCTCAATTTCTTGGTTTGCCCATGAAATCTACGTTTGCAAAACTTCACTGGTGGACTGAAGGTAAAAGTTTATTTATATAATACTCCTTGCAAATGCTTAGTTTACACATTATGGGTGCGTAACTATCAACACAGCTCTCTCACATCTGGTAAATCTTTTCATTTGACTTTTTCATTTTACTGCTTATCCTGTAAATGAGTCAGTAAGCTGACGCAAGGTCTTTTTTTTCTCTCCCCACACAAAATTTGAAGAGACAATGGTGAAAATGAGTTCATATAAGTTAAAGCTGAGGAATTTTTAATTTAATCAATTTTATGTTCTTCTGCCTTACAACAACACTTACATTTCCTTACATATGTTCCGGTCTTTGTAGGCCTATTTATACCTAACACAAATTATCTAGTGTGTTGGATATGAAAAAGCTTTTTTTTAATTATTTTTATTTGGGTTTTTCTTTTTTTAAAATGCATTTCTAACCTCTGTGTCTTCCACATTACCTGCAGACAGAGCCAGAAAAATCTCATTCTGAATTTGAGGCTCATGCTGGAGCGTTGGCTCTTGATCTGTAAATATTAATGGAATTTGTGACAGGGTTGGAGGGAGCGAGAGGAGACCAGGGAAGGGGTAGAAGAAACAAAAATGTGCATTTAGAGCAGTTCTTCTTAGGGTGCTCCGTCTGTTGTTGTGCCAGCCTACGAAATACAGACACAAAAGAAGAATGCAGCAAAAAGCAAAACACACGTGATTTTGAACCACAAGAAAACCAGGATATGAACCTAATGGCTGGACAGGCTGCAATTCAGTGCCTGAAGCTACAGAACACACCAAGAGTGAGAAGGTCAGCCTTAGAAATGTTGTAGCTCGGAGCCTTAATGACACAGATTTGTCCACAGTCATTTAAGCCTTGCTACAAGTTAAAAATTATACCTTCCCTTAGGTGGTCATAATCAGATCCTCCTTAAGTTGTGCCTGTTTTTCTTATACAGGGTTAAGTGGTTCAGTGATACCTGCTATTGAGAACCAGCCCTTACCACACCTAATTAAGTACTTGTAACAAAAAACACAGGGTAGAGGCACCATACAAGAATGGACAACATTGATACCCTCTGCCCTTTAAGAACAGACATTCTGGAAGACATATGTAAATTATGAAAAATTGTTATTGTGCACAGGAACCGCAATGCCGGAGAAAACTGGGTGCTGTGATTTGATAAAGAGAATAAAGCAGGCTGGAATAACTGTACTCCAGTAAAAGATGAGACTTGGAGGGACTTTGCCAGTCAACTCCACAAGGTACTGAAGTTCAGGGCCCAAGAGCCAGCACACGTGACAAAACCTCTCTGCTCCCCTGCCATGGGGCCACCTACCAAAGTTGCTCGGGTGGGAAGAAGGAAGTGAATCACTGAGAAACTTCAGAGTGGCTGGGAAGACATTTGGCCTCAGCAGCACAGAAAGAACAGCCAAAAAAGCAACCCCGCACTAGAGAACCTGTATCAACTAGCAAAGGATAAACTGTTCCTGGAATGTTTTCTTCAGTCAGGTCTTCGTTTCAGTGTCAGGATGGGTGGATCCAGGCCAAAAGGTAATAGCTTTAAGTCCAGAGTGGCAGAGAACTGAGGCAGACAAAACGACTATGACAGGGCAGGAAGTGAGTTGGTTATTGAAGTGAAAATATGTTGGGGCTCTAAAACTGAAAACCCTTTCATGGGATATAGACTAAAACTGTGGAAATCTCAAAGTCTCCTTAAAACATTCCTTACTTTCTAATTTAGAAGGACTGAACAACCTAATCCCTTCAGAAAATAGTTCAAATGCTGATTTTTTTTTTTCCACCTTTGGAGTAAAAGCTGGAAAAACAGAGGAAGAGAGCTCTGCACTCCAAATGGATGAGGGATAGCAGGTCTGGGATCAGTTCAAATAAGGGGCTTGGCAATGCTATAAATCTTACAATAATAAAATGAAAGAACCCTGAGCAAAATTTGTCCTTCCACTAAGCCTTCAAAAAAAAATTCCACCCCTTCTGAAAAATGATATACTGACAGAGGAAAAAAAATTACCATCACCCTTCCCATTTCCAGGCATATACCCAACACATATGGGCAACACCTGTACAGAACTCCCCCCAGTGCTGCTGCACTGAACTCCTTTGCTGCCGATGGAGCCAGGCTGCTTCGACACAGCAGAGAAAGTCACCTGCCTCGGCGGGTTGTGCGACAGTTACAGTTCATGAAGTACAAGGCACTGTAAAACCAAAGTAAAAAGAAAAAAAACCCACAACCAAAGGTACACCTGGTGCTTCAAAGCAAATACACACACCAAGAACAACAGGGCATGGATTCCTCCGTGCTGCTGAAGTACAAATAAACGATAATCAATATTGCTGTAACTGAGAAGGAAAACAGCATGATGGTATATATACATATATTAAAAAAAAACAAACAAAAACCAAACAAACAAACAAAACCAAAAACAAATAAAAGGAAAAAAAAGTCACCTAGTTTATTTCAAAGTGGAACAAAGGAATTATAAATTACTTTCCGAGCTAATTGAATGCAAACATTAAAGAAGGACTTTAACAGGAAGAAGAGAAGAGATTTCAGAAATCGTAATGATCCTGCGGGCTCAGAAGATATTCAGGATACAGAAGAAGAAAAACTCACCTCATAAAAAACATCTCTCATCTAGCAGTATGCTGAGATTAAGAGCACTACCAAAGAAGAAGAAACTCAGAATGACAGAAAGAGACAACACAGGATAACAGCCAGCCATAAAAATGCGGAAGTTATTTGAAGAGGACAGGTGTTATCAAATTTGGTGCAGCTAAAAGGAGGGATTGAGGGCAAAAAAGGGTTCAACTGAGTGCTCACATGTTCACACAGTCAATTCAATTCAGGATTGAGATAGTAGAATTTACTATATTGTTTTGTCTCTTTTTTTTTTTGTTTTTCAGACTAGGAGAGCTCTGTTGGAAGGACAAAGAAAAAGAGATTACAGAAACAAGCAAAGGGCACAGTGAATACACTATGTAAAGTATAGCTGGACAGAAAGATAAAGCGGGGTGCAAGCAACTAGGCAGATGAAGAACAAGAGACGGCAAGACAGAAAAGTTCATTTCCACTCCACACTGTAAAATCAAGAGAAACAGACAAAAACGGAGGGAAAATATGTTGGGCCATCCTAAGCATAAGCTGAAAGAAATATTTGTGCATAAGAATGTCAGAAAGGGAATCAACAACAAATTTAAATGAGAAAAGTTAGGAATGAAAAGGAAGAGCTGAGATTTACCATCAATTGGGCTAGAATCACCCCCAAAATTTAATCATAGAGTGGGTTGAGTTGGAAGGGACCTTAAAGGTTATCTCTGTCCAACCTTCCCACCATGGGCAGGGACACCTTCCACTAGACTAGATTGCTCAAAGCCCCATCCAGCCTGGTCTTGAACTAAATAGCCCTACTGCACTTCCCCAGCAAGAGAAGATGACGACAAACAAGTGACTAGAAGAGTATCTTCAAAACAAAAAGGAGAGTGAGCAAAGAAGTTGGAGAAGAACAACATACCAAGCAGCACTGTGACAGGCAGGGCCAATAAACACGTGAAAGTGAAGTTATGCTCTTAAGGAAGTGGCCAAAAAGGCTGTTCAATCTTGCAAATTTCAATTAAGTGTAAAGAACTGGAAGCAGAGTGAAAAAAATTATTAATCAAGTCGGGAAAAGGCAAGATAGAAGGGTCTTAAACTACCACTTGACAGGTCTAGAGATGATAGGTAAAGAAGGAGGATGTGCCAGAAACCTGAATCAAGGCTGGTCACTGATGATGGAGAGAAAGCCACAGCGGTCTTGTACAAACGTACAAAGAACAAAGAGAAAGATTAAGGAACTGACGTCCTACAAAAGCAGAGGACAGATTATATAAACAACTTCTATCTCTAAATTCTGTCTGAAGTCCTACATCAAGACTGGCTCTCCCTTATCAAAAATACAAGAAAATTCACAGAGCATGGACCTGCTGCTGCCCTCAAAACACAAAATCTACCACACCAGCTACTGAAGGAACAAAAGATGAGGTCTGACTGAATGCACACTTCTTCCTCTAGGAGAGTAAGAGAGACATTCAGTTTAATGCTGCTAGGAGTGAAGGGGTTTTGATACAGATCCCCATTTGTAGACAAATTTCTAACGTACACAAAGACATTCAAATATTTTCTAACATTCTCCTTTTGGACCTGCTCATTTATCAGCAGACTGTTCAGATCAGTCCAGGTATAAGTCAGACTGCAAGAAAAACTTAAATATATCTGCTTTCTGATTTTCCATTATTAATATGACATCTATTTCTTAACTCAAAAGTTAACATAAAGTCTTTTAAAAAATAACCAAAAGCAACACGGCTCTGCTAAAAACTAAAACTCTGCTGGAAATAATTATAATTCTTTTATTCCTTGTCAGGAAAACTCTCCCTTCCATTTAACATTTAGCAGTATTAGAAGAGTGTCTGTCTGCAGTAGAAACTGATAGAGCTGGAAGATCAAGTAAAGACAAGACATTAAGCTGAGAAACAGAAAATCATGCTCTTTACAAGACTGGAACCAGGTTTAATCCTGGCTTCAATATTTACTTAAATACTGACCCTGAATAACTAAACCTTCCCGTCTTACTGTTCCCATCTACCCTACTGAAGTGTTGTACAGATTTGTTAATATTTGTACAATACTCTGAACATGTCAAACACAAAGGTTTAGAGGCAGTATGGAACAACTCTCTTAATCCTTTCTGAAACAAATACAGTTAGACAATATTACTGTTAAATTTAAATAAATAAATAAATAAATAAATAAACTCTAAAACCAAGGATGTTAAAATCTTTTACATCTTTTCTCTGTACCTGCACATGAAAGTCAATTATGGGAATTGTGTTTCAAAAGTTTGAACATGATAAATATTTTACAAAAAAAATAATCCTACCTATAATAAAAGCTATTGCTTTTTTTAAAAGTTCAAAAGTTCATTTAAAGAGTTCATCAATCTCAATGACAGCTACAATTTGTCAGCCAGGCTGCCCTGACCAGTCAGTCTGTATCATACTGCAATATTATATTAGAACCAAACTCTGGATTAGGATTTCATGATCACAAAGGCCACAAAGCCATGGAGATATCACCTACCAGCCATTCAGCAGATAAAGCAGATAAAGCAGCAGCCTACAGTGAACACTCTAGGAAGCCTCCACAACCGTCTCTGCCCAAGGAATGAGCTCACTATGGAAATAGTGGGTAGATTGATGCATTATTTAGTTTACACACAAAAATTAAAATGTGATTCTGCCTCTACTATTGTTAAAGGGTTTCTTAGAGGAAAAAAAAAAAAAAAAAAGGCAAATAATTGACTGACTGGCATTTAGGCAATCCACTGGGGAAAAAAAAGAAAAATGTTTTACTGTTAAATTATGAAAACAAAAACCATTAACTTACACTTTTTCCCCCTTCTCACTCCCCTGCAAATTTTAGCATATTCTAATTAGTAAGTGTTAGTTACCATAGCTACCATAACCATACTCTCTTTGAAGTCAATTTTATTAAAATAATGAAATTCATACTTTTACTGTATCGTAGTTAAGAGTATACAACATTTACAAGCAGAACTGGTGTTACCTGGTGCAATGTATGTACTAAGACCAAGAGGAGTAACAACAGTGTTGGTCACCTGCATGTCTTTACGTCGTAAAGCAAAAAAGAATTAAATAAGCAACCTCTGACTATCCGGGTAAAGCAAAAAGCAAATGTGACTGAGGAACAAGCAGGTCAGTTGAAAAGGGTTTAAGGCTAAAAAAAAAATTAAAAAGATATCTATTTCCAGAATAAGTACAGTGATATAAGAAAAAAAAGAAAAATAAGTGTAAAATCTTCTTGCCCAGATAAATCACAGCTTTTTCATTCCTTTTTACTGGCACTTTATCCTGCTGATGACATAACCATCACCACTATCATAAGGCTTACTCCAAGCAATGACTTGCCAGCTATAGTTTTAAAACTTCCAAATTTTTTTTGCTGCTGCCATCTAAGCTGTGTGTGAATGTGCCATATTAAGACTTCAGCTCTGAACAAACAGAAGGGACACAAAAGAACCCCAAAATTGTGCTTTTTTATAAGCCTTTCATATCTCAGATATGCTCCTAGAGTAGAATTTAAAAGGGGAAAGAAACCTCACCCTTCATCTTAAAAGAGCTAAAAATAAAGCAGAAATGGATCAATCACAAAATGAGCATGAAATTTAGCTTTAAATATCCTTTATGAATACTGCCATGCTTGTATGCAGGACTATATATTTAAGAGTGTGATTACAGTTTCTCTGTTACACAAAATGATTTGGTAAACCTCTGCATATAGACAGATCTTCCACCTAGAGAAAAGGTAACACAGTGGTAGCATGGCAGTTCAGTGTCTGACAAAGTAGGCCATGCACCTCAAATATCACAGTAGAAAGCCCTAAAAAAAAAATAAAATAATTAAAAGCAATAATCATATTTTGGACAAGGTTACTTCAGCACTGCCTAACCTGCTGGGCTTACTCTGACAGCAGAAGGCCATTTGCACTGCAAGACCCAATGCCCAGGTAGAGCAGACAGACAGACAGTAGAGTCAGGAGGAGCTGGACTAGCTGCTCAAGGGCAGTGACGCATAAGCTTGTCCACAGGTACTTCAGAACAGGAAAAATCTAACCAATTAAAAAGAGTCTGTGAGGAACCACTACCACTACTGGAAGGTTTCCTACAGCCTCCTCCTGGCACTTCTTCACTCAGGACAATGCTCAGGATCACCCAAGAAACGGTTGGAGGTGTTCTGAGTATTTCCTGGTGCCATTTCTCCCCAGGTCCCTGTCATATTCCATATGAACTGCATATCATGGCAGGGGATAGATCTAGAGCTTTCTAGGAACAAAGAGTAAGCAGATGTTGTCCCTACCACAACAGTTCATTCAGTCTACAGATAGGGAAAGGAGACGCAATGTGGGCAACGCGTGAAGATGGGATGAGCACAGATACCAGTGGCCACAGCTATGACCCACTCAACATACTCCAAATGTGATTTGGTTTTTTTCCTTGCTGTGTTAAAGACACAGCAGATTAGCATGAATTTGTTACACATCAAGACCACTTCCTGACCTAAATTTTGTATATCCTTTATGTAAGCCAACAGATCTCATCTTGTACTTTTTCACCTATTCCATCACTTGGCAAAGGTCCTCTTCTCCACCATCTACCCATATCAAAGAAGTATGCTTCAACTTCTTAGCGTATCAACCTTCAACTTAACTCAAAACTCCTCCCTAGAATCCTTTAATTTAAAGTTATTCTGGGAACTGAGATTTTACATCTTTCTGAAACACACAGCAAATTACCTCACCATGAACTGTACAGGCTTTTAAAGATTTTTTAAAATTGCGTATCCTATTTTAATAAGAAGGGGAGCATAACATTGTAGAAAGGGTCAAGAAAGGACATGGATGCTCACAGGTATTAACATGTCTGCTGTGGCAGCTAGGAAATTGCTATGAGAATCTGACGGAGCTGTGTTTGTTACCATTAGGAAGGTGGGAAATGCTGAGGGCAGCAGCTAGAGAAAACAATTATTTACTGTAATCAGGAAATAATGCCTCCACTTAGAAAATAGTCACTATTAACTTGTTAAAAAACATAGCCCAAAGCAGTGAACTTGAAAAAACCCATGAACATCAGCTCATTCTACCTAATACTCATCACTTTGCAAAGCAAGAAGAGGCTTCAGCAAGGTCACCTAAAGATCATGCTAGCTCCTATAAGGTGCATATGCTTATAGACAAAAATTCTGCTTGAGACTATATTGGACAAGTGTGAAAAAGTTGCAAGTGGCACACATATTTCCAGAAGAGGGACCAGAAAGAAAAAAAAAAAAAAAAAAAAAAAAAAAAGCAAGCTTATTTTGAGGCAAAGACAGAAAAGAAGAAAAAAGAAAGGATGTGGATGATCAGAAAGACAGACTCAAACTCTTCCTGAAAGGCCATCTACTGTTTTTGTATTCTCAACAAGATAGACCAGTTAACTGGCCACCTCGAAAAGCTGCTATATAGTGAAACTCTAGTCTGCTGAGCTGTATTTTCCACTCAAGAGGTAAATAAAGTTATGCCTTTATTACTACATGACCTCAGTTGCCAGTTAACCAAATGCTGAACTTGTTGTGGCACAAACATTCGTTTCAATATGCCTTCTAGGGCTCAAACGTCTAGCACTCTTAGTTGGGAGTTAATGTGTCTGGTTGGAGCCCTAGTCTTTGGCTTACTTTTTCAAAAGTTGAAGGTTCCCAGACAAACACATACCACCACTATCAGGTGTTTCCAGCCTTAGGCACATAGACACAAGAAGACCATACCGCTGCACAGAGCGCTATCACTCTGCTGCAGTGCATATTGCTTCTTAAGTGTTCAGAAGATGACGGTATTTAGCTCCTCAACATACCAAGTCTATCACAATTACTTGATACTCTGAGCATGCCCAACTTCCTTCTCTCTTTTTAAAATTTGTGATACCTTTACAGCAGTGCTCTTTCCTCTGCAGCAACAATAATACTCCTCACAGGTACACAGGCAACCAACCTTACCACAAAAGATGAAAGAGTTGCTTCTAGACTCTCTCAAATGAGGACAACTGTTTCAGGAACTCTTCGCCCAACTAATGCTCCAATAAACCTCTGGACTATGGGCATGAACTCCCACCTCACAAGAGGAAATGTCTGAAAAGTATCTAAATTTCTTTAAACAATGTAGGAAAGGAAAACATTTTTCAAAAGAAAAAGTTATGACGCTAATGCAGGTCTTGTATCTGTGTTCCTCTTCTACTCCTTCCTTTTTTTTGGGTTTCTAGAAAGTGAAACCAAGTGGATCTCTTTCTTAGACTACGATTAAACGCCCACTGCATTGACGGCATTTGACCATGAAAACATATATGAATAGACACAACAACTTTGCTCCCTTGAGTAGCCTTGTTAAATCAGCATGTGAAGATGGGGCACCATTTAAACTGTAAAAGAATGCTGTGCAAGGTCAAAAAAAGATGACCCTTTACCTCCTCACCCCTTGTTAAACAAACAACAAAAAAGAAAATCGGTACTATGATTTTGGTTTTGAAGCCTGTTTCCAATGAGGATTCCTTGGACCAAAAGCAGTAAATCCTTAAAGTCACTGATGTACTCATTTGGCCAGACAAGGGCTCCTTCCAAAAATTCAGAATCAACTTACTATGTGTATTTTACAGATAAGCACAACTTCATACACAGTATTTACATTACTACTAAAGTAGGCTGGAAGCTCTTACAATGAAAAGTTCTATACTAGTATGGGAAACGTTACTGCAGACTAGTAACATTATTTTTTAAACTTAACAAGCAGTTTGCATTATAAGTCTGATGTTGTGTTTGCCATAAAAAGTTGTAATAATCTCTGAGAATAGAGTTGGTCGTTATAAACCAAAAACTGTACTAACATGTCTTAATGTAGAACCACTTTGTCCCCAGGATTTTAACCATAATAAAAACAAACACCAACATGAAAACTCTGGGGGGAAACTGACATCTTTAAAGTAAGTGACCATGTGTTATATACAAAAGATTCATGGCATTTTTACATAGTGCAGGGTGGAAAGAACAGAAGAAAGAATTCATTTGGTGTTCAGGTGAGAAATTTTGCAAGCATGCAAATTGCAGATCTAGTCAGATATATTGAGATGTGACAGAGGTAATAAAGATAGAGGTATGTGTCTTTGTGTTCCTTGCTCAGCAGGAGAATTTCCTGTAGAAATTGAAATCTCTGGGGAGCAATTAGTACAAATCACTAATACAGGTAGCAAGCCTTGTTCTCTGGAGGATGCAGCGTATATTAGTTTGTTCTGGTTCAAGAGAGATGAAAAAAAGGGAACCTGTAGAGAAGAACACTTCCCTTCTGTACATATAGACTCTGCCTAGAACAAGGGAATTGAAAAAGTAGGTGCACTTTGCGGGAAAACTCAAGGCTCAACGCATGAGCAAAACGGCTGTTACTAAGTATTTCCTTGGAACATTTGAGTTACTCCGAGAAGAGTAAGGGGAACAGAAAGGGCAAGGTGGCTGTGGTTCCCCAGTGAGAAAGAGGAAGATGAAGCCTAACAGGGATGCCTTTGAGAAGAGGCCAAGCAAAACGAACTGTGACACTGCTGTCTTCCATGGATATTACGGGTAACCTGCAAGAAGTACTCCATGTACCAATTCTCTGCTACAGGCAGGACAGGCAAAACACAGGCTGGCACAGGACAACAAAAACTTAGCAGGAGAATCCACTCTTCTGGTAGGCTACACTGTTAGTTCTCCTGAACTCCTGGAGTTGCAAATATTGAGAAATTGCAAAAGCTTTAAAAAGAAACAACATACACACTTTCCTGTTTGTTGTTCTTTCCAAACATTATGGTTTGGTCACTACTGGAAACAGGATAATGGCAAAAGTCACTGTCTGAGTCAGGGACCAAACAGACCACCACCAGGTTGAACGGGTTTAGGAACTGGTATTTAAAAAAATGAAAATAAAATTTAGAAATATAAGCTTTACGTTACTTGAACACCAAGTTTCTCTGTTTAGGGATAAGGAGTCAGCGTTGCCTTCTCAGAACTCAATACTAGACAGAAGAGTTTATATTAAGCCCATTCCAGATCTGAGGAAGGAGACATAACCAGTATTTCTCCCCAGGCAGAAAGGTCAGGATCAGAACCCGATGTCCTCTTTGCTACCCATTCCAAATGGTCATCACCATCATTCAAGAGCCGGTTGGGCAAGTCCATGCTAGCCAGTAATTTGCTACAAACAACATTAAACTTCCTTTCTGTGTCAATCCTCACCATAGCAGCACGTTTTCTGCGGCTGCAAGGAAACTACAGAAAGTCTTCGAAGCAACACGCTGCTGAAGAGTTGTGATTTGGAGTGACACCTGGCAGAAGGGCTGAACTAATTTAAATGGCCAAAATATGGCTTTAGTTCTGAATATACATTTTAATTGGTCTTCTTTGCTAGAGTGACATTTTAAGTTAAACATGAAACAAACCAAATGTAGCAAAACCAAGTTTAACAAGCACAGCATCTAAAGGTCTGGTTCCACTATTGCCTTCCAACTTGTGAAGTCACTTAAACTAACAAAAGTGGATATTAACCAGCACCCCTCTAATTTGGCAACATGCTGCCAAACTGCAAAGGTACATAAATGACTCCATGCACTATAAATATTCTCTGTATGTATGAAAACCTGAACTTTTTTTTTTTTTTTTAATAAGTTTCTGATTCCACCCCCGCCGCGGGATAACGCTGGGCACTACCAGAGGATCACGCTTCATTTGAAAGCAACTCCGGAGGAGCCGGAGAGCTCCCGCAGGAGCCCAGCGCTGCCCGGCCGGGATCCCACTCCCACAGGACCCCCCAACCCCCTGCGATCCTTTCCCGGGCCCGCCCCGGTCCTG
>VZTM01018131.1:29370-42458 GCA_013400555.1 Jacana jacana
CGCCCGGCTCTCCCCCGCCTCGGCCCGCCTGGGCACCGCGCGGAAACACCCCTTTCTGCCCGCTCCGGGAGTCAGCCGGCCACTCCGCGGGACGTCGGTTCGGCTCTCCGCACGGCAGGCCCGGGCCTGCCCCGCGGGTCCTCGGGCGCGGCCTGACGCTTCCACCGCGGAGGGTGTCACTGCGGGAGGGAAGACGCCTCCGTCCCGAGAAACTTTCGAGGGTACGGCCGGGCGGGGTACCCCTTCGTTCTCGCCAGGCATCTGTGTAGGAGGGACGGCTCCCACGCCTCAGCCTGTGCCATGGCCTCATCGGGCCTGGCAGGCTGACGGGGTCCCAGCGGAGGCACCCACCTTCCAGTTTCCATTGTTCAAATTCGTTCCTGGGAAACTGTTTTTGCTAATTAAAAACTCCTTACACCTGTTGCAGAGAAATCCGCCTCCTCCTACTCCTGTGGAGGTGCTGGATGGGGCAGTGCCAACCAGCGCAGAGACAAGTGGCGGGAGGGACCCGTGAAAGGATCCCCCAGTTCCTGGCCAAACAACACAACACCCAACCCCACGCTCATCTGCCAAGTGCCCACGGAATCTCAACATCCACTTTTACCCCAAGGTTTTCAGGGCAGTGCAGAACCACCCGCACTCAAAAGTACCGTCCAGGTAGTGGCTAGAACTCAAAGCTTCCCAGTCCTCCCCCCAAAACAGCATAGAGAGTTGCAGAATTCAGCGCAGGCGTGTTAGAACAAGGGTTAGAGACTATGGCGTTTTTAGGACAAATTGCCAAGCCTTTGGAGATACGTCCATACTGCATATGGATGCTTTGAGCTCCCTGTAAGGAAAAAGAATAATGTGGCAGCGTTGCTTGTGGTTCCCAGCAAACTCCCATCCAAGTTTCCAATTTTAAAGTTCATTTTTACCCAATCAGTCTTAGGAGCAGAGCGATACATGGACAACTATTTAAAGGCAAAAAAAAAGTAAAAATTGCAAAATGGGTCATAAACAGCAAGAGACCTCTTTTGTCTCATCAATGGTTTTCTGTTTGCAAAAAGCCAACATAAAATGAAAACAAAATATCTTCTGGTTTGCATAATCCTAGGCATTCTCAGTATTACCCATACCCGTTGCACTGAGTTTAAACACACTGAAATTGTTTTCCTAATTGAGTTCTTAGTACCTGGCAACAGACCACAAGCTGGAAAACCCGACGTAAAGTTTTGACTGAGCACTGGCAGGGGTTGCCCAGGGACCTCGTAGGGCTCCCATCTTTGGAGATAATTCTAAAGCCATCTGGGCATGGTCCTGGTGGCCCGGTGGCCCTGTTTGAGCATGGGGCTGGACAAGATGACCTCCTGAGGTCGCTTCCAACCTCAGCCATTCTGTGAAAGTATCAGCAACGTGTAGTTACGCCCAGCAGAAGTCTGTCTGTCTTTTAAGCAACACATGCAAACATAAGGCGGGCATACAGGTATAGTTAAGCCTATGTAAATATTTCAGTAACAAGCTGTAAACTTCCCATACAATAACGGCAGCTTTATTATTTTAGCAATTACAGAGTTTTGAAAATACTTCGGTTTAACATTGGGGATTTAAATGGCGGTACTTTATGTTAACAATAAAGTATTGCCAGGCTGGTGTGTAATTACAGGCAAATATGAGTCTGCTACAAAGTATGGATGACAAATGTATTCTAGTAGCGAGGCTGCAAGGGAAATGAAATTCCAGCAAAGATTGTGTTGCTGATCAAACAATACCAGCTGCTGTAGTGCTCCTATCCCCTCTGCCTGGGGTTACGATGGAGGTAGAAGGAGCTGCAGATGGACGACAGGACAGACTGATCACCAGAATTACTCTGTGGACACTTAAAAGTACGTGAAGGACAATTTTGTCCTTCAGTTCAGCGGGTAGTAAGGGATTCGGTACACTGACTCTTACCAGGATTGTATTTCCTCCACAGCTGAATTCTATTAGCAACAGCTGAGACTGCTGTCGAGGGAAAGGAACTTGGAAAAGTGGAGAAACTGTAAATAACAAGGGAAATTAAGAGAAGCTAAGGACTCAAAAATTAGGTTTACCTGGAAGGGTAAAGATCTCTTCAAGTACCAAGGAGGCCTGGGTTATTTGCCCCAGTGAAAGCAAATTGAAAGGCTTCACCTGAGGCCAACTAGCGTCATAGTGTGAGGTTTTTTATTTGGCTTTTGTTTTGTTTTTGTTTTGAAAAGGAACATTCCAAACTGGTATTTGCAACATTTTACATTTGATGGTTCAATTACAGCAAAGGCTCTAAAGACCTTTGAATCAGCAGCAAAAAAAAAAAAAAAAAAAGGTCTCAAATCCTTTAGAAAAGCTATTTCACAGTTCTCCACTGATGGATGGTTTTGGGAACAGATGAAGGGTTGGGGTGATAAATGTGTGTTTACACTGGGTCCCTCGCACACACATTGAGCCAGAAGGCATTATAGTGCTAAAGAATTAATAACGTTCCCATACATTTTTGCCTACAAGGAGCAGTGTTAATTTCTGGCTTTAAAACCTATAAATAATCTGCACCAGTAAGCTGTGAGGCTGAGGAAAAGATCCATTTAGGGGCCAAATGAAACATGAACATTGTCACTTCTTTGCTTTTGGACCTTTCCCATTTCTACTCACGCTTAGCCAGCTGTTTCAACACTGAGGTTACCTTGAGGTTTAAAGATGTAGAGCTATTCTTAAAGGTGTAGATTTTAAAACTCATTGTTGAGGGAGTTGCTGGATCCTCCCCAGATTTAAAGCCTCTGGCAAGTCCAGCCTTTTAGAAACAACACAACCCTGCTGAGAAGCAGATTGCCATATTTTCAAAATACGAATGAAGCCTCAGCTTAAAAAGCAAAAGTGTCACTCCAGGAATCAGGAAACCACAAAGCACAGTCCCAGCCCTTGTGGGACTCTTGAGTGGCTGTTTCCTGGAACATTACTTAGAGCTCGTTGCTGTTATTTTTCTTGAAAAGTAAAAAAAAGTGCTAAAGCAAAAGCTGATGCCTGCTGTTTTGTTGTGCGCTCTCTGTTCTCACTTAAAGATACAAAATGAAAAGCTAATAGTACCAATAATAGTTATGCAGGTGCTAAATCTCTTTCACAGCAAAACATTAAAATTAGGCTCATCAGTCACATTTACTTCCATGTTTAATGCCAAACCCTCAAGGGGCACCGTATTGATTTTAAATCTACTGATGAAGAAATTCCCATTTTCTTTTACCGCTCAAGCGGAGGAGCTTCACTCCTACCTGACTACTCAGCAATAATGGTGCACGACTGCTGGTAGGAATCCCTGCCCATTCAAAACGTGTGCTTCTAGAACACACTTTTGTTTTCTTGTGAATTAATTTCTCCTCCAAGTAGGGTGTTTCTTACACAATTGTTTTCAAGCTCAGACGCACCCCAAAAGAAAAAATGTTTTCACCATTATTTTTTTTTTAGGTATTATTCTATTAGTGGCATTTAAAGTCATAAAGCTTAAAGAATAACTCAAATAACAATGCACAAGAACTGAAGATTGTTCAAAGGTTTCTGCACGTACACACATACAGTCTACTCACAGTCTGGTTAATTTTTACCAAAAATACAATCAATAGGGTGGTCAGAAGATACCTCCGTTCCATAGTCTCTCATTTTTTATCTTGTGATAAAGCACAAGATAAAGTCAGTTTAATGTATAAAGGAATCTTTCTCTGAACAAAGCCATATACAGCCTATAGGTGTTCTGAGATAGAGAGGGTGGTTGGAATGGGGTAGTCTACTAGCAGGACAAACAGAGCAGATGGTTGTTACCCTTTAGATTTTAAAATATTTTTTAACTCTCAAGACACTGTGGCCACACTCTGCGATCAGTGCCACAATAATTACTTATAAAACTCTGACAAAAAAAATAAATAAAAGGGGTCTAGTTCTTGCATGATCAAAGAAGATGAACAAGAAAATATTTGTGTCCACATAAAATTTCCGAAGCACTCCAGTAGCAAGGGATTAGTATGGGAAACTAGATTACATAGATAAATTCTTAAGATTTAATCTTTTGAGATCTATGGCCTTAAACCATCCCCAGAAGTGGGAAGGGCATCAGCTATTTAATCCCAATTCCTGAGAGTGATCTAACTTTTCTTGGGGCTGAGTATAATACTCAATCATCTTTTACATTAAACTCTCATGTCCTAACAGAATATTCTTTCAGAGAAATGAAACCTAAGGAACACTTTATGGATCCATTCGCATAGGAGACACTTATTTCCCAGCTGGTATATTCTGTACCATGAGAAGGTAATGATTAAGCCAAAGTGACCACTGGAGAAAGCACTTTCCTCACTGTTAATGACTGGCTGGAGAAACCAAGGGCCAAAGAAAAAGCCAGACACTCATTAACGGCTCAAAATTCCTGACCTAAAGGTCATTATTACTATTACAAAACTGGAAAATGAGAAAGTAATTATTTTCTTTGGGTTCTTGTAGGTATTGAAAAGATGACGTTCCAGTGTCTGTTGCTGTGGATACTGGTCTATAAGATACTTATCTTTCCCATTCTGGCAGGCTATGCAATGGATAGATCTGGGACTGGCAACCCTTCAAGAATGTGTGCCAGACTGTATTTTCCTTTTCCAAATTACAGGTTAAACGTGCCTACGGAAAGTCAACAGGAATCGGGAGACGCTGCCAGTTGACGCTATCTGGCCTTGGTGTGAAGCAGGAATTCTCCCCAATCTCACCCAGCAGGAGCTGGTGAGTTGTCTGGGTTGTCTGGGAGCTGGGTTGTCTGGGAGCTGCAAATGACTCTCAAATCATCATGACTTTCAGCTCCCACCCTGCTGTACACCATTCAAAATCTTGCTAAATACCATCTTCTGTGCTCAGGCAGTATGCTGTTTTCCATGCTATAAACTTCTCGTCTGAGAGGAAAGTAAGAAAGGCATTTTCTTTGAGCTGACTCATGCATGGACTCACCTTTAAAATGTGTCCTTTTAGTACTGCTGCCACCGTCTTCAAGAACTGCTCTAAAGACAGTATTGCTATTGCAGCCCGATTTTATTGTTACTGCCATCCACCGATGGCTTCAGCCTGTATATCTTCACTCTATCTGTAAATTTTATTTGAAATTTTCCCTTTCTTTTTTTAAACCAGACTTTTCCCTGGCTTTTGATGAACATTTTACTAACATGACTCAAAAAAGTAGTTTTACATACATAGATTTTGCACCACTGCAAGAAGTTGCTTCCTTCTGTACCTCTTATGCCAAAGTGACTTGCATTTGGCAAGGACTAAAGTCTTTGCATAACCTTGGGGCTTCAGTGTAAAATACCATTGCTAGACACTGCTCATGATTATGTTAAACTTTAGACAGAGCTTTTGAGTAAGATGGTATTAATGACCTTTTTTTTTTTTTCCATTTTGGCTTTCTATTCTCACATCTGCACAGCTCTGTTCTGTCTGGAACCAGCATTTTTATCTCATATTGACAGGGATAACAATAATGATCCTGCATCCCTTTTCTGCGTAGACCTATTCTACTTGATGGGTTCACAAAAGTAGTGTGGGATATGCGCAGAAGAAAAGGAGGTCAACTACTCCTGATGGAATTGTTTTCCTGAATGGTGGGTCCACATACATACATCCACTTCTCTTCAGATGTCTGAGTTTAGCGGGAGGCTGGACAGGCTCTAGAGACAGTTCTTGCTGTTCTGGAAGGTTCTTGACAATCACCTTCCACAGGAATGGGATTGCATGAGGGCAGAGTTAAAACTGCTTAGAGGTATGTTTTCATGGCCCACCGCATTTTAGTTCATAGTCTTGCCATACGCCTCCTAATCCCTTTCAAGGTTGGCTGTATTTCAGTATGAAGTGAGTTTTTAGAAAATATTCCCAGGAATTAGTGCTCACATCTCACCACTTCAGAAGAGAAGGTAGAATTTTCTACTGCTAATGAAAGTCCCTATCAGAAATGGACCAGCAGCTCTCCTGAAGAACATCAACTAATGGGAACATGTAAAATCCGGTGGTGGAAGGTGAATGGGAGATAACAGAGCAGGAATAATGCTTGGAATATTTCAGAAAAGTGCCTTTCTCAGTTGTGTCTTGTTAATAATCATATCTAAATTAAAGAACATAATTCTTCACAGTTGGCAAACAATGCTGAGACTGCTGGAAACTGAAAGTGCAAGTGCTCCCTGATATAAAATCCTTCACTATGCTCAGTGAACTTCTTCACTCCTACTAAAACAAGACATCTTTAACATTTATGACTTACAAACACAGGTGCACCTGGTCTGCACTAGTAGGTGAATTAAAAAAAAAAACAAAACAGCTAAAATGCACCACCACACAACAAGCAAATGTTAACTGTAAGGAGCTACTTTCACCCAACTCCAAAAATTCATAGCATGGGCTAACTATGCTAGACCCCAAGAGGAATTCTTCTAGTTCTTCAAGGGAGTCTAATTACTTTTATCTCACACAGCATAGAAAACCAGCATCCATCTTTGCCCCACTTACAAGGAAGGTGTTCCCTCAAAATACAAAAGGGCTTAGGAAATGGATAACCCGAGAGGTGTTTGAAAGCTCAAGGGGCTTCACGCTTCACTAGTATTTTCCACAAAAGCCTGAGCAACTTCTGTTGTGCAATAATATTTAACGTTCAGGGGAATGGGGATCTTTTTTAAAGTGTGATCAGAAAGGAGGGCCCTTCATAGGCTGTCACAGTATTCCTCATAACAAAGAAAGCTTTGCTTCATAAAGAAATACCTTGTACGAGAATACCCTAGGGAAACCACAGTTTTGTTTTTTTTAAACAAAGATGGGAATTTTTGAGTTTGAGGTTCCCTTTAAGTACTCTTCTAAAATGACTATGTTTAAGGATTCTCTATCAAGTTCATGCATAAAATGTCATTCAGTCGTTAGTATATTTCTATGCAAATACAGCTGTGAAATCTGCATTTTTTTCACATTTCCAGCATATTATACAACTTCTCATTCTTTCCTGTTTTGTAACTCACATTAGCCCCCTGTATTGATAAAACAAAGCTCGGGCTATATTGCCTACTACTTAAATTCTCTACAGACATCAAAGCCGGACACTGAGTAAGCAATTTAATGTATACATTTTTATTCAGGTCAGTATACTGATACTCTCCTGGTAGGAATAAGAATTCTGCAAGATGACTGGAGAGAAACACACCATTCAGAATATGAATTGGAATATTCTCGCAATGCTTTTCAGTGAGGGTGATGTGATATTAAGATTAGATCCTGCATATAATCAAATTTTGATGCTTGTACACACAGTACGGTATTTCTTTTCCTTTATCAGGTTTGTATGCAAAACCACAGCAATCCAATATTTTGAACATACACTGTCTGCAGATACTACACACTCCAAACTGCTGAAAAAATAATGTCTATGAAAATAAGAAACTGTCTGGAGCACTGCAGTGTACAGACTTTGCTAAATTCATCATAACCAGTTTTACTATTCTGAGAACAGAAAATATTGCAAAACCAGTCTTTCCAGAACAGCTGGAGTAAACAAGCCTCATGTCCATCCCTACATTCAATCTCGGTGTATAGATTGACTCTTTGGGAGCTGTAAATATTTTCATAATCTTTCAAATTCTCTGGTATGATACACGTGGAATTTCCTCCAAATGGCCCATATTTTCCAAATTTGCTCCCTTTTTATTTACCAGTACCTATAAAAGGTAATAAAATAGAAAAGATAAGATACGTGAGGAGACAACAGGGATTATATTACAAGCAAAAGGTGGCACTACTGAGAATATATCACAGTATTTAGTGAACATAAATAAGCATACCTACAGTTTTTATCCGCAAATATGAGAGAAAAGACCACAGAGCAAAGGAAGTCTGAATTTCGTTCAAGGGGTAAAACAGAAGCAGCACAGTACAGTAGCTCAAGATACTGCTTTAAACAGTTTTCGGATTGGGAAGTAAGCTAATAATGGTTTACATAAATTTTCACCTATGAAAAGTGATGAATTGAAACATTTCTTAACAAGTAAGGACAGTTCAGTAGAAACCATTATATGCCTTGCCTCAATGAAAGTCAGAGTCAGTCTCCAAGGGCAAGGAAGTCTTTAATCTCATAGTGTGATTACTAATAAGGACACCAATTATAATTTAACAAAAAGGGGAGAGTACAGTTTCGTTACTCTGAGGCTTCATGATCAGCTATTGCCCATGGAGACATTTCTCTGATTTTACACACTATGTGTGACACAAATATTTTTCTCTGGTCTCCCCAAAACACATTGAAATCACTCCTAGTCACTATTGCAGTATTTTTTTTTTTTTAAATCCGTTAATCAAAAAGAACAAGGACAGTGACCACTCCTGCTCACACCTCACATTGTGAAATGGACTCAAAGAGAGGTTGGACCTAAAAAGAACTTTAGTGGACCTCAAATACATACATGTGGCTTTACAGTCCAAGAAATCCCACAGTTATTGCTTAGCCTGCAGGGCTGTCTCAGAACAAGGTCCCAAATACCCTTGTGCTCAAGTGTGAAAGCTGCCAAAATCTCATCCCCAGACACCAAAGAACACAGAACATTGTAACCCCCATCTTTCCCTGGAGCAAAGATTGGTAGAGAATAGCTCCATCTTCTTACTATAATAGCCTGCAATTCTCACCTGAAGATAGATAAATGTAAGCTTTCTTTCAAAACACAAGCTGAGAGGGATTTCTTTCAAAGTCAACTAGAAAGACCAGGAGGACACCACAGTGATGTCTCCCATTATAAACTCCTTATCTTGGCCCTTGCCTGACAAGTGAGATGCCTGGCTTTGGTTCCCCTATTTGGCTAAAGGAGTTCAAATCCCACTCTGCA
The DNA here is from genome assembly GCA_013400555.1 of Jacana jacana. Classification (NCBI taxonomy): domain Eukaryota; kingdom Metazoa; phylum Chordata; class Aves; order Charadriiformes; family Jacanidae; genus Jacana; species Jacana jacana. Next base: position 38,232 of record VZTM01018131.1, read on the forward strand.
TCTCGAGTTGTACAAATCCTTTCTCCTAGTCGAAAGCTTAATGGATTATACTCCAGTTGACTTCTTACTGATCACTTGTAGGTGACCAGGCTACTGTGGGGTGAGGTATTCCACTGAGAGCAAACTAGTCTGAATTAACTAACTCGTCTTTACTAAGTATAAGAGCATATCCATGGGCAGTTATTGTAAATCAGCTGCCTTGCAGGAATCTTGTTATTCCACAGTAATTTATTTAGGGATCTGTATTCCAGATAGGAAAGTGTTGCTGAAGTGGGAAGTAAAAAATGTAAGTAACAATTAGACTTACTCTTAAATGCCCCAAATAGCTCCAAGGTTATGTTTCTTCTGACAAAATATTCTCAATGAGTGTACTTGCTGCTCTTACAGTGCATTACATGTTTTGGCTGGTCTGGGGCTTTGTTTTTTTTACACTTTCAGATTTTAGGACAACTGGAAGTCAAAAAAAAGTTTACATATGAATGCCCCATTTAAATTGTTTTATGGTTTGGCTTCTTTTAATTGTGGTCCTTGCTGAAATAGCAAGATCAATATAAACACCATGCTTAGGAAAGCTAAGAAGAATATTAGAGTTTCCTCTGTCTTAAAAATGCCTCTAAAATGGCATCCTCTGTGATGTTTTTAAATGAATATCAGTAGAAGACTGTCAGTAAACAGTATTGCTGACTGGTTTATTTACTTGGAAAGTAGCATGGGTTTCAGTATGTAACCTTAAAGTTTAGAAGTTCTGGTCCTAGTGATATAATTTACCAAGTTAACTCTAGGCAATTAAAATATATTCTGTAGTTTAACTTTTGGATGATGTGTAAATACATGTAGACACTCCTACAAGGCAATTTGCCAAAAACAACGCTGGAAAAAAAACGTTATAGCCAATAAGTCAACAGCCTGCAATGTTAAATTATGAAATCAGGAAGAAATCTAGTTCACATTCGACCTGGATAGAAAGATCATAAGAATTTCCAGTTTTCTGTGTGGGACAGTAAATTTCAAAGATGACTGTATCCTGCCCCAATAATCACAGTCTGCACAGCATGCTCAGGTATTGTTGGAGAGATTAAAAACACAAAACCAGAGTAGAACAGCTCAGCATCAGATAATCACAAGCAATTCTATGTCAGCAACAGACAGCTGGAGACATATGCCAGCAATATTGCAAAAGTGATAAAATGGAGATTTTGTGACAGCAAGGATGTGGGATTCATACATTAGGCTAAAACTCAATCAAAACCATTGAAATTGTTGTTCACAAGTAGCAGCTCTCTGTCACAGCATTCAGAAAGTCTACCATTTGGCATAAAAATATTTAAGGCAAAAATTAAGCAGCAGCAAGTATTTTTTTTCCTCTCTTTAATATTTGGCATGTTGAACACCTCTATGCTTTAAGTGTTATTATCTTGGACAAAGAGAACATAATAATTTGCCTGGATCAGTTGGAAAAGCTTTCCAGTTATGTAGCAAAGTAATTTTGTGAAAATTTTGTGTGAAAAAGCAGTTTGATGGAATTTTATCTACAAATATTTGTTTAAAGATTTTTGCTTCAAAATGCAGTTTTAAAGGAAATGAGCAATGCTGTTTCATTTCAGTTGGCATAGGTTGAATCATTCTGTTATTCCCTTCCCCTTGAGTTTCAAGTATCCATCAACTATTATACTTCTTTGACACTCATTCCTATATATTCCCATATACGTGATTTTCTTCTTCACTTTCCTAATTTAAAAATGTACTGCTAAAAAGTAAGTCCAAAAAAAGAGGCTGAAAAAAAAATCCATTTATTTTTATTGTTGTGAATCAGAAAAGGGAACAGGGAAAAATACTTAGAATTATATGATTCTATGAGTCTATTTTTGAAGAAAAAAATCTACTTTTCCAGTCCTTTCTCTCAGAGTCGCCCTTATAGTCACCCTCAAAACCTTTCCTTCCTTTTTTTGCGGTTGACCATATAGAGTCAGGGTAAAACACTTCAAGGAACTGAACATGAAAAAACCCAAGTTTCCTACTTTCAAAAACAACCATCCCTCAGAAAGCCCTTTGTACACTGGATTTCCTGTAAAAATGGAAAATAGCTTGAAAATATTCAGGAGGCCTCTGATAGTTTCACAGTCCCTGCATACCAACAACAGTTTCAAAGCGATGTTTTACAGAGGGGGAGAGGCTTGAACATTTTCTGGTTTTATTGCTGAGGCTCTGCCTTTATATCTCAAGCGTTTTGTCCTGGGATCTTTCCATGATAAGTTTCCTGAAGCTGTGACTCTCGGCGGTGGGGAGGGTAATGGAGACAAGTGACTTGTGAAGAAACTAGGGCCTGGGCCCCAAGGTCTTTATATATTTGGACTAGAAGCTTGATGCCAATTGAAGAACAATGTAATGCTTGAGGCACTGATGAAAGATTTTGAAAAACCAATGCAATAAGAGGCATCAGCGGGGACTGGCAGATTGATTGCAGCAACAAATGCCAAAAACTTCTGAAAAGAACAAAAATATGGTGCTGCGTAAAAGAAATGAAGAAGAAAAGAGGGAAAGGATACGAAGAGCTTGCAGGCCTCCAGCAACTGTGCATCTGGGGCTATTAATCAGGCAATTTTCATAACTGTTTTTTTACATTTATGTGTAAACTTTGACGGTACTATTCAGTCTAGATTAGTAGGTGGGGTTGACAGAATCTACCCTAAACTTCAACATAAAACTTGAACAGCTCATTTAAGCTCATTTTTTTGGGTCAAAGGAGGGCCAGGACCTCCAGAGGAGAGATTGGCCATTGATTTAGGGATAGGAAGAACCACTCTCTCCTGAACTGATACTGGTTCCTCGACACGTCACATAGACCAGACACCTAGTCTTGGTGGACCTGAAGCAAGTTATGATGAACTTTAACCTACACATTCTTCTTCCCCCCAGACTTAATATGGTAGTTTTTTTAAACAGACAAGCACACAAACTCCAGTTTTGGGATGCAGCAAACCACAAAGCCATCTGAAGAGACGCACAAAGCCAGCGTACCTAGCCCTGAGAGGCTCACAGTGACACAAAGATAGATGTTCGATCAGCACAGAGCCCATGCAGTGCTCCTCTGCTGTCACAGAGGGATATGGCTGAGATGATCCTACATCTGATGATGAAAGTCTGTTTTAACTTCTCTTTGGGGCTGCTACAATGCAAAATACATTACAGTGGCCTCCATGCTTCTCTCATCTCCTGTTGGAAGCCAGCCCATCCGATCAACACTACTGGAGAAACATTGAAGCCACCTTGCAGCCTCACTTGACCCAGGCCAGAACGCTGACTGCTGCAAAAAAAATGAATCGGGAGTAAAACAGTGTCGAATACATTAATCAAAATGATCACTGTTGCAAGATCTGCTAAGAACAAAGAAAACAAATCCAAGGGAAGTTAACACTAGAAACCATTTGCAAGGCTCCATGAGTCAGCTAATGAAATAACTGTCAATTGTAGACACGAACCTTTTGTGCTTTCACACAATTTAAATATAAAGTAATTTGCATTCAAGAATCCAAGTCTCCCTGAAAAAAGATTAACAATAGGATTCACTTTCTTTCCACAACCTTTCTTCTCCCTCCCTTCCCCCAGGGGTGGCTCTGATAAGGTCACCTTATTAATGCAGATCTCTGTTTTTCAGAAAGCAGCCAGGAGTTTAACTGTTTCACTGTGAAATGATCTATGAGATGAGAATGGTCCATTTTTTATCCTTGATTGATCATTTCAGCATGTATAACAGTAATTCCTAAGGGACGCTGCTCAAATCCCTGCTTCAGAATGACCTAGAGACTCAAAACTAAAAAGTGTTGCACTCCACTACACAATCCTTCATTGTTTTTTCTAAACTTAGCTTCTTCCACAGAACATAATAAAGTTGCCTTGCATCGATACAGCTCTCTATAGAAGAAACATCTTATAAATAAACAAAAAGTTTTAACAGCTGAGAGTTGGGTGCCACTGTAGCCCGCAGAGGAACCGAACCATCAAGTGGCTAATATCTCCCCTCAGACTCAAAGGCAGGAGGAGGTCTGTGATCCCAATTCAGGTGTCATGGCTTCTCATTTCCTTTCCTGGCCACCAGACACCTGTTTCCCTGGTCTTAATAGCCTCTGATGGGAACTGCTTAGTGCCAAAATCAGAGCCTCTGGCTCCTATATGCTGAGTTGAAAATAAAGCTATTTTCTCTCTTTTTTCTTCTCTCTCTTTTTTTTT
>VZTM01018131.1:42539-57457 GCA_013400555.1 Jacana jacana
CATTATCAGGTTATTCTTCTCCACTCTGTGCACTTCCAGCCAACTAATCTTCATTTTGCTTTTTATGGTGACTTTTTGCTGACGTGTACAGAGTTCTTAAATAAATCATTATGAATATAAATAGCAATGGTTGGATTACAAAGGATTCTGGAATACTTGCAATAGTAAATTAGCAGGCAGGCAAACCTACAGCTGCCACCAGCTGATGTAATATTTTGCAGCATTGTTTTCTAGATTGCATAAGGGAGAATTATTGTCCTTTGAGCTTCATTGTCTGTTTCTTTCAACGTATCAAACAGTTCAACAATTCGATGCTCGCACAAATTTCACAGAGAAACACTTGATGGAATTTACAGGGAAAGATTCTCTACGCCTATAAATCCCAAATTTCAAATACACAGACTGAGGGAGATAAAAGTCTGAGACAGAAGCAGCTGTTAGAATTTGGGAAAGAAACCTCAGGAACATCTTTCCATTCTCAAAAGTATGTCTAAACAGACGGACATTATATCCATAGAAAGAGATAGAACATGAAGAACCATTTGACACAACTCTCCCCATTTTTCCTCCCATCCTTTCTTTGTAAATGCTAAACTCGGACTGTTTTAGCATGATAATGCAATCTATAAATTCCTGTAATCAACTGATGGAGCAACATTAATTACAGAGACTTTCTATGGGCCACATGCATCTTTACATCCCTTTATAAAATGCTGACATTCCCTATCTAAAAGGGATTACAATCATAGAGGATGATCCTGCAAATGCCTGCTATTGAATATAGCATTTGCTATCGTGAATAAGCCCACTGAAGCTACCAGCAGCTCACATGGCTGGGACAAAAAGCTCTGATTCACACGTATGAATAACAAAGATATCAGACTACAACATTTTCTGTCTGATTATGCTTTTGCAGGCTAAGATTTAGAGGGCTGACACTTTCAGACTTGAGAAAACAGCCCAGGACAACAGGCTGGCTGTGAGATGACACAGGTAGGAAGTGCAGGAACAGGTAGTGGTTCCCCTCAGAAAAAGGCTTAAGGAAGGAAAACAAAATTTGGAAATCTGTATCAGGAAGCCATCAGGTAATTACGTTATGACAATGATGATGACGATGAAGTTGAGATGGGAGGAATAAACAGAGTAGAAGGGATACAGGAGATAAGTGCAGAGATGTACCAAAGGTCAGATTTGGATTATGTGGGGCTGAGGCAGCAGGGACAGAAGGCTCAGCATCAACGTGGGAAAGATGGGGAAGCAATAAAAGGTTGCAAAGAGCAAGAGGTTTAGTTGTAAGCAGCAGGAGAAGTGATTCTTAGACACTCCACTGCGCTTTTGTAGTAGCTGTTGGTCCCAAGCCAGGATACAGAAGGTTACATCCCCAAAAAAGTCTCATAAAATTGATTACAGAAAAGGCAGTCTGCAAGACTGGTTTCTGATCTGTGTGCCTATTTTGGCAAGTGAGTATGCAGTGTAAGTCATGCAATGAAGCAACCCTACAAATACCATATTTAAATAGCTCATGTAGTGAGCACCCTGAGATGAAATGTCCTTGAATTGAAAAGAATATGCTTTTCCCTGGTGCAACATGTAACTGCCTTTTACCTGTCTCATTTTTAGAGGCCGATTTTAGTCTTTGGGAGCGATGAGTGGCACATGTTGCAGGTATTTTGCCTAAGGTGTGCTATTTCATTAATTGACTGTTGCTTAACAAAATCTCATCATTTCAGAAGACACACTGTAATAAATTATTTGCAGCTTTCCACTCATGGATACATAAAATCCACTGAAAGCATCAACTGTCATTCAGCAATAGCAGGGCTTGAATATTTATTACTTTTTATTTACATTATGTCTATTCTATTTCATGGACAGGTAAGAATTCTAAGACACATTAAAAAATCATTTCCAATGCTAAACATCCACAATGTGAAAACCAATCTCTTTTCATCCCCACCCAAAGCAAAACAAATCTCTCTCTACCTATGCCCTCGCATTAGTAAAGACCTGAGTTTGGGGGGGGGGGTTTGCTACAATCTCTGAGTATTATCCGACTCATATTCTTCCACATGCAACAAAAATCTCCCTAAAAAGTCACCAACATCATGCAACAATCTGGGAACAGGATAAAGCAAGAAAGTGAGATTATGGTAACAATGATTAGGTTTAGTGTAGAGCATTATAAGGTCAAATTTCTGGTTGCTACTCTAAGTGACTATTTTTACAGCACAGTGTAACTGAGAAAGGGGCTGCTGACTATTCTAAGGTTTGTATTAAGGCTCTTGGTATGCCCACTGTGAACGAGAGCTTTCCCAACAGCACAGCACCATACTGAGCTGCCTTTACCTTCATTTTCCCAAATAAATTATTGCCTCTCGAACAGTAAAGATATACTTTCAATAATATGCTATGTAAATAATAGCTACATTATTCTCAAAGCCTGATATTTCCCAAAATTGGTTGTTGTTTGTTGTTTGTTTGTTTGTTTTTTAAAAATGCTTTTAGTACATGGAACAGTTGGAATGGGTCCAGCAGAGAGCCATGAAGATGATCAGACTCATGGAGCACCTCTCCTATGAAGACAGACTGAGTGAGCTGGGTTTTTTCAGTCTGGAGAAGAGAAGGGTCCGGGGAGACCTTATAGCAACCTTATAGTATCTGAAGGGAGCCTACAGGAGAGCTGGAGAGGGACTCTTTGTCAGGAAGTGGAGTGACAGGACAAGGGGTAATGGCTTTAAATTAGAAGAGGGGAGATTTAGTTAGATATTAGAAAGAAATTCTTTGCTGGGAGAGTGGTGAGGCACTCGAACAGGTTGCCCAGGGAAGTTGTGGATGCCCCATCCCTGGAAGTGTTGAAAGCCAGGCTGGATGGGGCTTTGAGCGACCTGCTCTAGTGGGAGGTGTCCTGCCCATGGCAGGGGAGTTGGAACTTGATGGTCTTCAAGGTCGCTTCCAACTCTAACCATTCTATGATTCTGTGATTACTGAGAGATACAGGTCTTCGGGGTTAGAGTCTGTACAGCAAGTTTTAGATGAGACACCAAGGAGATGTATGGCTAGCAAAGATGTAAAAACAAAGAGAGAAAAATATTTTTAAATGACCCCAGCAAAATAAAGCGTGCAGTCCAAAGATATCTCTTGAAAGAAGAAACATACACTTCAGTTAAAATTGTTTTTAAAGAGTAAGCTAAATGAAAAGAGAAGGGATTAAATGAAATCTTAAATTCGTAAAAGTTAGTTGTAACATTGAAAGTTAAAGGGTTTTCACTGAATATGCAGCAACACGAACTTGCATCAACACTGGGAGAATGGGTAGAAACCAGAAATAGCAATAAGTCAAAATACAAATAGGCAAAAATTGTGGAGTGCTCACAGCAAGCTTGTATCATGAAATATAAAGTACTTCTGCAAAGACAAGGGAGGTGGAATGGTTGCAATATTTGTAATAAAATACATCATTTGGCTCACGTTTCTATCACTGGGTTGGTTTTTGGTTTTGCTTGTAATTTGCACATGATATCCAGAATTGAGCCTGGGTTTCATCAAAACAAATAGACTAATTTTTGTAATGACCTTCAACTGCTGCTTATATTCTGGTCTCTTAGGTCCATAAGGGATTTGGGGATACTGGGGAAAAATGAAAATAAACCAAATCAAAAGAACAAGCCTACCTGGATTAAAATAACTAAGCTTTCAATTATTGACAACTTTTTGAATTATTACTTTTGAATATAAATGACATGCCTCCATGTACTGTACTAAAGCATTTTAAATCTAATACAGTAATTTAAGGGCTCAACTCCCTCCTTAACATAAAACTACAGTGGTTTGATTCACTGAAACTTGGGCAATTAGTAATGATACATTTGCTGACAGGTCTTCAGCAGCAACAATCACACTGTACACATGCTACTAGATTTATTTGTCAAAGTGCGTGCTTTTTAAATCTGAGTAAAAATGGATTTTGTAAACTGATTGAGATTAATTAAAGGTATAACTCAGGGAAGGAAAAAAACTGACTCACTGCACATTTATTTTCAGATCATTTTTCACTGGGTAGTTTGCAGGTCTAACGAGCAGAAGCTACTGACACAGCGTGCAAACATTTCTGCTTTCACATCAGGGAGAAAGGGATTATTTTTTTTCTCATTTTTCTTTACTTTGGCTGTCTGAAAGCTAGGTGTCCAGTCCATGAGGTTCCTGCCAAGGCACCAGGGAAAAACATACATTTCTGGGGAGAAACTGATCTTACCTACTTTAGAAAAGTGTAAGTTGCTCTCTGGAAGGTCTGAGAAAATATTCTCTGTATGAAATTTCTCAGAAGTCAGAAGGAAAATATGGAATATCTTAAAAAACATATTTTTAAACTTCCATATTTGCTTACATATTTTTTAATGCTTGAGCCTCTAAACATCAGAGAAGAAAAAATGTGATGTAAATTTTAAGGACTTCAGCAAAGGGTGCCAGGCTGCTGTGTCCCAGTGCAAGCCCACAGGTTCAGCACCTTCCCCAGAAGGTTCTTTGTAGAACTAAGTTTTGATTTTAATTTAAAACAACACAAAACAAAAACCCAAACCCCAACACAGTTGTATTTCAGATGACTCATTTATTGTAAGTTGATACAACAGGAAGTGGCTGAAGCAACACCAGTTTATTCCAGTGCAGATCATAACTCTGGTACAAGGTGCAGCTGGTGAGTACTGGTGAGCATTGTGTAGCCTCCAACCCTTGAACCCCTGACCCAAAACACTACTTCTCCCCTGGGGAACAGCTCTGATAGAGCAAACACCTTTTACACAAGTGGTCAAGACCCCTCAGCCACTCAAAGCAATGGCACCACAACAGCTTATAGCAGCAGCAATCTGATTTTTTCTTGCAAGCAAGAACAACCATTCCTTCCCCTTCCTGGTAGCAGCATTTTCTCTGGGACAGATCAGGGAAGTTCAGGGAGGCAACTTATAGAGAATAGGATGTGTTCCCTAGCATAGATGGTGGTGGGAAGTGAGTACCAAACCAGCAAAACCATGACTGTTTTTCTTATAATTCAGTGTGAAACCCAGCAGAGATCTTAAGGCTTAACATGGTACTGAGAAACATCAAAATTATCAGTTGTGTCCAGACCTAAGGACAAAAGATTATTGGTCTAAATATTGGGCAAAAAAATTGAATGTTAGAATGGACAGCTAGGAACAAGTTAAAAGAACTTTTTAAATGTGATGTTAACCTAAAAGCTCCTTCAGGTATTTTCACTCAGGGTTTCAAAGAGCTTGTTAACAGACAGATTTCTCAAAGCCTGTACCATTGCCATCCACACCACCACTTGCTCAAAGCAGCAAGTCCTCAAAGGCAACACATTCGAACAACAGAAACTAACGGAAAGTGGAAAGAAAGTTCAAGTCAGAGCTGCTGTTCATGCTCTGTTATTCTGGTACTGCTCTCCAAGGAACACTCTGCTCCCCACCAGCATCTGCAGAAAGAGATTCTTGCTAACTTCCAGCTAGGCCAAAAAGGATAATCTATCTCAGTACCTGTGAAAATCACATAATCCTTTTCCATCAGGATTAATATCCAATGCCACGCTAGTCTGATACATACAGGATGAAGTCTGACACTTCTTGTTATAAAGGTCACGCAAGGAAGCAATCTCCACAGTCTCCAAACCAGAACCTACAACTGACAAATTTCCATTCCCCCCACTATACGTGTTAGGGAGGCAATCTTCATCATCATCATTTTTATTTATTCCAGTTAACAATTTTCACCTGGTGAGCTTAGAGCCTGCATCTGAGTAGGTTTATTCCAGCTACAGCAACAGTTTAATCATTGGAAACCTAACGCCAGCATCTCTCCTTCCCTATGCAGTTCAGCTGCTGATTGTCCCCCTGCAGAGATACCTGTTGTGATTCTTGCAGGAGAAAAATGACCCATTTTCAGGTACACACAAAGAAGCATTACAAAATAAAGCAAACTACTGTCTGCAGTTCATCACAAGTTACAGAAACCTCGTCACCTGCAGAAAATGTTTTATTACATATATGAGGCTGATCATAACTGAAAGTTGGAGGCTCAATCATCATAAATTCAGGCACGACCAGTAAGAAAATGTATTTTTCCTCATTCATTTTTAGCCAACAGTATGTGAACAGCAGTTTGAAAAGCTGGTGAAGCACGTAGTCTTGGAACAACTACAGCACTTTCAAATGACATAAGGATGGGATCAGGTCTTGTTATACATTCATCTTATTTTACCTTGTTAAAATCTAATCCAACTTGCACCATCCTCAAGACCTGGAGCAGGCCCAGAAGGGCAAATCAAGCTTTCCAAGGTGGCACAGAGCAAGCATGTCCTACCATTTGGGATTATTAAAAGATCCCATTTTACATCCTAACCCTGCAGGCAGAAACAAGTCTGCAAGGCATCTACATGAAGACGTGGAGGAAGGTGTTACATCATTAAAAGCTAGGTTAGTACTTTTAAGTGTAGGCACACACATTGACTAATTGAATCACTATCTTATCTTGAGACGCCAAGCTGCTGTTACTCCAGATTAAACGGCAAATGTTGACCATCTTTGAAATAGCAATATAAATTTGAAGCTGGGGACTAACCTTTCTGTAGGCCTAAACTGTTCTCTCTGGATTCCAGGTTTGCAAACAGCCAGTATTATTCCGATTGCTCTGATTGCTGAACCCAGAATATCTATCCATACTGGTATTTTGCCACTGTTTGTCACCTTCAGCTTCAATGATCATAATTTTTCATAACAGTTCAATATTTCATAAACAATGTACCTTAGGAAATAATAGCTATACATACATCTTACTGATACTATGGGCATCAGCTTACTAACAGCATTTCACAGAGACCAAACTATTCATAATATATGACAGAATTAGGAAATAAGTTATCCAGACTGAGTATCCCGTTCCTCCCCCTTCATCATTTTCAGGGACTCTGTCATTGGTATCAAGCTGAAAAGACCACAAAAATATTGTAGGACAGGATTAAAATTCAGAACGAGGATGACAAATTGGAGAAAGAGCCTGATGAAAAAATGGTGACAGATCAATAAGGACAAGGTTATACATAAGGAATAACTAAGTGAACAAATACAGGCTAGAAGACAACTTGAGAGAGATTTTGTAAGAAAAAACGTGGCTTATTTTAAATCAGAAACTCAACGCAAGTCAGCAGCATCAAACTGTACAAATGAGGCAAATATTAAACATGGGATTTCATCTGCTCACTTTGTTTGGCATTTATAAGGCCTTAGTTGGAGCAGCAAAGAAAGCATTCTGCAGGGAGTTTGGGGGAGAAGCAAGGAAGTTTACAGAGGTGACACACAGGAAATGGCTGGAAGGAGTGAGATTTTTTGGTCTCAAGAAGAACAAACTTCAGATGTTTAAGTGTATGTTGCAAAAGGAAATGAATGATTTCTTCTCTGTAGTGGAGAGGGTAGAAGCAATGGGCTTCTTATTTCAGCAAGGTAAATTTAGTTTAGACAGCAGTAGACTGCAGTGACCTGAGACTGCAAGATGCCATGGCTCCTTGCTACAAAGAATGGGGAATCTTTGTCCCTCAAGTTTAGAGAAACATCCCTCAACCATATTACAGATTTCCCTGACTTGGGTTGAGTATTGGACCAGATGACTGCTAGAGGAATCTCTTGGGATGATTGTCAATGACTTTGTGGCAGGACCACTGGTTAGGTGCTAATATAAAGGAAGTAATTTAGAGTAAACAGTCACACTTTTCTGGTCCTGAAAAACCCAAGAAATACACTATATATTCCTGAGTACATTTGAATCCAGGCACGTGGCATTTTAGGGGAGACCAGAAGTACAGTGGTGAGATGTTTCCTCCTGTGTTTTGCCTGCAGCAAACCCAAATATATCCATGCCATTTGGCCATGCACACCCTGCAGCATTAGAGAATACCGCCGCAGAACCATCAGTCAGAGAAGTCATACAGGCTCCTTTGGACACTGCTGGGGTTTATAGGCAGAGGAGTTAAAGAAGCTACATATCAATGTGGTCACACCAGTCACGAGCTGGGAACACATCAAGCTGTCTTCCTGGACTTACGCCCAGGGATGGGCTAGGAGATACAGATGTGCCTTATATGAGTGAAGCTTTTCCAATAGGAGAAAATAGGAGGAATAGAAGCATCTGGAGTAGAACAATAAGTTGATGTCAGGTGTGCCAAATGCTCCTGTTATTTAGTCAACAACAATCCAACTCAATATATTTGCTGTGAAAGAGGGACAGGAAAGCTGGAAATAATAAAATGAACCCTGGAGGGGGGGGGAGGGAAATAGATCTTTTTTAATGTTTTTTGTGACCCATATTTTTAAGCATTTATTCACATTGACTTTTTAAAGGAGAGAAATACACATAATTTGCACTTTGGGATAAGTTGAAGGTGTCCATGCAATTTCATGGATGGCAGAATACCAATTTTGTTTAAATGATAGAGTCCCACCACATGTCTCTTATTTAAATGACTTGAAAATAAGAGATATGAAGGCATAAGTAAGAACAGAAAATGAAGCTAAATGTATAAAACCAGTGCATTCAGTGATATTTCCCAGTGTATGTTTCACTGTGAGCACCTAGCCCACTCTCGGAGATTGTTATCCCTTGCATTAGCCCTCAGTCAGAGTGGTCACCCTCATCACAAGCAATGCAGAGCTCTGCTGGGTATATACAGAACAGCCAGTCACTTAGGGTAAAAACCCTGACTCAACTAACAAAGGCAGGAGAGGGAAGTTTTGTTCAGAAAGAACACATTGTAATTTGTTGGAAGAGCAATACAGCCCTTCTGTGGGACCTGCAGTACAATAAAAGCAGCAAAAGCTGGATACCATCCAGGATTTGAAATGTTGGCATTGCAAGTATTTTATTTCTAAATCAAAACAAACAAATAAGCAAAAAAATTAAAAATTGAGGTGTCCTGAGAACAATAATACCAGATACTTTTTTCAAAAACTGAAACATTTAGGCTTCGTATCACCAAAAAATAATTTCAACCTTAGCATAATTCCATGTTTCATCTCAATTTCATCAAATCAAATTCTGTTTCATCTACTATAACTATGCATTTGCTTTGTCTTTCATACAGTTTCCCCAAGACATTGGTACTTTCACTTTTCCTTAGCCTTTCTCTGTTCCTTGGAGGAACAGATGTTCATAAGTTTTAATAAAGTTTTCCCGTCTATCTCTCTTATTAACCACCACGAGAGAAACCATCCATCTCAAGTGCCACAAAGCCTTCAAATTCGATGTTCTTGGCCTCAATTTTGCCTCCTTACTGTCTGCTCCTGGCTTTTACTCTCACACTTCCATCAAAATAAAAAGTCTTGCCTAGTTATTAGGTAACATCTGACTTCTGAATGAAGTTTCTTGACATCAAAATCAAACTAGGATGTTTGACTCCCAACAACAGTGCCCTATATGCTGCTCTTACCGAGGAGGTCAACTGGTCTTTTAGACTCCATGTACATCTGTCAATCAACTCCTTCCTTGCCCTTAGTCTCAGAATGAAAATCTACCTTCTTAAAAATAATTTTCTAAGACAGTACATCACTACTAACCCCAGAAAAACAGCTTTTAAAAACTCAGAGTGAAGTTTAACCTCTTCTGCTTGAAGAATTAATCGTCATCTAGTTCTCTGGCATTTGGTGTCTTTATTTATTACCTCCCTGTACGATCTACTTCTGGTGTTCCCCAGGGCTCAGTATTGGAGCCAGCTCTGTTTAATATTGAACAATGATCTGGACTAGGGGATCGAGTTCACCTTCAGCAAGGTTGCAGATGACACCAAGTTGCGGGGAGTGTCGATCTGCTTAAAAGTAGGATGTCCCTAAAAATAGATCTGGACGGGCCAGATCAATGAGCCAAGGCCAATGGTATGAGGTTCAACAAGGCCAAGTGCTGGGTCCTACACGTGAGTCACACCAACCCCATGCAGCGCTAAGGTCTTGGGAAGAGTGGCCAGAGAGCTGCCTGGCAGAAAAGGACTTGGGAGTGTTGGTCAATGGACAGCTGACTCTAAGTCAGCAGTGTGCTCAGGTGGCCAAGAAGGCCAACAGCATCCTGGCCTGTATCAGGAATAGTGTGGCCAACAGGACTGAGGAAGTGATCAACACTGTACTCAGCACTGGTGAGGCCACGTCTCAAATATTGCATTCAGTTTTGGGCCTCTCACTTCAAAAAAGACATTGAGGTGCTGCAGCGTGTCCTGAGAAGGACAATGAAGCTGGTGAGGGGTCTGCAGAATAACTCTTAAGAAAAGAGGCTGAGGGAACTGGGACTGTTTAGCCTGAAGAAATAGAAGCTGAGGGGAGACTTTATAGCTTTCTTCAGCTATCTGAAAGGAGGTTGTAGTGAGGTGTGAGTCATAGTATCATTTAGGTTGGAAAAGACCCTTGGGATCATCGAGTCCAACCATCAGCCTTACTCTACAAAGTTCTCCCCTACACCATATCCCTCAACACCACATCTAATCAATTCTTAAACACTTTCAGGATGGCAACTCCACCACCTCCCTGGGCAGCTGATTCCAGTGCCTGACCACTCTTTCTGTGAAAAATTCTTTCCTAATATTCAGCCTAAACCTACCCTGCTGCATCTTGCAGCCATTCCCTTTTGTTCTATTGATAATTACCTATGAGAAGAAATCAGCGCCAACCTCTCTACAATGTCCTTTCACGCAGTTGTAGAGAGTGATGAGGTCTCTCCTCAGCCTCCTCTTCCTCAAACTAAGCAGTCCCATCTCCCTCAATCGCTCCTCATAAGATTTATAAGATTTGGTCTCTTCTTCCACATAACAGGACAAGATGAAATGGCCTCAAGTTGTGTCAGGGAAGTATTAGATTGGATATTAGGAAAAATTTCTTCACCAAAAGGGTTATCAAGCATTGGGACAAGCTGACAAAGAAAGTGGTTGGGTGACCATCCCTGGAGGTCTTTAGAAGACAGGTCAACATGGTGCTTAGGGACATAGTTTAGTGATGGACTTGGTGGCACTAAGTCTACAGTTGGACTGTATCATCTTAAAATTCTTCTACAACCTAAATCATTCTGTGATTCTATTCATGTTCCACTCACCTCAGTGGGAGCTGGGTTGGCTATAAGATCTTAACTTTCACCAAGAAGAAGCAAATGTTAATTTAATATCAACTAAATTGGCAGAGTCTGTGCATTATCCATAACATTTTCAATAGGTAACTTGTTCTATCCCTGCAGGAGATCATTCTGTGAGGTGGTAACTGGAACCCCATTTTCAGATTTGATCATTTCATATGTGACACCTTGGTTGACAAAGGGGACAAAACCTGTGTGAGCTCTGACTCAGGACATGTAAGGCTCAGAAGACTGTGCCTCGTTCACTGACCAGGAGGCTGCAGTAAGCAGCTTTCAGATAAATGAATCAGTGGTTCATTTTTTCCTGCACATTCTTTATTCACTGTATAAGCATCTAATAAAAGCTTTACAGTAGTGCTTTTATTTAGCCTCATTCTTTTTAATTTTCTTTCCCTTTAATTAGCTGCATTTAATTCACACAAAATAAAGTATTAGGTTTGTGCTTTCCCTTGGGCCAAGTCATAGCACTTCCAGGAATCATTAAGGTACACATGGGTCCCGCAATGTAAACTTACTTGTAATATTAAAAGGACTATTTAACAAGAGCAGTAACTGTTGATTTCCTTTCCAGATTTGTCACAGCTCAAATGCTGAAAGTGAGTAAATACTATATTTCATTGCAGACATATTATGCTGACATTTGTTCAAATAATGTGCTTTGTTTTGTATGACCTTAAGAAAAACAAGTGCTTTATTTTAGAGCAGAATACGTCCCTTTGACTTTTAAAAGGCAGCAGATTTCAACATGGTTCAGTACTAAGACATTCTTGCACAGTTTTACTCTCACTGGTTTCCCGATTTTGGGGGTCTTTTTGAGACTTCTTAGTTTATTATAACTATGTCATCTCTATTAGGTGAAAAACAGTCATTCTGTTCATATTGTAAGGAAAAGTATGTTAAGAAAGGAAGGGTAGCATGTTTCAAGTGTTCTTTCCACTTATCAAAACAAATTAATGCATTTGCTAGGGCCATCCTAACAACACCAGAGAGCATTTCTGCAGCACTGAAATACCCATCCATTCCTGGGATGGGCTAATCTGTAAATTTTAGAAGACCTCTAAAAAAGTAGGTGGGTAATTCTGTGCAATTCTGAGCAAACCAGGCCAATAGAAACATTTGTTAGCCACTGCACAATCAACACAAAAGAAATTTCATCTTCTCTGTCTCTAATTGCTCTGAGGGGAATAAAAAAAAAGAGCACTGAATATTCACTTTAAACTGAGATACTATATTCTGTGTGTATCAACCCTGATTTCTCTGCATTTTTCCCCCAGAATTTCTTGTTAAGAGGGCAGTACAGCTTGACTTTGTCCCTGCCGCTGAATATGTTAATTGTAGTTCTTGCACAAAGCCACGGTTCTGCAGTAATACTTCCTATCCCCAAGTCAGCATGTCCTCTTTAAAACAAACCAAACGAAGCAGCTTGCAACCCTGGTGAACCGCTTAGTCATATTGAAGCACTACAAACCCACCCAACAGTAACATCCATCACGTTATAAATATCCCATTCCCATTCTCTAGCAGATGGAGCACAGCACTTGCCTCACTAATCAGCAGAATATAATTCACCTAAACTCTCAAACCAAATCTATTCTTGCGAGAGGAAATTACTCAAATTCACCTAGTGTTTTGTCTGAAGAAATACAAACCACAGAGGGAAGTGTATGCCTTTGCTGACAAAAGCTCAAAGGAAAATTCTGAAAATAAGTGAAAGACAATAAAGAGAAAGCCCCATATGTTGTGGGGGAAATTAAGAATAAGCTGTCATGCTTACTGGCTTATCAATATACAGACTTAATTTACTTTTAAGAACTGAGGTATTTTCTCTATTTTAGTTTAAACAGCATACAGAAAAAATCATTAGGCAGATTTTAGAACTATTTAAGCGTAGAATGTCTAAAAAATGATACTAGGCATTACAAATGGAGCTGTAGTTCCCACTAAAATATTTATTTGTATTTTCTGGCTGTTCACATACTGTTAGAATATGCAGCAAGCAAAGGTGGGAAGAAAGAAAGGGAAGTGGCTAAATGGTGTAAATAAAATTGAAAAATCCAATCCATCAATACTGTTGATTTGGAAACAAATGAAAGTCTAAAGGATCTAACTTTGAAAACTGTTCACTAAATCACACACCAAAAAGATTTCTTGTGGAAGCTTCTTTCAACCCAATTTTCAACTTTTCAATGGCAGGCATTGGTGGAAAAGTGCAGTAACAGGTTTTTTTTCTTTCCTCCCTGATTCCCACCTTTCCATACTAGGCTCTCTACTGTGTTCAAGAGAGTAAGTGAGCATCTTCATACCTCTCACCACGATTAGCATCTGGTATTTTGAAATCTCATGACTCAGGCTTCGTAACCCCCATGCAGGGGGAAGCCATCTAATAGTCATAATTAAAACAGAAGTTTTACACAAATGAGACTAACAGGAACACTGCTCCCTGCAGGGATCGTTCTATATCGTCTGGTCACCCCATATCTGGTGAGAAAAATGAACTTCTCCTACAAAGCATGAACTGCAATAGCATCAAGAATTTCTGCAAGTAGCATATTCCTAGAAGCACAGAGATTGCTTTTGACCTTGAAAGGGAACTATCAAGAGGAAAATTATATAAAATTCAGAAATCAGGAAAGAGCCTGATTTGATTAAGCTATACATCTGTGTAACCAGAGACTTTACGAAATCAGCATTGTAATATGTATGCGTGCACAAAGGGCTCAGTGGAAGCCTGCAGCATGTGATACTTGGGAAGCGAAGGTAATTCCACCTAGAGGTGTGCTCAAGGCCAATTTACAGCACTGCGTAAAGGTCATATTTTATTTAACTGAAAATATGGTGCAATACTTTGCCCTATCTGAGGAACTTCTGAGCCATGATTTATCTGCTGCTTCTCTAGTATTCCAATGAAAATGCTGTTCTGCCTACTGGCTTATTATCTTACTGGGACTGAGAAACTAAACTGGTCTTCATATACAGCTTGTGTGCATGTGTGTGTACACACTTACCTGAATTTAAACCATTTTGGAAAAATTACATGGAACTTTGATTTGCCTTTTTTACCAACAACTTTTGTAGCAATGGATTTCTGTTATCCTGTTAATCTAATCTTGAAACAAATAATTAAAAAAAAACCTAACACAAAACAAAAACAAAAACAAAAACCCCCCAACCAAACAACACCACCCCCCCTCCCCCAACCTGATGCTTCAAAAGAACCGATTATTCACAGACAGACAGTAAGGCAAATCTGAACCATGGGAAACCTTTAAAGTTTTGAAATGAGAGCAAGCTGAATCCTGCCTCAAGCAGACTGCAGCTAGCTGCCACCCTTGAAAATGCTGGTGGGATAAACCTCCGCTAGACTGGAAATGACACTGAAAGAGCTGGAGGGCAAGATGCAAAGAGAGAGAAGGGACTTTACAAGGCTTAGTTGGGAAAGAAAGGTCACACTGGTGTTGGGGAAAGACCAGGAGAAAATTTTTAGAAGTTACATCTATGCATGTGAGCCCTAACAAGCTGGGTGTAAAGCTAAAGGGCCAAATTATGTATTTTGAAAGAGTTCTAAATGAAGGAACATATGCGTTAACATATTTCAAGTGATATGTTTTAAAAACATTATCAAGCTTTTATGCACATGTTGCATCGTTCAGCTCCTAAATTTTGCTGCGAGATCTGTGGGAAGAGAAGGGCTGCTTGCTTTGATTCTCAGACTTCATTTTGCACGCTGCCTGAACACATTCCCAAATATGCTTTGAGAACAAAATTAACCCTTG
>VZTM01018133.1:1174-43313 GCA_013400555.1 Jacana jacana
CCCACACCCCACCCCCCGAGTGCTGCCTCCAGCTCTGGGGCCACCAACATCAGAAGGACCCGGAGCTGTTGGAGTGGGGCCAGGGAAGGCTACAGAGATGCTGGGAATGCACTTCTTTTGTTTTTCCAGCCAGATGACAAACTTTAGCCACCAGGCACCCAAAAAAAGAAGCAGCAGAGGAACCTCAGCAGGTTGTGGACCGTCGGGTTGTGGACACGCTGGCGCGCGGCCGCTGCAGCCTCCCAGCGACTGCCTCTGCCCCAGCGGCCGTAAACACTTCTCGCATGGGAAGTGTCTGCCTGACAGGGGCTGCCTGGTAAACTGAGCTGCGAGGAGTTATCTCCCCTTCCAGCTGTAGGTGAAATACATACAGTTTACTTCCATTATTTAAGACTGTGAATTCCAGCGTGTGAGTCCCGGAGGAATGTGTGACTGGGGCTGTGCGGCCTGTGCCTGCGGTCACTTTGGTTCCTGCCCGGCGTCCGGCAGCGCAGACTGCACACACGAACCAGCCGTGCAGGGAGATGGCTCAGAGGTGAACGGGGAGAATCCCAGAACAGGGGCTGGAGCTGAGTAACATCCGTATTTGTGATGATAATAACGGTTATATAGAAAACAGCACAGAAGAACAACTAAAAGCGGGGGCAGAATGCCAGTTATCGTAGCCCGTAAGCACAGGAAAGCCCCACCCGTGCCACTTGCCCAGGAGCACAGAACTGAATTTCCTCTGATAAAAGGCCCCTGTGCTCCCGTGCCAGCTGGGAGGCTTCGGGCTGGGAAGGGAAAGCAGCGCAGGGCCTGTGCTACCTCTGCGGCCCGTACCCCACTGACTGTCCCTGGCTACCTGTTACCCAGCAACTGACTCCTACAAAGCGCTTAATCCAAGACGATTATTCCTCTGGGGAAATTCATGCTGAATAACCCCAGGGCAAACCAACCGTCCTGCTCACGGGCACCGCCCTCCTCGGTGTTCGTTTCTTTCCTTGCCCCGGGCATCAGCCTTCACCTTCACCCTGGCTGCCAGCAGCCCCCTCCGCTCCCAATACTCCGTCCCCTGACCCGAAGGTGAGCACTCGTTGCACAGACCACCCTTAAGGAGCCCTTGGTGGTCAGTGCTCCCTGCGCTGCTCACTGGGCTCACTGGTGACCGGACTGACAGCTGCTGGGGGGCCTGGGCACCCCCTTCACCTCCAGCACATGGGGGGCTTCTGAGGTGTCCATGTCCCACACCGGGAATCCACTCAAACTCCCGGGACTGAGAGGGTTCTAATTTCTTACAGGGAAACAGAAGCCAGCCCAATGCTTTGCTTGGGATGTTCAGTAAAGAATTCACTCTATAGTAACGTTAATCCTCGTAGGTGAAGTCCTGGCTCCTTTCCGTTCAAAGGCGGGTTGTTCCTGCAGCAAAGTAGCTGATTAGCAAATGACCGCTGGTGTCCTGCCAGCTCCTGCCGCTCCAGCTGTGTGTGTACTGCCTGGAGGGAGGGGGCACGGGGGGCTTGGCGGCTGCGAAGGTGGGCGGAAGTGGCATTCAGGCTGTGAACAATCGCTCCGCAGCCGTGCTACAGCGAGAGGGGCTTTGGGATTAGAGGTGATTGTATTTTCACTCTTTTCCTGCCGTAATCAGGACAAATGCCAGGCGCAGAGCTGCCGGGAGGGCTGCTAAGGGGGGGTCTGGCCTTGCCTGGCTGGTGCCTGAGCCCGGTCCTGTGGTCTCTCCAGTCTCCCTGGGGCCTGCCCAGCCCCAGAGCATCGCACCAGCAATATTTAGGTGGATTTGCCTTTTGGGAGCTGAACTGTAGTCTGCTGAGCACGCCTCATCTATCATGTGCTTCTGCTCCTTCTCCCTCAAGTGTAGGTGTCTGGAAGAGAGGAGATAATGGCTTTTGGTATCAAGCTGATGCACAAACCTAGCCCTGTTTGGGTGAGTAAGGCAGAGTATGAGCCAAAGGTGAATTAAAAGCCCAGGGATCTCACGGCAGCTCACCATAACTTTTGGGTCAGATGTAAGCGAAGGTGAAGAATCAGGAATCCTCTTAGAGGCAGATTTTGTGCCGTATTTTGTATTCTAATTAGTGCTGAACCAAAGGCAAGGAGATTTACAAAAACACAAGTATTAGACAGCGGCTGTTCTTTATTTAGCAAGTTGAGCTTTCTCAGTGAAAATCACTCCTTTCTGAATTACCCTTTATTAGGCAACTGTTCTTCCCGAGAGAAGAGGTTTAGTTGAGCTTGAGTGCACGTACCATCCTGCGCAGTGAGACAGGCCTCCATGAAGTCCCGGCACATGGGCAGTGCCAGCACGTCTGCAGAGCAGTGTGACACATCACAAGGCTGGCACGTAGGGAGCAGTCCTTGTCAAATGTGAGGGGGTTATTACAAAATGAGAGTGCAGAGTTTCACCATAGCATTCATCTCAAGATCATCTCTTCTGGAAAGAAGATTAAGGGGGTTTGGAAACAAGCCAAAGCGGCCAACATGAAACAGTCACTTCCTCTCTTAGTTCATCTTTTGAACGAAGAGAAGCAATGAATGATTTAACAGCCACACCAGAATTTTGCAAGAGGGGCCAGGAGTACCCTGTGATTGGTGCTGATGATGTGCCAACCAACACCTTTTCCAGTACAAGTGCTGCTGCTGCCCTTCAGGGTTGAGAAATGGCTGTCCACGCTCTTCTGCTCGGTGGCAATGTGACCAGGCTCATGGAAAGGAAAGGAAGAAAACAGATTTCCAAGAGTCGTTGGAAAAACAGTGACAGAGGCTACAAACCTGCCTCAGCCTTCCCATACTGGCAGCTGCATATCCCCTCCCCAGTGAAGCTGCCCAGGCCCTGGGGTGGTCTCTGCACGTACACCTCCCTCTGCCCGCGCTGGCTTGGTGACCTGCCTGCAGCACTGCCAGGGAGCGGGGGACACAGACAGCACCGGGGGCCCTCTCCTCACAGAAAAAGGAAATGAGTTGTGTTAAACCACTAGAACAGAGTCCCAGATGCTCCCTGCTCACATCTGACTACGCACAAACCTCTGGATCCAAACGTACAGGTCACTTCAAACACTGCTCTTAACGCCACAGGCAGCTCCCGAGAATGTATTACTGCTTGGCCAGGCAGGAGGGGAAAAGCCATAGGAAATATACATTGTTTCATGCCTGAGGGTCCATTCTATGGCATGTTTCCTACCAGAAGAACTGCAGTTTAATTTTGTCCTCTGCCAGAGTTCGCCTCCTTCCATGGATTGTGGTGTACCAGGATCCTGGTCGATCTTTTTCCCGTGTCATTGTGGGGAAATCACATCAGATGTCGCTTTGTCAAGAACGGCGTCAGCGAGGACAAATGCCATTGTTTTAAATATACATTGCAGATGTTGAAAGTAATTAATAAAGACACGACCGTGATGTTAATGAAAACTGTCCAGAGCTGGTGATGGGAAACGTCCCACATTTCTCTAATGTCCCAGGAAAAGGTGTTTCTGAGAACAAGCGAGAGTTCGGGAACCTCCTCTGGTGCTGAGGGGTTCATTCCCAGCGGTGCTGTCCCTCTTCCTCACCAGGTGCGTCTGGGGACAGCCCTGTCTTCGGGAACAGTATCTGCTTTGTCCATCCCAATTCCCTTCCTATAAGTGAAGCTGGTTTCCAGTAAGAGGAAAGGATGGCTCTTACTGGTGAAAAGAGAAAACTTTTTCCCCAGAGAAAATTTGTGGGCTCTTATTGCTTCTTGGTTGCTATAATTAGCATCCTGAAAAGGTGGGCTTATGCGAGCTTGGAAAGGCAGAAGGAACACTTCTGTGCCTCTGTTCCTCTGGGGCTGCTGTGATCCAAACACAAGCATTTCCGCTAGTGCATCACTAAGAACGCCTGTTTGGTTTGGTTTGGTTTGGTTTGGTTCCTGCCCAGTAAGGGACAGCACTTATCTGTTGCAGGTTTTCTTATGAATTACTAAAAAACCTTGTTTCAATAAACCCTGGTGCATCCCTAGATCCTGGTTTGCTGTCTGGGTGCTCCCAGAGCTCCCACGTGGAGCGGAGCGGTTCAGAAGGGCTTGGCAGTGGTTCCAGCCCTGAGTGGAGCCGGCATTTCCCGCTCCCCAAGCAGCAAATCTGCCAAACCACCGGAATCTGAGGTGTCAGAGGGGTTCACCCCACCAGTGATTCCTCAGGTAAAGCACTACAAACTACTGCAGTATTTGAGCAAATCACCGTTTGACCACATGCTAACAGAGAATGGCAGCTTCACCCTTGAATTTCTACCACCACACCCAAACACTAGAAATCAGCTTAAGAATAAGTGGCTAATCAGGATTGAGTAATTTTATCTCCAGGGAAGACTGGGAGGGTTCAAGGTGCTCAGTGTCTCAGCTGTGGGCCCATGTCTCCCTGAACTGCAGGACAGCGCAGCCACTGCAGCCATACACAGTGCCAGGTACCCAGCCACGTGAGGAACAGACTCGGTAGAAAGTCAAGTTCAAAGGCATCTCATAACTGAAAGGAGATGGTTTGATTTTGTCTGAGCAGCATATCTTCTGGTTTGCTTTAGTTTAACAGAAATAATGCCAAGGAACGTGGCGGAGGGGTTGTCTATGAAAACTGAATTTAGTTGTCAGTTATTGGTGGTATTTACTTAATTACAGTGGTGGTGTTTATTTGTTAGAAGCAGTACCAGACCATGGCTCCCTTAAGGAGCAGAACAAAGGACACATAACGCCTTGTGCTGAATGGATGAGGCATTTCTAACGTGCTGAGACGTGACTCCACACCAAGTCAGGATTTGAATTCAAGGAAGGGCTCTAATTGTACTTTTGAGAATGTAAACCTAGATGCAGCAGGAACCTTTATAGAAGGCTTCTGAGCTTCCAAGGGAAGAGTTCAACAAAATTCTTCTAGAAATAATACTTAGGAGAATGAGTGATTCACAGTCAGACTGTGAATGCCATTGGCTGCATTAACATTTTTAGGCTATTTAACCATCTAGGAGGAACAATATTCTTCAGTGCAATCATTTCTTCTGTTGGCACCTCTGCTAATACCAATGTGAGGAAAAATAAATACACAGATTGTCTTTTGTGTTCTCTGTAGGTGTCTGCAGTGCAGCATTTCTCCGTTACATGCACCAAATGGTCCCTGCTCTGCCGCCCCGTGACCCTGCAAACTGCAGGTTCGTAACCGGGCTCAGAACAGGTTTCAAAAGTAACAAAAGTCCTTTTTCAGCGGGCACGTAACGCCCCGTGAAACTCAGTGTCACAGGATGCTCTCAATGCCAAAAGTTGAGATGGGTTCAAAAAGCAACAGGAAAAATTCGTGGAAGAGAAAACGATCAAGATAAAACTTCTGGCTCAGGAAGCTGCTGAGCTGCAGCCTGGCGGAAGCCAGGAGGATACACAGACACGGGGTGGCTTTTATCTGTCCCCGAGCATCTGCTGCTGGGCACCGCGGAGGCAGGGCACTGCCTGGAGCTGACCCCTGCTCTTACCCAAAGTGCCCTTCCTGAGGCTGCTCTCTGGCACAAGGGGAGTGTTCGGGGAAGGCTGTGACTGCCTGATGCTCTGTCAGTCAGCCGTCTGCCTCACCGTGCCTTGGGGCAGCTATTGCTGTGCCCCGAGAAGGAGACATCTGACACTTGTGGAGAATGTTTCACTCATTGCACCAAATCCTGCCAAAGGGAAGCAGTGACAGTCACAGGAAAACACTAACTGCCACCTGGCTCTGTGTGGGTGCAAGTCCATGGTCTGGAGTTCTCCATGTGATTCTCTCGTCACTTCTTCAAGTCCTAAACAGTTACTTGCCCCATCAGTTCCTGTGTGTCAGACACTGCGTGGCACAGTGTTCTTACGTGCTGAAAAAAGGAAAATTGCTACTGCTGTTCCTTCTGTGACAGGACAAAACACCTACGTGGATGTTCATGGAATAATTTAAAATCAGACAATTTCTGAAGAAGGCTGAAATGCCATCCTTTAACCCCTCCAGGAGTGTAACAGCACTTTTGTGTTATAACCTTACACTCTGTCCTAGGAAATGGAATTTGGTTGCGCTTTCACTGGCTTTTCTCTTGTTCTTACTCAGATCACATCAATGCTGGGTTGATAATCCAGGCAGGATGCGTGTTAGCAAATAATGCCAGTCTGCTTTCAGCAGCACTTGTTTCACTTCCATGTTTTCCTGTTGGGAGCTGCAACCCTGTTTGCTTAATGGATGGAATCGCAGACAGAATAGAAACGTGCTCCTTGGTGTTGAACATCGCCAGATTGCACACCCCAACTGCCCTCTGCAAAATGTTGGGAGCCTTCCTGAGCCCAGGCCTCCCAGCTGGGAGGCTGGAAAAAAGCCTCCTCTGAACTTCTGCTGATCCTCTGTGTTGTAGTAACAAAGGGTTGTAGTGACTGTGTGAGCTCTGTAACACTGCTTCTCCACGAGAAAGTGATCTGGCTCTGTAATCCGACTGCAGGTATCACTTACGCTCTGGGTTTGCATCTGCCCAACCCCAGGTACCTCAGAGAACTTGTCAGTGAGATGCTGCTCACCCCTTCAGCGCCGGCACAGCAGCTCTCTCTGAACCACAGGGAATGCTGTGGTGAAAGAGAAGATAGCAATAGTGTGGGTCAAACTAGCACTTGTTTGGTTTTGGTTTTGCACAGTGTTTGGGAGAGAAATTTACTTTAAATATGGAAGGGCAGCTGCAAAACAGTCTTGTATTACCCACTGCACTACAGTCAAGAGAGCAGGAGGGTTAAGCCAGGCTTCCCCCCCTGTCACAGCCACCCTACCCAAAGGTTTTCCAGGGGAGGAGCCCTGCTGACAGCTGCTGCGGGTGGAGGCAGCTCAAAGCTCAACAGTATTTGGGCACAAAATGGGAACCAATCAATTCGAGCAGGGGCTCTTAAAAGCAGAATGGGCTGGGACTGCATGCTGTTCTTGCAGGGTAACTGGTGTGTGTGCCTGTGCTGGTTGTAGCAGGCACTGCCTGGCTGTGCTGCTGGGGCAGTAAGATGGGCTGTTGACTCCAAAGGTGTTACCCCTACAGGCCTGGCCGTTGTGTCCTGCTGCAGGAGCACAAGGTGCTCCGTGAGGGTGCTCTGTCAGATGAGTAGTCTCCCACATTTCCTCCTTTGGGATGTCAGAGATGGCCCGTATTTCAGAGCAGGGCACTAGGGGCCAAAGCAGGATCCCGGCACGGGGAGGCAGGAGGCACGGGGACGCCAGCAGGCCGCAGTGCGGCGGCACCGCTCCCTCCGGCGAGAGACTGGGTCTCTGAGGAGAGGGGCGCCGGCTGCCAGTGACCCAGCTACGGGAGACAAGCAGCCTCCACCGAGACGTTCCCCCGGGCCGGGCCCAGGCCTGTGGCAGCGGCTCCCACCGCGGACCGGCAGCCGCCATGGCAACGGGCCGGTCCCCAACGCCCCACGTCTGGGGAGACGCTCTATCCCTCGTCTCGCTGGTGCCGGAGCCGCGCCCCGCTGCCGTCCTGGGAGGCGGCCTGGACCATAGAGTCGCGCGGAACGTAGGCAGGCGCTCGGCCGCGGTGGCGTGTGGGATACGGGAGGGCTCAGCGGGGGATCGCGGCCTGGCAGCCAGGCACCGGCGGAGGTGGCTNCGGGGAACGGCAAGCACCCCGTGTGGCAACGCGCCGCTGCCCAGCGCCTTTAGACCGGTCTGGTTTTTAGGTCTGAAATTGTTTTACGTGCAGGTTAGAGGCTGCGTGGTTCCCAGGGACTTGAGCACGGCCTGAAGGGGGTCAAAGCGCTGGCGGCGGTGCGCGGCCGGTGTGCCCACCGTGGCAGCGGAGCGTCCCGGCTGCGAGGGTGAGCCGCCCGTCTGCTGGGAGCGGCCGTGGCTAAACAAACCCGCCCCTGCTTTTTGACGTTTACAGGCCCATTTTACAGTATTTTTCTCTGACACGATATCCCTGGGAAAATTCCATCAAAATCTGTGAGTCGGAAGCACATCAGCACTGAGACTCAACGTGCACGGTATCACTCCTGCCTCTCTGCTGTTTAACGTGACTGTGTTCATTGGAATAACAGTAAGAAAGCAAGCTGTCAGGATTAGTATGTTATTATTGAAATGGAACTTTAAGTAAAATATTTAGGCTCAGAGCTCTGGATTCACACATTGCTCCCCTAGCCCTTCTCCTGTGAAGAACCTGCAGGATTCTTCTCTCTAGCTCAGTCCTTGCCCCGCTGTGCTGTGCCTGTGTGTGCTGGTAGAGCAGAGGGCTGCAGGCTGTTGTGTTTGCTGTTCAACGCTGTGTCTGGGGGAACTGAAGCAGGCGTTTTCCTGAATGACAGTGTGTTCCGTTGTTAATGTTGGGAACATCTGCTTCTGATGAGGCAGATGGAATCATCTGGGAGTGCTGATACCGAGGGGGCGATGCTTCTCCCTGTGGGAGGGGGCTCCCAGCCGCCGGGGCCAGGGTGTGCTGTGGGTGGCACAGGGGGCAGGCTCTGTGAGACCCGGGGTTGGGTAGAACGGGGTGATTCGGACGGCTCAAGCTACCGAAACAAAAAGTTAACTGCTCTGTATTTGGATTCCCTGCTGTCTGTCTGGAATATAGTGAGGCCATTTTTAATTTTCACATACCTTCCTTGCTTCCCTCTGTGCAAGACACTTGGAGAAGTTCTAAGTCTTTTTTTTTTTTTTTTTTTTTTAAACTATTCATTTATGAGCCTGACTCTTCTGTGGGTTTTTATAGCTCTTTTTGTGAGAAACTACAATTGTTGGTACTTTGCCAAGATACTCTTGGTGTTTCTGTGTCTGCTTTATGCCTGAAAATGTGCCTTGAGGATGGTGGTGTTGAGAGCGCTTCCAGCACTGGGCAACCTGCCTCAGTCTCTGCTGCTTTCTGTGGTTCCCAACTGTGTGATCAAATACTCTTTACAAAGTGCCAGTTCTCTAGTCCCAGATGGGAAGAAAGAGGCTTCAGCTGATAAATCTGGAGGGCTCTGCTGCTTGTAAAGATAGCTGTTGAGGTCACTCTGAAGTGATTATTTCAACAAGTTGTTTAATGTCCTTATATGGAAGCGCTCCCTGCCCATTTCTCCTAGCCCTTTCTTTGTGCTAGCTCCTATTAAGAAGCTCCCCGGCTGCCTGTTCCTCACAGTTTACTTCTTGCATCCTGACAGGAACAAAGGAAATGACCCATTTTCCTTCCCCTCTCTTTCTCTCGTGCTGGAATAAGCAAGAAGAGAGCAGAAGGCGGTGGGAGGGCACGTTCCCGGCCTCTGGATTTGCAGGGGAGGCGCCTGTGACTGACCTCGGTGGGGATCTGCTCCCTTCCATTGCCCGGCAGCACGTGGGTCGGGGTAGGAGCTTGTTGGGGTCCGAAGCCAGGCTTTGTTAGGTTGCCCGGTGTTCAAACCTGGGCTTGAAGGTTCTTAGGCTGTAGCGTAGTGTCCCCTCTTCCTGCTGGGCCTGCTGAAGGGGGCCCACAATTATAATGGAGTGTCCCTGCTTGCTGCTAGTTCATGCAGTTGTATCTCCTCTGTTCCTCTCTCTGAAACACCCTGGGTGTGTGCTTTGCTCGGCTCCAGGGGAGTGCAGTAGTCCTTAGAAAATCAAGAGAGAGGGGAACAGCTGTGGCTTGCTCTGTTTCACCTTAGTTGTTTGGGTTTGTTTGGTTTTTTATTTAAATTTTATTATGGAAAAGTGATGAAAAATGAACTGTGTCAGTGTGCAGACGTGGGGCCATCCAGGTGCTGTCAGACACCCTGGGGGCAGGCCGAGCTCAGCGCCTCAGCAGTGGGCGCTGCGTGTGCTCTGCTCTGCTCTGGAGGTTGGCACTGGTGAGTGACGCTGTCGGCGCTGTGTAAGAAGATGTGTTTTGCTGATTCCAAGGCACTGATTTGCAACGGTAGGGTAAAGCTCCAGGAAGACAGCACATGCTCACCTGGGGAAGCTGGTTGAGTAATTTCCTAGGAAACCTCATGAGGGCAGCATTAGGAGTTGCAAAACGTGTTGAGGCTGAATAACCCAGATTTCATTTCAACCCCAGTGACTTATTTAGAAGTTGTGGAGCAGCAGATTGGTTTTGGTGGTTGTTTTTGGGGTTTTTTTTTTAGCTACCTTCTGGTTAGCCTGTTTCTATGCCAGCAGAACAGGGTGGGCCATAAGTAACTGGGTGCTTGTCACACACAGCGATTGAGGAGGGCACAGCAGTCGTGCTGCGATCGGAGCAGCTCTCCTGCGGCCTCAGCCACAGCAGCTCTTCAGTCAGAGCAAGGCATAAGGCAAATGTGATTTGCTTGGTAGGAAAGAGGCTTGGTAAGTTATGTTAGAGGAACAATTTATTGTAACTTTAGCATTTTCTGAGATGATGGACTAATTTTGAAGCCAGATGTGTCATAATCAGTTGAGGGTTTTGACTTGGGTAGCTTGGGTAATGCTGACAAGACTTGGTTTAGAGCAGAAGTAGCTGGAGAATTTGCCATCTGTATTTAAATCTGAACCGGTCCCCTTTCCCACCTTTAACTCCAGGCAGCTGCTACGGTGGCTTCTCATCCGGCACCACTGTGAGAAGTGGGCCAGATCCTCTCTCTGCCTCAGCACTCAGGCAGGGGCTATTTATGAACTCTTCTCAACTCTCCAATTATGATAGAATCATAGAATGGTTAGAGTTGGAAGGGTCCTTGAAAATCGAGTTCCAATCCCCTGCCCTGGGCACCAACCACCAGACCAGGTTGCTCAAAGCCCCCTCCAGCCTGGCCTTAAACACTTCCAGGGATGGAGCATCCACAGCTTCTCTGGGCAACCTGGGCCAGGCTCTCACCACCCTCACAGGAAAGAGTTTCTTCCTGGTATCTGATCCAAATCTCCCCTTGTCCTGTCACTCCACTCCCTGACAGAGTCCCTCTTCAGCTCTTCTGTAGGCTCCCTTCCTTTCAGATACTGATTTTATAGACCGAGGTGACAACAGAGGTTTCCAAACATCAGAACAAGTCATGGAGAGAGCAGTGAGCTGCCATGTCAGCGGGGCTGTGACTGGCTTTAGGCGTCTGAAAGGCTGGGTGGTTGGAGCCTGGAACCAGCCCTCGTGTGTTGGTCACATCAAAGGGCCTTGCTGTTGCTGTGATCCCTAGAGTATAGCACAACTAACGCCCTTGAGGGAAAAAGGGACGGGGCTGCCAAACCCGGCTGCTCTGGGAGTCTGAAACGCCAGAACAAAGCGTTTGCTGGTTCTCCTGGTTGAGGTTTTGTGTCTCACGGGGTGAGTGTGCGATGCTCGGTGTGGTGGTCACGCTCTGCCACGGAGCAGGATGTCAGAACCTTGCCCTGGACATCCCGGAGGTGTCTGTTCTCGGGAGAATCTTTGTATGCACTAATAATTCTGAAATAGCACTTTTTGGACCACAGTTATGTTCCATTCAGCTGTTCATAACCCATCTTTAAGAAACAATTCAAGAAGCAGAGAGGGTAAAAATGGATGGAAAAAGGACCACGTTAGCTTTGGGGAGGTTCCTTTAAAGACAAAATGGATGCAAGATCCTTAAGGATATTTAATATTTTCAGTTTTAAAGGAATCTTTTTGCTTTAAAACCTTTCAATATTTAAATATTCTGGGTTTGATAATCCTGTGTAATTGCCTTTCTTTAAATAGCTTCACAGAAGGGGCCATTCTGATTCTGGCTTATTTATTCTGGTAATCTTTGAGTAGGTGACATTTAATTCTACTGGAGTAGAAGGTGATTATTATATGCAATTGATCACTTCAAAATTAATGACTGTAGCCTTCAAGTCAGTAATGTGCACTGTGGGTTTTATTTTCCAGGGTCTGAAGCTTGGAGTGACGAAACATGTCTCAGTCAGGTGAAAAAGTAAAGGTAAGGAGGTGGCTGCGTAGCCCAAATGGAGAATCGGTTCCACTTCTGAAAACACTGGTGTTTTAGTGCTGGGTACAGCAATGACTGGGTGGTTCCCTGCTGCTTCGGGTGCGCTGCTCACAGGGAGCTGCTGGGGACAAACAGAGCTCTCACATGAGTCTGGGGACAGGATGGTTGCTGGACATCCCCACTTTGCTTATGCCTCTAGAACGGTGCCTTTACCAAAGGAAATGGCATTTGCCAAACCTGTGTTTCCAGTGCTTTTGCCCATTTGTGTGGGTTCTAAAAAGCTCGTCAGCAAGTAACTAATTGCCTTTTTGAGTGATTTCCCCTGTGTCCCCTCTGCCCCACTGGAAGGGTAGCATTGTATAAAACTGTTCTCCTCATCAGCTCCTCTGGGAAGGAAACGCGTGGTTCCAGCTGGCCCATAGGTCCCTAAATCCAGTGCAGTTCTGGTGGAGGCTCGGGTTAGGTTCTCGCTCCACGGGTAACAGATGGGGAACACAGACTGCCCTTTTTATAGCCCAGAGCTCTTTGAGAAGTTTTTCAGGCACATTTCTTTTTCCTGCTTTTGTGTTAGAAGCTAAACATTGGGAAGATGGGTGAAGCACTCAAGGAGCAGGAGATAGATCTCTGTGATTATCTTGTGTTCCTGTAGAGTGTTCTTGTTTGTCTGCATGTGAGTGTGTACATTAACTGTTGGGTTTTATAGAAGATAATAGCAGCAGATACCAAGTTTCGACAGATATTCTTGACCTTCAGCGTAAACTCTTTGGGATTTTAGCTATGCTAACAGCTTAAAGTTTATAACAGTGTGTTCTTGCAAGATTGCAGGTTATTAAGGAGAGACTTTTGTTTATGTGTAGCCCAAGGTATTCAGCAAATTTCTATTTATATCAGACTGCTGAGTAGAGGGGCCTGTTTCAAGGCTGTAGCAGTTTGCTGTAGCAGTAAACAAACTGATGCTCTGTTTTTCTGAGCTTTGTTGTGTGGAATCAACTGAACTCTTCTTTGAGCTGTCAGGGGGAAGGGGATCTCTTCATACTCAGCTTTGGTTTTCTTGGCAGTTTTCTGACTCAGCAGGCTATGTGGGGTTCGCTAACCTGCCCAACCAGGTTCACAGGAAGTCCGTGAAGAAGGGCTTTGAGTTCACGCTGATGGTGGTCGGTAAGTGACTTCTTTAAGTCTTTCTGACTTAACAAGAATTCTCTCAGGTAGACATACCCACTTAGCAATTGACTGTTACACAGCAGGAAAAGCTTTGAACCTCTACATGCTCTCCAATTAAATAGCCTACTATTTTGCCCTGTTTGGAAGGAGGGAGTGTTTGTAGTGATTTAAGATGATGACTTTGAGCCAACAGGACATTTTTGTGTTCCTGACTCATCATCAGATGGTAGGGATTGCTCCTTTTGCTTTCTTCGATGCCTGTTTCCCAGCTGAAGGCATGAGTGCACCCAGAGAATATCTGGCTGTTGAGATGGTGATGCCATTGTGTCTCCTGGTTCTGCTCTGACTCACTCTGTTCAAGCCAAACTTTCCATCTGCCCGTTCTGGAGTTGAGCACCCGTAGGAGTCTCTGGTGGAAAGCCCTTTAGGCACAGAGCTGGTTTCAGTGACGTGATGAATTGTGCTCGTGTTGGGTCCGTGCAATGTCACAGGAGGGCAAAGGGAGCCCATGGTAATAGCACCTTCTCGCAGCAGTGACCTTGGAACTCTGTCTTAGTGAAAACTGAAATGGGGAAGAGATGTGTAACGTTGTCCATTTATCCTCTGTGCCCTGCAGTGCCCTTTGGGATTGTTTGGTGGCAGAGCATTCAGCAGTGGCTGTAAAATAGATAGGTAATTTGTGATAAGTGTAGAGGATTTTTATTTCCTGTAGTTTGTGATGACAGATGCAGATAATGTCTCTGTCTCTAAAGATGAGGTCAGTACCATGTAAAGTAACAGCCAGTTCTGACTGCTGACTCCTTTGATTCCTTGGCTTAGGAAAAAGCCACTTCTTGAAACTCAGGTTTGCATTTACAGGTTTAGCTTTAGTACTTTGATGTAGGACTACATGTATATGACCTGAAGGTCTAGAATTATGGAACTTTGGTGATTTTTGAATAATTTTCTTGTGATTTTCTGTTTCTTAGGACATATGTAGCCTAACTATAAGGGTGCAAAGCTCAGCTGTTAGTTTGGGATTGCTTTATTCCTTCTCCCTCCTAACAGTGTTCCACATTCAATTTCTAGCTTAGGAAAGCCTCAAAGCTCTCAGCCACTTTCAACAAGAGAGTTACAGCTCCCGATTTTGTAAGTTTAAATGAAAAAAAGCTTTTATTTCCCTGAAGCAACCTAACTATCTCTAGATCTATAGTCAGTGCTGTATGACCTTTCAGCTTTTATTATGAAATCCATTACAGTAAACTTAGCCTTTTCGTGTAACAATTATAAAAGCACTAGAGGCTTGTTTTTCCTGTGTTTTAAAGTGCTTAGCTGAGCCTTTGATGTTTTTATCTCAAAAACTAGGGTGGATCCTGATGAACAAATTATTTTTCCTCCGTAATGTGGGCTTGGGGAAAGAGGAGGTGCACTAAAAAGCCTGGAGAAAAAGGTCTATATGCTTAATAACCTGAATTATTTTGTTTGTAGGTGAGTCTGGCTTGGGAAAATCCACTCTAATTAACAGTCTGTTCCTGACTGATCTTTATCCAGAACGTTATATTCCTGGGGCTGCAGGTAAATGTGATTTTGCAGTTCCTCCAGCCTATAACCTATGAAATTTCGTGTTCTTCCAGTTAACTCTGCTTCATTCTGATAACTTCATCCGTGAGACCCTTTCTTTGTGCTGTCTAGGTGTATTAAAGTCCTCCAAACTATATTTCTTTGGGCTGTCATTTTCTCATTTCTGTTTCCTTCCAAAGACTCAGCTTTTGTTGTTTTTTCATCAATTGTTATTAAAGAAACAAACACCCAAACCCTTTAGGTATCAGTATACCTAAATGTGGTTTTGCTTTAATCCCCATTTCCTCTAATATCATCTGCCTTTAATGCCTTAAATCCTGGTTAGAGGCGTAAACGCCTTTTCATAAAGAATCAAGGCTGCTTCTCAGTGTTACAACTTCATTTTTGCATATTGCCATGAGTAAATCCTTTTTTTTTAGTTCATTGCTGCTTTATTTACAAAAATGTGGTAAATTTTGACTAGCCAGCTTTGTTATTTTTCTTTAAAATGTTTTGTGCTGTAGGTTACAGTACACTTGAGATTGCATTTCCTCCCCTGTTGCTCTCTCCTGCGGGGGTTTCTGCAGCAATGGAGAGGCCTAATAACAATCAAAATGTTCCTTTATTTTAGAGAAAATAGAGAGAACTGTTCAAATCGAAGCTTCTACGGTAGAGATAGAGGAGCGAGGGGTGAAACTGCGTTTAACAGTGGTTGATACACCGGGATACGGAGATGCCATTAACAGCCAGGACTGGTACGTGTGGAAATGCTGCTCAGCTCACTCCAATCTGTGCCTTCCAGCCGACCCCTGTGCCTTCCAGCCGACCCCTGTGCCTTACAACCAACTGGGGCTCACTCTGTCTGTGCCTTCCAGCCAACCCCTGTGCCTTCCAGCCAACCCCTGTGCCTTACAGCCAACTGGGGCTCACTCTGTCTGTCTGTGATGGGGCAGAATTCCCTCTGTTTCCCTGTTTTTCAGACAATACTTTTCATTCCCTGTCCTTTAAATCTACTGCTAGCAATCTGGATAAACTGCATTTTTTTTAACAATAGAATTGCTGCTTAGCTCTCTCTGGCCTAAATGTCGCTGGTAATATTTAATGGCTGAGGTAATTACCTGTGGATACACTGGACAACGTACGGAATTGCTTTAGCATAAAGGTTATGAAGAAAGAAAATGGCTAAAGTAGCTATGAATGAGCAGGGCAGTGGTAACGAAATGAGATGAGAAAATTTGTTCATAAATGTAATTTCCAAATCATCATTATGCTTTTCTTTAACTCTGGAAGACTGAGCCTGTGATAAATGTTTTCAAATAAAGGTGAGGTACATTAACATGCTTACTAGGATGCCTGAATAACTAGAAGCTGAACTTTGAGTTTTCATGTGGAAACTTGAACTTTTAGAGTAACTCTGTGGCACCTTTCTGGACTGCAGCGTGGCCCTGCTTATTTTGTGCACTGCTGACTAGAGCTTCCTTCCGCTGGAGCGAAGAGCCCTGCAGCCCGTGCATTGTGTTACTCGGGGCTCTTCCTGTTGATTGTGTTCTAATGCCCTTTGTTTATTCTGCTAAAATGTTTCTTAGAGACCTACGTGATGGGATTTTTTCCCCTTTCTCTTTGGAGCTGTGCTAAATAGAGTCATTCCATCGTGATTCAGAGTCAGGAGAACAGTTGACTGGTTTATACTTAGTTCTCTGTGACAAATCTTCAACGTCAGAATACAGTACGGGAACAAATAGTACTTACTCCACAATGAAAAGGTAGAGTTGGTTTTCACTGTCTCTCTCCAGTCCCGTTTGGAATGCCACGTCAGAGGCCTCTCTTTGCCGAGTGCCCGGTTGATGGAGTCTGCTGGCCTTTACGGGGTGTCCCAGGGCTGGGATGACAGGCCTTTGCTCCGAGCCCCACCAGGCGAGGCCGGCAGCTGCCTCCCTCCCTCTGCAGCTCAGAGGAAGCCAGTTGGTGTTCTTGAGCTTACCTTTGAGTTCAAGGGCATTCTCTGCAGCTAAGGGTAACCAGTAGATGGTGCTGCTCTCGGTCCAGCTTTCCTAAAGCCCTTTTTTGGGGGGAAGCTGCAGTTTGTGTGGGCTACCTGCTTTGCAGGGTGGTGAATTTTACTAAAGGTATTTTTTGAGCAGAGGTAAATCAAAGAGGCACGATGTCCCCAGGAGGCAACAGTTGCTGTTGCTGTTTCAAACATCTTTCTCCTGAGTAGGTTTCCTAATGGCTTTTGGTTTCTGCCTTTGCATTGATGAAAGGACTTAATGTTACAGTTTGGCTTTCAAGGATGGGAGATGGTGTCAATTTTGATGTATTTTCCATTGCAGAAGAAGTGCTGGTAAGGATTAGGTGCTGTCAGGAGTCTGTCCAAGAGGTCTCCTGGACTGGAAGAATACCGGGGTTGGATTGGCAAAGGAGTTGTTACCGATTGCATACAACACATTCTTGGAAGTAGATTGCTTTTGTTTCCCAGACACTGTTGTGCTTAAAGAGCCCGTAAGAGAAGGTGGACACTGCCCTCAGTGAACTGTAGGGATAGTTTTTCAGCTTGTGTGTGAAGCTTTAGTGCCAGCTGGTGTTCTGTGTTCTGGATGCAGACTGCACCTGGGAAGGCTCTTGGCTTCAGTTCAGGCAGGTGTTGGGAGAACAGCAAAGCTCTGCGTGGTGGGTGCTTTGCAGTGTGTGGTGCTTCTTCCATCTGTAAGGACATGGGGACAGTGAGAGAAGCGTGTCCTTAAGGTTGGGTCCTTCAGACAGAAAGGGTATGACACGGGTCGGAAAGAGAAATCGCTTCATGCACGGATTTGGGATCAAATTTGGCATCAAAAAGATGGCTTTGACAAAACCAGCCTACAGATGAATTTGTGGACTTGCTCATCTGGGTTGCAGTGCTGCAAGCCGTTCTCTGGTCTCTGCCTCCTGGCTGCTGCT
Source organism: Jacana jacana (assembly GCA_013400555.1). Taxonomy (NCBI): domain Eukaryota; kingdom Metazoa; phylum Chordata; class Aves; order Charadriiformes; family Jacanidae; genus Jacana; species Jacana jacana. The sequence continues at coordinate 18,621 of VZTM01018133.1, forward strand.
GCCTTTCTTCACAGGCTTGGGTTAAGCTGTACTTTGTGCTCTTTGGCAGCTCGGTGGTGTTGTTGTTGTCCCTGATGGTGGTGGTGTTTGGTGTTCCATACAGGATGTGCTCTCTCCTCGCTCCTGTCAGCGCAGTGGTGCGAGCCAGGTGTTTCCCGGAAGCGGGGAGGTACAGGACACTAGCGCCGTAGCTGGCGGGACGATGATAGCTGTTGCAGCTAGAAACCAGCACGTCAACTAATTGCGTTGCCAGATAAACGTGTGAGAGTTACTTTCCCATTGTTTGTGCCTGGTTTCTGTCCCTAAGAGTCTTATGTCTTCAGTCTGGTTACCTTTCACCAGCTGAGAGCAGAGTGTCTGCCATCAGCAGGAGCATGGCACGTGCTCTCCTTTTCCAACACGTTTAGGCATTGAGCAGCACTAAGGGCACAACCCAGTAAGTTCCCTGTTTCGCTCTGTTGTCTTCTGTAGTATGACTTAAAACCGTGCAAGTCTTGCAAAGGTATACACGTGAGTATGTGTATTCTGCTGTGGCTCTTCCTCCTGCATCCCAAAGCTGACCCAGCTTTGGCCAATCCAATTCCCTGCAGGTTCTTTTCCATCGTTCTTGTTACTCTTTCCTTACCATCATCAGAGCCACCAGCCCAGGCTGAGCCCTGCTGCCTGGCACAGCATTCACCATCATTCTCTGTGCTCATTTTCCAGATAACTGATTATTTCCCCTGTGTGTGTTCTCTTGCCTGTTTCCTCCTTAAATTTCTCTGTCAAAAGTCACTTTCTCAGCAACAAAAAAGACTATTTTCCAAGTTAAAGCTTTCTGCTCTGTTTTTCCCCAAGCAGTTTAAGATGCGTTCTTGACACACAGGCATCTGCCTAATCTTATCTTCATCAGTGTGGTCATTTCCCTTCCCCTGTGGTACTTAATAGAAAGTGTCCTTTTATATTAATGTTGTTTGCAGGTGTCTACGTGCCCTGGAATATCTTCTTAGTAATGCATTGTGCTTCCTCTCTAATCACTGCTCTGTGTGTCTGATTAATCTATATGATCAAATTTTGTGTTCCTCCTTTGCAGGGCATGTTTTAAATTGCCTTGAACTAAGTAGGAATTATTTTTCTTTGCCAACAGAAAAGGATTCTGTAAGGTAACAAAAATAGCTTAATAAATCATGTGATGCTTTAGTGCATGACTTGCAAATGTATTTGTCCTTCATTCAAACAGGCTAGCACACCCGGATTTTCACAGGTAACTATAGAAACCTAGCTCTAGGGTCAGGGCTGTACATCAAGAGGATGTCCGGGCTATGTCATTTGTCAGCTGCTTTAAAAACAAATCCTCACTCCCTGCCCCCAGAAAAAAAGCAGAAAAGCCCTCAGTCTTCTGTTCTTGTCTCTGTTGTCTCACTGAGTGCTTTTTTTCTGAGCTTGCACTTGACCTTTTTATCCAGTGCCTGGAGTAATGCGTGAATGTAGCTCTAGGTGTAAACAGACACTTGGTGTTTTCTTGCCTGTTCTCACTAGTAGCTACAGTACTGGGCAGTTAAAATTTTGTGACAGAAATGGTCTTAATGAAAGTCTGATTCTCCTTGTTATGTTCTTATCTTTTTGTAATTCTTTTTCTATAATTTTAAAGCTGATCTAAGGTGCCTCTCTTCCCTTCCCCCCCCCTTTCTAACCCACAGCTTCAAAACAATAATCCAGTACATTGACAACCAGTTTGAGAGGTACCTCCATGACGAGAGCGGTCTGAACCGGCGCCACATCATAGACAACAGAGTCCATTGCTGTTTTTACTTCATCTCACCCTTTGGCCATGGGTAAGAGAAAGCTCTCGGGCCCTTCTATTTTAGGGTGTTATATTGTGTTCCTAAATCTGTTCATTACATGAACTGGAAACTTAACTTTAATTGAGTTACTTCCTACACTGTCAGTTAGCCAGGGCAATTAAAATGGTCTTTGGGGATTAACGCTCTCCTCTGATTTGTTCCCTTTTTGGCATTTAATACCGTTTTGAAGCACTCAGTATGATGTTGTTTATCACTCAGAAACATAAAAGCTTATAATAGCTGATTAATCTTCTAGTGGCAACTTCAACTGCAATTCAACCTTTAGACAACCAAGCTGATAAGCCAGTACTCTGACTGAACTTACTCTGGAAATACTATTTATGTACATACTTGAAATAAATTTTAATATGTTTGGTCCATTAAGAAACAACCAAACAAAACCCCACACCTCTTTTTTCCCTCTTTTTTTCCCCCCCCACTTGTTGGCAGGCTGAAGCCATTAGATGTAGAATTCATGAAGGCTCTTCATGGAAAAGTGAACATTGTCCCTGTGATTGCCAAGGCTGACACGCTGACGCTGAAGGAGAGAGAGCGGCTGAAGAGAAGGGTAGGTCTAACACTTGAGAGCAATGCAGCCCATACAGCGTTAAAGCCAAATATAAAGGGAATTCAGACTGAAGAGAGGTGAGTGCCATTGGCCAAGGACCAAGGACCTCATCTTTGGGAAGCATGGGGTGGGAAATCTTCACTGAAGTCTGCTGTGCTGTACTGGGTACACTTAGAAGAAACTTGCCCAAGAAATAGAATAAATCCTCTGTGTCTGGGGAAGTTTCAAGTGGGGATGTTTGTGACTGTGTGAACCTTGTCTGCCACGTGGACAAATGCTTTCACTGAAGGGGGGAGAGATATTTACACAAAAGTGATCAGCTTCATGAGGAACTGGGGGGTGGGGGAAATCCATTCGCTGAGTTCAAAAGGACCCTCTAGATGGTGCTGGGAGAAACCCTGTCCAGGCTCTTGAGCTTTTGTTTTGTTCCTCTGCAAATGCTCAGAGGAGATGACAGGTTCTGTGGGCAAATGGGAGGAACTGGCAGGGAAATAACAAAGTGTGGATATGGCTGCTTATCCTGGTTTTAACTGGTTTTACCCCTTCTGTGGCTGCACTGACTTCATTAAGTCTTTTATCTGCTAGTAATGGTGCTTGTGGAGCTGCAACTTTTTATAAAGAATCTGTGTTTAATCTTTCAGCAGTGTCCTTCAGGCTCAGTTTCATATGGGCTTGTTTTTGGATTCAGCATTTGGGAGCAGAATGATGTTGAAAGATTTGAAGCAGGAGTTTAATTTAACCTAAATTCAAATTCCCAGAGAATTATACTGTCAAATAATTATCTGCTTTGTCAGTTCAAATGCATAAAATAAACTGATATAAAATAGGTTCTAGCTACAGTCATCTTTTTCAAGAGCAGTTCTTAGGTGCAGTGAAGAGGATCATACTCTTACCAGGTTTCAAGACTTGCCTTGGCAATCTTTCCTCTGTGCTCCTGTTTGCTGCTCGGAGGCCTCTCGGGGTCGATCTCAGTGCACGAGCTCTTTGAGAGTCACCTCCAGTTGCACCGAATTTCAGCTGGAACACGGTGATAGTGCAGGCAGTTTCCCAGCGTCAATTTGGATGAGCTCGTGTTCCAGTTCGGGTCTGTAAGTGGTTGTGATGTACGGTTATTGGGGAGGATGGGGATGAATCCCAGTTTACATGCCCTGTGATGAGCAGGTTAATTTAAAGCAACCTCTCTTGACATTGGTCGGTGCTAAGTGCCTTCTGGTTTGAGCAGGGTTACTTGTAGCTCACCAGTCTTTAAGCCAGCCTTGACTTACACGTTTGTGCCCTGGATCAATATGGGGGGGTGAATGGGCTGTGCTGCAGCCCGAGGGGGGGTGAGGAGCAGGTAAACGTGTCTCATTAGTTTTGCTCTGCTGGCAAAGGTCACTCTGCAAAGGGAGTTTATAGGAGTCAAATGTATCATGTGGTTCCAAAGCTTTGAACGTCTGGCTACTGTATATTGTTCTAACTCACAGCCTCTGGGCTAAAGGAATCTCTAATCAAGAACAAGGATCAAAATCCTGCTTTGCTGACGCAGCTTGAAGTCTTATTTTTTTTTAGATGTTTCTGCCATTTGGCCATCAATCTAAAGTAAAATGTTTTTGTTTTGCCGCCTCGGACTAAGCAGCAAGAGCGGTTTGTGGCTCTTGCAAAGGAAACCCAGCTTGGAGTAATTCCTGTTTGGGCTTTCTGGAATTCAAAGCTATTTTTTAAAACTGTTGAGTGGGAAGAAATGCAAGGCAGTTTCACAAGCTGTGCCATGCAAGGCTGCTAAGGAAACCCGCTCAAAAGAATGACTTCATGAGAGGGGAACTAATATTTTGACTTTTTTTTTAATTTCCCATGGGAAGGCTAATCTTTAGGAACACAGAATCCTCTGAGGCCAATAAAATTCAGATTTGAAGAAGCAAAACGCTGCTTCATTGTTAGGACCATAAAATACAGTTTGTTTTTATTGCAATTCTTTTTCCTTTCAGGAAAGCACTAGGTTTAACAGCTGTAATATATTATTCTAGCACCCCTTGTTGTCGACTTTCCCGTCATTGTTTCACTTGCAGTTTATCTTCAAGATCTCAGCCAGGTTGAACCTGCTTTCTGGTGTTACGCAGCTCAAAGGCATGGGCTGCTGCTGCCCCACCTCTCCCAGCTGTGCATCTTCTGGTCTCTTATCTTCCTTCTTGCAGAGCCTTGCTCTGAATGTAGTGGTGCCAAAGTAACTGTTAAGTGCTTATTGGCAACACTTTTTCCCGAATCTCTTTTCTCCTTTAAAAGTACTGCTCTGTGTGGTGGGGGGGGCTGACAGTATTTAATCGAGTGTGCGCGTGTGTGAGTGCGGGGGATGTTTATGTACCTGGCAGGGAAACATTGTCAGGGGAATAGCTGTGCTTCAGACGCTGCTGTTCCTCTGCTGGTGTGAGGGATTGCTTTGATTTAACCAGCTCTTCAGTATTAGCTCAATAACCCTGCCTGGACAAGTTTCGTTTGTCCCGGACCCTGACAGAGATCAGGGAAGCCAGCAGTGCTTTGGGGAGCCTCGTTGGGACCCCTTGTGCCTCTGAAGTCTGGTCCTGTTGGTGTCGTCCAGCTCACGTCCAGTTCTGTATGGAGTGCTGACAGAACAAGCCCTCACAGTGGCTTTTCCAAATAGTCTGAGGAGTCCCTCACCCCCCCTGATTTTGCCAGACTGTGTCTACTGTCTGTTCATCTCTGCAGTGGTGGGGTTGGGGTTGCAGCTCGTTAGGGAATAAATACTCATCAAAGAAGCTGGCCCAGGTAACCTGTTCTGCTGAGCCACCCCCAGTGCATCCTCCATGCTCTCTCCTACCGCCCCGCTCCCTCAGTGACAGTGGGTTCCCTCAGTGACAGTGGGTTCCCTCAGTGACAGTGGCGTCTTCTGGTGCCTTGGGTGGGGTTTCTGATGGACACGTTAGCCACAGCCTGGCAGCAGGAGCGTTCCCCCAGCTCCGGGGAGAGGACTGACTGTGCCACCTCTGGGGACTGCCCCAGGCTGGGTGCTGCTCACCCTGACCTCGGGGGGAGTGGGTGTTCCGGCGATACTGGGAGCAGTGAGGTGAGAGGCAGCAAAGCAAGCTGTTTATGGGTGGTTTTTCCCTGAGAGAGTTTAGAGTACCTGTGGTCAGGTTAAGTGGATAAGAAGCTTTTGTCTCTTTCATTTGAAAGACCACAGGCCCTGTCTCTTCCTGCTTTTGTACATAGCAAATACACAACAGCATACTTGGGTCTGAGCTGTGGGGTTTTGGGGCTGTAACTAGTGAATCCTTCTACAATTCATTGCTTTTACATTTTTTTCCATACAAAGTTCCCTGTTTTGTCTGCTTCTTTATTATGCTCCCTGTGAATCTCCTGAGGTTTAATTTTATTTTTTTTTAAATTTACTTGCTCTGTTTTCTAAAAATGCGTTTTTCTTTTGTGCTTTTTAAAAAACCTTCAAGTCTGTGTCATTTGGCCCTTTGGACATGGAGTCGGGTGTGTATTCTTTAGTCTGCAGGCAGCGCTGTGCCAGGGTGTGCTGGTGAGTTCTGCACCTGACATGCATAGCAACTGCTCTCCTGGTTCCGTGGTTGTTCCCCGAGTACACCTACAGATCCTCGTCCAAAGGTCCTCACTGCGTCTCCATGTGTGTATTTCACACCTGTATTTCTGTGTGACTGCACTAAAGTGCTAGTGCAGGTCGTGCAGAGGGATGCCCAACACCTTTAGGGTCTGTTCTTCCCGGGACAGAGGGAGGGGTGAGCTGCTGCTGGGGCGTAGTGTCTGAGGGTGCAGGTTGGCCTCAGATTGGAGGTGGTGTCACTGAGAGGTAATCTCTCACCTCAGCAAATGCCAGCTTTTCAAAGCACCTGTTGGTAAGGACTTGAAAACAGAGCCTCTGTGGTTGGCATGACTTAGCAATGGTTTTGAGTTTTGGGTTTGGTTTGATTTTTGCAGTAGTAAAATAAAATATTTAAAATCCAAGCAGGGTCTAGTGTTGGCTTCATTTCTGCAGGTGCTCCAGATGTGACAGACCAGTCAGGCAATTGTATATAATTGTATATGGTTTTGACTGCGTACCTTTTCAATGAAAGGAGAATTTATTCTTCTTCCCTTTTTGTAAACTTCAGGTTCTGGATGAGATTTCTGAGCATGGCATTAGGATTTATCAGCTCCCTGATGCAGATTCTGATGAAGATGAGGAGTTTAAAGAACAAACCAGAGTTTTAAAGGTAAGTTTCCCTCTTAATTTATCATTTTGGTGCAGTAGTTCTTCAGGCCTACAGTAGGCTTGAAAACACTTTACTCCTTTATAATGTTTAGAAAATTCAAGGGTTTTTTGGATGTTGGCTCTGAATTATAATCCTTTTTATTCCAGTCTAGTGTGTCATGACTTTTCTTTTAAATGGAGGTGACTCCCCTCCAAGAGCTGTGGTTTGCAGTCTGTCTTCTGACTCAGACCTTCTAACGCGCAAGCCAAGAGAGCGCCCTGTGCACGTGCTGCGGTTACCACGCTAATTAACAACTTTCCTCTCGTTAGAGCAGATAATAAAGGTTTTACTGCAGTCATTTCCTCTCTGTGCTGTGATACTTGCAAGGGTGCTTGAGGAAAGTCCCTGAAGTTCTCCCCTGACCCTTTGGTGTGTGGCTGCTGGCCTGTTTCCACGGGGGATGTTATGGCAGATGAGGGGTTGTGCCCAGACTGCGCTTCAACAGCAGTCAGGTGTTCCTAAAGCAAAGCCTCGCTTCCTTCTGTGCCTCGGGTGAGACAAGCGGGTCTAAAGACCCCGCAGGTGTTAGTGGTGTGAGGCTGCATTGCCTGGAATGGGGTTTGCTGGGTTTCTGGTGTGGAAGGGTTTTAGTAGAGTAGTGCACGTGTCACTATTTCTCTTCCCCCTCTTCTCTGTTACTTAAAAACCTTTGTGCTTTCCTTGAAAGAAGAACAAAAAAACCCCAAGCAGTCGAAACCCAAAGCAGTACCTTGTTTTGCTCCCTCTCCCTAGGCCAGCATCCCCTTTGCTGTCATCGGATCCAACCAGCTGATTGAGGTGAAGGGGAAAAAAATCAGAGGCCGCCTGTATCCCTGGGGAGTTGTTGAGGTTGAAAATCCAGAGCACAACGATTTCCTGAAGCTGCGCACAATGCTGGTGTGAGTAACGGTGAAATTGTCCATCTCCTGCGGTGATGTCACCGGCACCATGACGAGAGGGGTACCAGAACGTGACCTCCTTAGTCCACATCCGGCTCCGAGGGCAGCAGAGGACGTTTTTGGCCCCTGCAGCTTGTTTTGCTCTGATCTCTGTTTTGATCTGTTTCTCTGATCTCTGAATTCTGAAGATGTTTTCTGTGTTTTACACGTGCCTGTGGCAGTTTTTATGCCCCATGTGAACTGATCTCGTGGCTTTCCCTTCAAATTGAGGTTTTCTCACTGTGCAATGGGTGGGGCAGAGAGATTTTTAACACAGGACTCAAAGTGATGGGTTCGAGCATGGAGAGGGGTCTGAAGGCAGAGCTCCTTTCTCTCAGCAGTGTGGGAGAGCCCACTGGGAATGTGGCACCCTCCCCTTTGGGGTGTGATCTGCTGCGGCTATTCTGCCTCTGGGGATGGGTTTTTTAATTGAAAAAAAAAAAAAGATTTTTAAAATTATTTTTGTTTTAAATGAGATTCCGACGTTGTTTGAAACTGAATCCTGTTGTGCCGCCCTGATCCCAGTCAGCACTGGGCAGGGGTTGCCCTCTGCTGGTCACTGGTAGCCAGCATTCCTCTTCTGACGGCCGCAGGTTGTTAGGCAATGTCCGCTGCGCCGTCAGCCCAGCAGCTCCACCTAGTTCTCGGTTACAAATTATACTTAATAGCACGAGTCAAAAAATACTTTAGGAATTTAAGTATCTTTCTCGAGAAGGGCCTGCACAAGGGTCCTGCACAGCAGGGAGTGGCAGGTACAGCTCCTGGGCAGTAATTAGCAAAGAGGCAAAGCAGTAGCAGGCTCTGGGCCCTTGAAGAATATTGGTGGGAGGGCACTTAGGGGCGAATTAGAGGCCAAGAAACATGAAAGCTGTGTTCTGGCTGGCTTTGTGGCAGGCTGGGTCTGCAAGGATTGTTGTCCCACTAAATGCATCCCTTATAAAAAAACATAAATAGAAGATAAAAGGATGTTTTTCTTTCCTTTGATGAGAAGGACAAAGTGTTCACTGCCCTTTGCATGTTCCAGAACACACATGCAGGACCTGCAGGAGGTGACCCAAGATCTGCACTACGAGAACTTCCGCTCGGAGAGGCTAAAGCGCACCGGCAAGTGAGTGTGGGCCTGCTTTGGGCTCTTCATCTCCCACTGTGACCTTGGACTTGCTCTCTCTCCTGTAACTAATCAGTTCTCCTGATGTTTCAACCTGTGGAGTTCCTGAAATTTGTATGAAATGCTCTTCTTGAAGAGCAGTGGTATCTAGTGCTGTGCTTACAAACAGCTGGTCTTCTTTTCACATCCATTCCCTTTTCTGGAGGCTTTTAACTGGACTGTGCATGGTGAGGCAGTGGACTGTGAGACAAGTTTGTGTTTAATGGTGTCTCCTTGGAAAAAGTAAATTCTGGTGGGCATGTTTGAATAGCCCCAGCCCATCTGATCAGGTCGGGTGTCACTTCTGCAGTTGTTGCAGGGCTGCCTGGGTGGCTGTTCTCGTGCTCCTTCACACAGAGCTAGAGAGCAGTTTACACCACACAGTCTTTTCTTTTTTTTTCCCCCAATGTGTGTGGATTATTGTTTTTCTTGGTAAGGATTCTGTCCTTGGCATATTTAAGGAAAAAAACCCACATCTACCTGGATCTCTTTTGACAGCAACCTAACTTGTTCCTGCTTTACATGTTCTTCAAGTATTCAGCCAGGCATTTGCATCTTAAGGAAGAAAGGAAACAGCCTACACGGCTTTCTAAGGGCCCATTTTGTACCATGGGTAGACAGTGGAGGGAATCTCTTGATTAGAGTAAATGAGAAAAAACACCCACCACAGTGAAGAAATGGACTTTTAAGAAATGGGGTGAATAATAGGAGTCTAAAGTAAAGGTGGCCTTCTACAAAAAGGAAGCATGGGTTTACCAATGTCCTTGTTTCCCCTGGGAGGAAGCACATAAGCTTTGTTTTTGTTCCATGAGCTGAAATGTGAACCTTGATTCTCTTCTTGGAGACTTTTGCTCCTGTATCTTACAGCATCAATGTGTTCTTGTGTTCAACAGGCCTGTTGAAGAGGAGGTGGTAGACAAGGATAGAATCCTCCAGCAGAAAGAGGCTGAGGTAAGAGGGAGCTTCTGAAACTGTTCTCTAATATAAGGTGCCGTGCTCCAGTCTCAGCGTTCTACGTCAGCTACTGCCTGCGGAGCGTGAGACTGGAGTGACACAGAGCAGCCCTGACCTGCCCACCCAGGGTGCTGGGGATGGCAGCAGCGCAGGGACTGCTGCTGTGGGCAGGGCATCTGTCACTGCAGGCTGCATGCTGGTTTTCCATAGGGATGGTTGCTGTCAGCTGTGTCGGGGTAGACAGAGACTCTGATGCCGTTTCAGATGGGCACGGCTTACTACAGCCATGATACCGGTACATGTCTTGCCTTTTGGGGATATGGAGTAGAAAAGAGTTGCTGAGTTTTAAAAATCCCCTGGGATAATGAACGTGTGTGGTTTTTTCATCTTCATCTTGACTTGTGGCAAAATTCATGGTGTTTCTCTCGTACCAGTCAACTGAAGAATTGGATGGTTTCAATCTCTGATTTCTTACTCTGGTTTCAAGGTGTTACTAGGCTTTCAACTTAACATGTTCATGCTAAAGTTCTAAAGCTTCAGCGATTTTTAGCCTGGCATTGAAACTGGACCAGTACACTGCCAACGCCTGTGACTGCCTGCATTGTGAAAACTTAAGACTTGTTGCCAGTTGGAAGATAGTGGTTTTTCTGTTTATCCTTCTTTTACCCAATTCAGCTTGGATCCAAGTCCGTAAATAGAGGAAGGTGTGATTTAAAAGATCAATGCATATATGCATGATTTTGAGTAAGAAATAAAAACCCACAAGTAGTTTTATGTGTTTCTGAGGTGAAAGATTCAGACTCCCATCCATGGCAATTTTTCAAATATAGTTATTTCTGTCAGGGCATTTTCTTTTTCCTCTGTAGTGTCCATATTTAAAAATAGCTAACCTTGCTGTGATGACATAAATGGCAAAAAACCCTTTCCTAAAAGGAAATGCAGAAGCAGCTGATTATCGGCACAACCAGTAATTAACAGTATGAATCACTGGAGATGAAATGAGCTGCATCCTCATGATGGTGCAGCTTCGTTTCAGCAACACGAGCGCTCTCGATGCCGTGCACTTGGGAGAGTGGAATTTCTGCAAGTGTCCTGTCCCCAGATCCAGTGCCTCCCACTGACAGAGGTGTGTGTGGCACACCCCTGGGCTGACAGCCGGCAGCCAGCAGTACCAGCTGCTTTGGAAATGGCAGGAGTGTTGTTTGGAAAGCTTTTGTGGGGGTTTTTTTCTTTTCCTTTTTTTTTTCTTCATGCTTCCCAGATTCAGGCAGTAGACTTGGACTTTGTCATAAGTGTTTCTCCTGTTTGTGAGCTACAGAAACTGTAGATGCTCAGGAGTTCTGTAGGGACTTTGGTGTCCTTGCAGACTGTTAGACTTACCCCTGGCAAACCTCTCCTCTAGCTTTCTCCTGGAGAGTGCTGATGTGGCAGGCACGTCACTGTCTGCTGGGCTGCTCTGACCGCTCTGAGGCAGTGGATGTCTAGTGTTTATCACAGAATGATCAGAGCTGGAAAGGACCATAAAGCATCCCCAGTGTCACCCCCTGCCCTGGGCAAGGGACACCTCCCGCCAGCCCAGGTTGCTCCAAGGCCCCTCCAAGCTGGCCTTGAACCCCTCCAGGGATGGGGCAGCCACAGCTTCTCTGGGCAAATGTATTTATGTGTGTATGTAATATGACTGAAGGGCTGAGATCTCCAATTTCTTGGAGGACAATCTCTGGAAGTTTCTTCTGGGACCAGTCTTCTTGGAATACCTGCTGCTGAAGTTGCAGAGGGTTAGGATAGAACTCAAAAAAACAAATAGATTTTTAACTTCTGTGTTCTATTATCACAAAGAAATCAAGAGGCTTTGCTGGATCTTGTGTAGATAAGCTGGTCGGAAATCCCTTCATCTCCACATCATGCCCAAGGTTCAGGCTGGGAAGAGCCTGGGGAGGGAAGAGGCACAGAGGAAATGGGCTTGCGTTCCGTGGCATTCACAGAGAAAACAAATAGCCATTTCCCCTCCTGTTCTGCATTCCCATCAGCACCGGTACTCGGAGTTCTGCTTACAGTTAGGTGAGGTTTCCCTAACCTTGGAAGGAAGGAACGCCTGGGCTGCTGCCAGGGTCATCTGCAGCGAGGCATCACTTGTGCTAAATGAGCTTTTATTATGGCAAAGGATGTGGTCCCCACCTCAGCAATCTGGAATCGCTAATCTGTCAGTTTGGATTTACTGCTGGGCCTGGTTGTATGTTTTGCTTGTTTGTGAGTGCTGACCTGCTTGTCTGAGGTGGGAAATGAAAATGAGAGTAAAGGGATCCATGGTCCTTACTGTAAATACGCTGCAGTTCAGGTTATTTTGATGTCATAGTGTAAATGAACACACAGTTCAGGAAGTTTGTGCTGTATTCTTCCAACTCTGAAAGTATCTCTAATAAAAACCTTTCAGAGATTTGAGAGGCAATGCTTCCAGAAAATAGCTAAGGCTGTGATTACATGGGAAGAGCAAGGAATGAGCTTCCTCTGGTTTTCCTGGTGAGCTGTCCCGAGGTGTTGGCACATCCCTGTGTTCTGCTGCCCTGCAGCAGCCTGAACACCGCAGGGTTAAATCGCTTTCCTTCCTCTCTCTGGATGTGTTTGTCCCCTTGGAGCGGGGATGAACTGGCTCAGGCTGGAGGTGGTGGGCAGCTTTCGGTGGGCACGGGTCCCTGGCCTGGTGCTGCAGGGATTTCCATAATTGTTTGCCTGGAAGAGAAGGTGAAAACTCTTACGGTGAGAGACAGCGTGGCTGCCGAAGGCCTGCAGGCCTGAGGGGAATGAAAACGGCTCCGAAGGTCCAGTTGCTGAAGTAGCTGTTAGTCCTGACAAGTGAACTAAGAGTTTATACCAAGGTGAAGTTCACTCCCTTGACTTCTGCTCTCTGGGGATGTGCAGGAATTGTAAGTTTGAGCTGATTTCCAAACCCTGTCTTCCTTCTCATCGTCTGCGTCCACCCTCTGCTGTCGCGTCCTTCGGGGAGGATGGCAAGCTCCCTGCCCACTGGGTTTGACTGCTGGGCAGGGTCAGAGTCCCGCTCTGCCCCTGGTGCTCACGGTCCCCAGCAGCGAAGGGGACACGGGTGTTGGTCCAGCATCACCTGCAGCCTGTTGAGAGCTTTAGCATTTGCCTGTACGGGGAGGAACGGGGGGTTCTGCCTGTGCGGTGGCTCCGGTAAGGCGAGGGCAGGCCAGTTGGCTTTGGCTCGTGTTGTGATGTGCAGGAGTGGTTCTCAGGGGTTCCATCAAACTCCACAAGCATTCGTAGGAAAATGAGCACTTCCTATGCAAGCCTCAGGTGATGACATCACTTCCAGTTTGAGCTGGACTCCTCTATTTTATACAGTGTGTGTGGAAATGTCAGCCTGTTTCTTTTCCAGTTTGTAAGATGGGGCACTTGCAGTTGTGTGTGTGCACCCGTCCCCGCCCGCATCTGGAAGGAAATGCCTAGTCATTTGTAAACCAAAGTAGAGGTATTTGCATAAACATTTTGGAAATCCATATTGGTGTTTCTTACTCTCCTTTAGGAACACTTATTTAAAATAATGTTGTATTTGGGGAAAAAAGCGTTATATATAATTGACCTTTTATGAGATAGAAATGAACTTACAAGCGCCATAAGAAAACAGTTATTTCCAGGAAAAGTCATTGTTTAGATGTAAAAATATTGGTGCTTAGTATGTTTAGTCTCTCTCTCCAAATTTTGTAAACATCCTTCTGCTTTGCTTTTGAAGTAGTCTTTACATTGTGCTGCACCCTGGGTCGCTGGGTGGGTGCTGGCAGCCCCAGGCTGAGCGTGGGTGCCTGGCAGGGGGCAGTGAGCTCCTGGGTCCCTGCACACAGAACGGGCCCGTTCGCTGTCCTGGGCATTCGGTGTCGCTGACACAGCTCTGCAAACAGCTCACCTCACAGGATACGGAGTTTATTGCTTCGTTTTCATTAGAAGTAATCTTACAAATGGCTTGTGACAGTTGGTTGTAATGGTTAATGTGAGCTGGGTAAAAGAAAGTGTGGAATCGTGTGAATTAATTGTGTAAAGAGGCAAACCACATCTGCATTCTGCTGTGGAAGAAAAAGATAGTGTTTCCTGGAGTTTTGGATTCCTTGTGAACTGGTTTTAAATGTGTGGGTGTTTTCCTCTTCCAGCTGCGCCGCATGCAGGAGATGATTGCTCAGATGCAAGCCCAGATGAGGATGAAGCCTGGTGATGATTAAGATGCTCAACATCTGGATGCATCAGGTATTGGTTTTCTCACTGGTTACTCCTCTGACATTAGATTTTTCCCAATGATTACTGTTAGGTTTGCACTTTGGAGTTGCTTTTACAGTACTTACAGAAAAAGTCGAGTCATTTTCTAGCAGCCTAGAAAAAAAAAGACCTATGCAGATGTTACCTTTCCAGCTGGATTTAGGACCTGGAGTTGCTTAAATTCAGTACCTTACTTTTGAATGATCTGGCTTTGCTTCTCTTAGCAAAACCTGCTCAGAAAGTTAATTTGCCTATATATGAACAAAAGGTGTGGTGTTTGGGGTGTGTGGTCTGAGTTTGTAGCGGTTTTTGCAAAGCACCCAACAGCACTTGAGGCAAACTGGTGAGGAGCTGAATGTGGTGCCACGTGTGATAGCATGGGTGGGATCAGAGAGAGGAGAAAAACCAGTTCCTGCAGCAAATATTCCTGCTTTCTTCAGAGTGCAGCTCATCAGGCATAATTTTTCTGAAGTGTGAGAATAAAAAAGAGAAGGGTATGAGGAGTCCTGTTGCTTAATACTTCACTTTAATGCTCCAGTTGTGATTGCTGGTCTTCTGGAATGTAAAGCTTGAATAAAATGGATTACATTATCCCTTGTGACCTTGTGGCAGCTGCCAACATTCCAAGCCTAAAATAAGGAGATTTTTTTTGTTGCCTTTATTTGAACCTTCATCCTTCCTGTTTATACTTGGAAAAAAAGGAAGAAAAAGAAGCGAAAAGTTTCCTAAGGAATAAACTTATTCCCTAGGTTTCTCTCTGAAGCAGAAGTTGGTGGTTTTACTGGTATGTGCACTGTGATCTTTGAGGGAAGAAGTTTAGGGGGAAAAAAGTAATTGAGACTCAGGTTCCTCGCTGTCACAGCTCCAAGTCTTGTGGATAGAGGAGTCTTCACATCGTGGCTTCCAGCTTCCATGCTGAGATCTGCAGGTGCAGTGCTGGAAATCTAAACAGTGAGGGCAGTTTTGGGGCTGACCAGGCAGGGTGTGCGACAGCGGTGTCTGACCCCGAGCTCTTGCTTCCTCGGGCAGGAGTGGGTAGTTTTGCAGCCCCTTCGATACGTTGGTCTGAGCTCGAGGCCCTGTTTTCAGGGAGACTTTGGTATCGCGTGGCCAAACTCCGGCCACTTGTGAAAGCGGCCTCTTCGGTGCAGGACACCTCGTGCAGAACCCATTATTGTCACTGCTTTTTGCACAGGAGCTGGATTCTTTGTGTGACTTAGCAAAACCCACCCGAAATCTACTCGGCTTGTCCAAAGCTGTTGCTGGCAGAGCATGGGATGGCAGATGGTACAAATGGAGTCAGAACTCCTTCTGGCTTTGCTGTGGATCGGTAGCCGAGGGCTAACGGGATGCAGTGTTCCCACAAGCCGTTAGCCGGTTATGGCACTAGAATCCCTGTGTTTCACAGCTTCTGGTATTTATAAAAACAAATTGGGGCACGGTTTGTGCCAGCTGAAGCTGCAGCCATGGATACGTAAGCAAACAGAGCGCTGAGCACCCTCCTGTGCTCAGTCCCAGGGAGGTGTTCTGTAGATCCCGCACGCTGGTAGTGGGGAGCACGGCGGGGAGCGCTCGGTGTGTCACACAGGGGAGCGCCCCAGGTGGCACTGAGCGGCCTCCTGACCCTCTCGTGGTGTCCTTTGAACTAAATCTCGAGAAAGTGAGTCCATGTGAAATACTGAATGTGAACACACTGGAAGGATTGGAATGAGAACATCGAGTGTGGACACCCTGCTGCTCCTTCGGCACCGCCAAGCTGTGGTTCTGCAGCTGCTGTGGGAGTTGTTGTTTGATGATAGTTTCCCAAAATTGTTCCTTTTGGGAAAGAATTTTGAACTTCTCTTTTGTTCCCCTTGAGATGCCCATTGACAGACGTTTGGTGTGATTGGCTGGCTCCTGTGCACAGGCAGGAGGGCAGTTGCAGCCCCGCTAAGCCAGAGCATTGGTGGGTGCTGGTGACAGCCTGGAGAAGGGAGTCCTCACCTGGAGCCTGGCCTTGGGGAGGGCTCTCCCCTGCGCACTCGCTGCCTCTGCAGTGTGGGAGGAATGCTCATCTCAGCCCCCAGCATTCCCAGCATGTTTATTTGCTGTATTTTGTTCAACTCCCCATTTTCAGAGAAACCAGGAAACGTGTCATTAACCCAGTAGCTGACAGAACCAAACTGCCAACAAATGTAAATATACTTGATACCAATCTTTTTGTTCTGCTACGGCTTATCTTGAGCATCTCTCAGGTTCTAGTTTTACAAGAACTTTAAAGGATCAGCTCTGCCACTGTCTCTCCTCCAGATGCTCGTTTCCACCCTTACTTCTCTCATGCTGAGAAAAACATGAACGTTACAGATAACTTACATAAAAATTAATATTTCCCCCCTTTTTATTTCAGATAAATTCCTGGCTGTTTTCTTCCAAAGTCCCCTAAAAATATATTCCCCTTCATAAATCACAGCTGTAAGGATATTTTCAGATATGTTGGGAAAAGAGCAGTTTGGTGTAAATGCCTTTGTGGATAAGGGCTGGAGAGCGAGCAGTAGGATAATAAATGTGGCAATGTCCAAGCATGTGAAGCACCCACTGCTGGTCTCAGAGGTATCATGGGGTGGGGAGGAGGTTGCTGGATGCTTTGAGGTTTTCTGGGAAGAGTCTGACTTTGCATAGTGATGAGAAGTGCTGAGCTCAAACCCTTGCCCAAAAGAGTGAGGAGTCTGATGACAAGGTGCTGCACAGATGGGGTGACTGGAAGCACTGGTTTGCCCCAGGCCTTTTGAATGGGGGTGTCTTTCAAGGGTTTGTGGAAAGAACAAAGGGAAAACTTACTTCAAATGGTTTTCTTCTCTCTCAAGCCAGAGTCAGGCATCGGGGGGTGACAGTGATGGAGACGATAGACAAGGACCACGTTCAGAGTTCCTGACAAGGCTGGACAGATGTCTTGGTGTGGAGAGGGGATGGGGAGCAGCGCTGGTGGGGACTGGGTTAAGAGCAGGGAAGGAGGGTGGTTTGGGACCAGTAGTGACCAGTGTGTGCTGAAGCCCGAGAGCCCAGGCTGACTCGAGAAGCTGGGGGTGAGGTGGGGTGTGGAGAGCAGCCCTTCGGGTGTGCTTTCCTCTGGCTCCTCTCAACCTCTCACAGCTCCTGTGCCCAGGCAGCGCCTGGGAGGTGTGTGCTGCAGCAGTGACAGCACAGCGAGGCGCCAGAATGCTTACAGTAGGTTTTGGTTTTTTACCCTAACTTTTGATATATTAATCTTATGAGTCCTTGTGAAGCCTGGTAAAAACTTCACAACGAGCTGGGATTGCTTCTTGTATGTGACAGCTCCAGAGAAGGATGGCAGAGGGAGGGGGTGGAGTAAGTTACCAAAAATTAAAACAGATTTAGTTTTGTTTGGGTACTCTAATACAAAATGCTTTTGGAATAAGCCTGCAATAACTCCAACAGTATATTTGCCAGTTCCTGAACTTGTCCATCTCAAACGAGCCAGTATTGCGAAAAGCTGGAATTGTTTATTCCAAGGAAATGGTTATTAATGGGCATTTCTTCCATTTCCTTCTCTTTCTGAAAGTGTAGCTCTTTGCAATCGGTTTTCCTCTTGTTATTCTTACAAATCTGGGTTGTCTGTCTTCCACCCAGCTTCAGGATCATGCTGGGACAAACCAGTAACAGAAGCCAGGCTGTGGAAAACAGATATAGCCAGCTGGAAATGCAGTTATGGTTAGGAGACACATCGAGGAGAAAACCCAAGCATCTTGCACTTAGAATATCTGTAGGATGGTGGAAATTCTTTTAATATAGCTCATGATTTCCAAAGTGTTTTAAAGCCCCCTGAGCTCACCACCACTGCCCCGATTCCCGATGAGAGCGGTGCTGATGGCACCAAACAGCCAGTGCTTTCTACCAGGGAACTGACATCATTGCACAGAAGAGCACAGAGCATTGTCATAGCAACCAGCCTCCCGAAACCGTGCTGCTGAATGCGGAATTGAGCTGATGAGAGATGTCATTTGAGGAAGTGGGGATCGTGGTGGAGGTTTTGGCAGCTGAAATTGAGAGCCTGGAGAATGTGAAGCTTGGGCAAACGCGCAGTGTTTGGGAGAAGGGCCTGGCAGTGCCAGTGGCCATTCCTCTGGCTGGAAACTGGCCCAGCAGAGTCTGGCTGCCTCCTGCCCATCCCACCGCGCTGGGGATGGAGGAGCTCAGCAAACCCAGGGTCAGGGCCCAGCACAGGTTTCTGTTTCCCTTAGAGGGCAGCCTTCTGATTGAAGCTGTCAGTTTCCCTTTGTTGCTGTACAGCTGGAGTGCTGAACTTGTGTGGCTGCACAGAACCCTGGAGTTGACTTGGGCAGAAAGGTCTTAGCAGGGTCCCCAAGAGCCACCTTGCAGCAGGTGCCCCCTGCCCCTGGGTGTAACGTGGAGAGCCCTGGGCAGGCTTTGGGTGAGGGTCCTGTTATGGCTTTTATTCCTTGATGTGCAGAGCAGTAACACATTCATCTGTGTTAGTTCATCTAAAAGTGTTATCAGGAGGATGGTCCCCCCCTCCCAAAACCCGAAACAGACTTCAGAGCTCTCCAAGGAATGGCACAAGCTTTGCAAAATGTCAGATGAAAAAGCTGGACACACCCAGCAACAAGTTTTTTCTAATACTTTCACAAAATTACCCAAACCATATCTCAATAAATTCTGTCATTCAGTGGATTCATACAAACTGGTTCAGTTTTTGTCAAGTGATTCCAGAGGATGTAAAGCAGAGAGAATATAAAGTTCCTAATGGATCACTGCAGAACCCCTGTTTTGTGGAGAAATGGTGAGGGGGAGTGCAAATCCAAACATGGATTTGCTTTCCCAAAATGTGCCGGTGCCTTGGGAATAACAACGTTCCCAGCACAGTGGCCCCAGCAGCATTGCCAGTCTTGGGAATCCATGTGGGGACACCTTGTGCTCTGCCTGGGCATCCAACGGGCATGTCCCACCTCCTGCCTCTCCGTGACGCAGGGCTGGGTGCAGGTGGGATGCAGGGGGCCAGGGGGGTACTGGTTGCTGGGATTTCTTGGGCAATTGCAGGACTGGGGATGGGCTGCAGGGACCTCCCAGCTCGGTGCCAGAGCCTGACATGGTGTCACAGGGGATTTGGAAATGCTTCAGGCCACCTTTTGCTAAATAAACATTTTCAGAGAAACATTTCTTGTACTTCAAGAGCTTGGAGCCTGGCATGTGTATGTGACTCACTGGCTGTTAGCCCTACTAGCATATTAAACTAACTGATAAACAGGGGAGAGCAATGCAAAGGCCAGTTCTGTAACAGCAATGTCCTCAGCCGAGTACGTGCTATGGGGAGGTATAAGGGGTTCTACAGACCAGCGGAAGGAAAGGGAACAAACTTGAAGCCACAAAGTCATCAGGGGGTAACTGAAATATCAGAAATGGAGGGTACTGGGGGTGTGAGGGACGTGAGTCAAAACTAGCGAACCACAGGACAGTGGTGTCATCCAGTACTTGCCTCATTCTGGAAGGACACCAGTTCTCAAAGCTCTGGCTGCTGACGGGACACTACAAGGCCTGCAGCTACGGCGTAAAACGGGTGCCATTTGAGGGAAAAGTATTTGGGTCAGTGAGAAAATGCAGCTGCTTATAAAGCAAACTTCCGTGATTGGGAATTCAGAGGTGCAGATGTGGCAGTGGGGTTAGAGCAGCCGAGGCAGCAAACCCCGTCCTTCCCCGGGCTGGGAAACGCGCTGTGTCTGAGGAGCCGCCGGTGTTTGGTACAGCTCTGTATTGGCCAGAGGAGTACGGGGGCTCTCAGGTTAGGTCTAGTAAAGCTGGAGATCAAATTGGTAAGGAATGGTGTCCGCCTGATAGACCACAAAATGGTGTCTCTGTGGGAGGAAAAAGCAGTGAAAAGAATCAGCACTGAGATGCCCAAGTGTGCCTTCCCAAGTGTGCCATGCCCAAGTGTGCCTTCCCATGTGTGCCATGCCCAAGTGTGCCTTCCCAAGTGTGCCATGCCCAAGTGTGCCTTCCCAAGTGTGCCGTGCCCAAGTGTGCCTTCCCAAGTGTTCCGTGCCCAAGTGCCTTCTGCGAGTGTATGAAACGTGGCTGTGGCATTGCTGGTGCTGGTAACATTGGTGCACAGCTGTGCTTGTGACAGCCTTCAGGCTTATTGGAAATCCCAGTCTTGTGAGGCTGAAACACCGGTGGTGGTTTCCTCTGGGGCCATCTCCTGTGGCAGGTCCCAGGCAGGCAGTGGCAGAGAAATTCAGCTTCGGTGTCACACTGGAAGGAGCTGTGTCACCTGGTAGGGTAGTCTTGAATTTGAATGTTGAATTTGGTTAATGTGTGGACTCTGGCCTTGAAGCCTTGATGCTGGCTCTCTTGCTCTGGTTGTTAGGGGGAGCGGTGGTTCCCTTGGAAGGTGTGTATTGAAGAGAATTCCCACTGTGGGAATGGCAAAGAGCAAAGGGCCCCGTTGTCACTTCCCTCGCTCCCTGTCCCAGCGTGGCGGGGTGAGGGTGGCACTGTACAGTGAGGTGACACAACAGTCTTTTCTAGGATCCTTCTTTTTTCCATCCAGATGAATGTTTAGATGAGGATGAGTAGTTTTGGTGCTGGAGAATTTGAGGTGTCTCCCGAGTTCCAAGTCTGATGTGGCCGCTTGTGTGGGCCCAGTGTCGGGGAAAGCTGGATTCCTGCTTTTTTTGTAGCAGCTGTTTGGAATGGCAGATAACCAGAGATATCCAAAGGTGGTGGGTACTTAAATGACAGACTGGTATCCCGTCCTTCAGCTGTGTGGATGCTTGGGGAATCTGCTGGACCGTTGGACTGAGCACAGCCAGAAGGGTTTGCACAGGACCTCAGCCGTAGCCCTGCGTGGACAAGGGGGCTCTCCCTCTTGAGCTGAGCTGTAGCCTGGGCTTCTGCAGGGGTGTGGGTGCTTCAGAAAGTGTGTGACTGAAAACAGTCTCATTTACCTGCTCTTATTAGACACTTGTGATAAATATTTGGGGCTGAACTGTGTCTGACTGGGCCGGTCCACTTCCCGCGCTGGTCTGAGATGCAGTGATTGGAGCGCCCCGTTCCCTGGCTTGGCTCAGGGTGGGCTCGGGCCGCCCCAGACGCGGATGGGGCTGAGAGTTTGTCCTCTCTAATGCTCTTTGTTCTCCACTTGTGTCCGCAGCAGCACTTGGGTCTGTCCTGGATGGGGCTCTCTTTTCTCTGGCCGAGCAGTAACGTCCCAAGGCAAACGCTGGATGCCGCAGAGCGAGACCTGCGTTAAAACAGACACAAACCCTGAAGATCGTGTTGTAAAATGGCTCGTTTTATATATTCAATGTTAATCAAGTTATATTGTATCTTCTCTGACTCTCTTGGTAACACTGTCTTTGCACTTATAAATGTGCTTTTATTATCCTTCCTGTACCTTTTTATACCGGAACTGACGGAGCGCAGCGTTGGGAGCAGTCATGGGGGGGTGGAGGAGTCGATGGAGGATCTGCTGGGTTATCCTGAACCCTTCTGTGGGTAACACTAAACCACGTTGTGGCCTGTTTACAGTAACTGTACGTGTGTTTGCACAGTATCACACCTTTCACTGCCATTTTCACTCTGTGTGTATCGTATCCGTTTTTCATAACTCTTTCTGCACTTCGGTGACCTCTGAAGCTTTCCCTCTGGTGATTTGTTTGCCACGTCCCGGGGAAGGTACAACCCCCTGAGGACTCGCCAGGGCTGCCGAGGAGCTGACCTGTCTCAGTCATCGTGCCTTACCCCGCACAAACACCGCGGGTGCCAGCGGCTGCGGGGCTGCCCCTGGGGGCTGGTGGCAAGGATTTCTGCCAGCCAGCTGCGCCACGGCATGTACTGACTCTTTATATACCCTAACACTAATTTCCATTCCAGTTTTGTAATAAATTGTACCCATTGGAAAATCCTGAATTTTGGGGTGGTTTTTTGTTGTTTTGTGGGTTTGGGCTTTTTCCAGCTAATGTATGAAATGCAGCAGGGGTGTCGAGCACAGCGCGCAGTGGGAGGAGCCGTATTTACCCTGGGGAATGGTTAGACATTCTCTGGGATTTATCTACATACAGACTCCTTTGATTTCACATTGAACCACTTTACAAGTGCCATAAGTAGCAGGGCTTTGCATCCACTCTGTTTTTACCTGAAGTTCATTATGTGTCTACTGACAGCCTTTAGGTGAGTAAATACCTGGGAAAATCTGATTGCACGCCTCAGCTTGAATGTTGCTGTTCCCTTCCTGTCATCGCGGAGCGCGTCGCTCTCCTCTGCCTGCTTTTGGAGCCTGGCCTGGCATAGATTTTCATGGGCATAAACTATTTTGCAGATATGGGATTGAGGCCTTTTGTCTTCTGCACCAGCTTGGGGTGTCTTTCATGTAATGATTAGCCCTAATTTTGCTGTCCAGCAATGCATGCTTGGTCAGGAGGGATCAGCATGCGGTTTGCATCTCACTGATGGGTGTTTGGCTCCTGTGGGGAGTTGAACTGTATGAAGTGGGATTGACGTTGTTATGGTAGGGGCTGCTGTTCAAAGAAGAAATGGAGTGACAGATTTGTGCTCTGTACAGGGTGTGTAACACACATGTACCCATGGTGTGTGCCCCTGCAGGGTGTGTAACGCAGTGTACCCACCGTGTGTGCCCCTGCAGGGTGTGTAACGCAAAAATGTTTACCCTTAAGCATTTTCTCAGGAATTGTGTGCCATTATTTGCAAGTTTCTCCTTGTTTTTCATCCAGAGTTTTGCATCGTGTTTTGCAGCCGCCTTAGAACGCCGTGCTGTGTGCCAGTGCCTGTGGACATTGGGACGGTCACTGCCCTCCGAGAACCAGGGCTGCAGTTGTTCCTGGATTGGCTCTGAGCAGAGGTAACACCAGGGGCCCACTGTTCACAGCAGAGTAGGGCAATGGGGAAGCAGGCCTTCAAAGGCATCTGGTCTTCAGTTTTATTACAAATGGAGCTTTTTTCTCTTTTCAAAGCAAGCCACCTAAAATCACCATCAGAGTCCATCCCACAAAGTCCAGTGCTTTCCAGTAGTTGATATTGGTTATTGATCAGTAAACCCTGCCATCTTCTGGCCTGTGGATTCCAGCTGGAGCATCTGGGCTCAAACCCTGGGGTCTAG
Source organism: Jacana jacana (assembly GCA_013400555.1). Taxonomy (NCBI): domain Eukaryota; kingdom Metazoa; phylum Chordata; class Aves; order Charadriiformes; family Jacanidae; genus Jacana; species Jacana jacana. Next base: position 41,679 of record VZTM01018133.1, read on the forward strand.
TTGAATAACAGGCTAAGGGTGTGTGATGCTGCTGGGACCGTGCCGGCAGTCTTTCCTTTCAACATAGGCTGGATTTTTCTGCCACCTACTGCTTCTTTGATGTTGTCTGGTGTTAATTATCAGTTACATTTGCACTTGATTTTGTTAAAATATTTCACAGCCTGGGTGGGGGGAAATAATTTGTTAAGCCAGGTCGTTGTGACCATGGAGATGTCTGGAGAGTGGGCTCTGGCTGGGGCCTCATTTCTGGTCCTGCAGTTCCACTCTTGCCCATGTCGGTGATGCCAGGGCCCTGGAAGATGAGTCCCTTCCTCTGAGTTTCCCCCTGGCCTTCTCTGGGCTGCCCTATCCAGCACTGGGACAATGCTCCATTGGCTGCTCAGCAGGGTTGAGGAGCTGGTTCCTGGTATCCTCCCCATCTTCCTGAGATTTAGTACTCTGTGGCAGATGATAAAACAGCTCATGAAAGGCTGATGGCTTTGTTGATGCCTTAATTGTGGTGTGGAGTCAGAAATACTCTGTGGTGCTCTAGCATTGAAAAACAAGCAAATATGCTGACACCTGATTTATTTCTTCTGTGATGCCTTGAATCAATGACTAAAAGAGAGCTTGGGATGAGTTAATGGCTTTTAAAGCATGCAGTCCTGGGCTTGCCAGCCTCCGGTCTTGGAAGACAACGTCCTTGTTTTGATGCGAGGGATGTTTTGAATGAGAAGGTGGAAGAAATGGCAAGATACCTGCTGTGATGGCTACAAGTGTGTGAAAAATCCTACTGTGGCACCAGCGTGGGTTTGCTCCAAGGCAGGGAAGTGTCCTCGTGTGTGCAGCCGTGGCCTGTCCTGCATCACAGGAGGTTCGAGTCTGATTATTTACCTGTGCTTGACACGTGGAAGCCGGGACCCTTCCCTGAGCTGTGGAAGGAGCTGGGTGTCCTGGGGCTTTGCACCCCCCTCTCCTGGCTCCTCTAGTCCTGGGCTGGGGTTCCGTTGGGCTGTTCTTAAAAACACGTGCTACTAGTGCTTTTGGAGTGCTTAACAGTCATTTGAATTTAAAATTCTCTACTGCCTTTCCTTAAAAAGTTATACTGGCAGCTTTTACCTAAAATGACTTTCTGTATCACCTCTTTAAAAGGGTTTAATGGAGTGGAGCACAGGCGCCTGCCTCGCACAGCGCAGTTGCAGGATGATTCAGGCCTTCCCACTGCATTCTGAGATGCTAAATCTGGAAACACATTTCCTATTTATTCCATTTGTGTTTGGTTTTCTTGGGGTTTTTTTATTTTTACAATGGCGTATTCCTTCTGGCTGTTGTGTTTCTGTCCCAGCGTGGGGAGTGCTTCCTCCTACCCTCTTTCAGCCTTCAGCCAGCTCTACCCGGCCAGGGGAGCTATTCCTGTATCTTACAGGGGTTCTGCTGGGAAGATGCTGTTGGGGGGCTGCAGTTGCCACATGCTGGGCTAGCGCAGGGGTCGGCTGCCCCTCCAGCACTGGGGGCCCTGCGCCCGCCTGTCCCCTCGCTTCCAGCCCCAGCCGTCCCCCCTCCCGGCCTGTCATCCTTCCAGCCCCGGCCCTCCCTCGGCCCGCCTGTCGTCCCTCCCGGCCCCGGCGTGTCCCCCTCTTCCCGTGCCGGTTACCG
>VZTM01018133.1:43730-215820 GCA_013400555.1 Jacana jacana
ATCTGGTCCGCTCTGCCAAGCCCATAGCTGTTTGGAGATACGCCTTGGGGATCGGGGGAGAGAGGGAGGGGGTGATGCAATCCGATGACATCGACAGGTTTTTTTGTTCTCCGTTCGGTGTTTGGAGGGGTTCAGGGTGCTGGAAAGGGGAGCTTGGATGGGTAGGGAAGGGGTTATCAGCAGTCCCGTGTGTTCCTTAGCACCCATCACCGTGATGTAGGCAATGTCTGCAGAGCTTTTCTGTCTCACGAAGGTGGGGATGGAGCCATGTGAGCGCAGCAGGGCAGTGCCCCCCCTCCCCGTTTGGGGATGAAGTCCTCCCATCCCCAGCCTGGCTCGTGCTCCCCTTTGGTCCAGCCTCCGAGAAGCTGAAGCTCTAACCCGTGTTAGAGCAGCAGCAGAGACAATGGTGCTGCCGGAGCACAGAGAATAGCAGCGTGGGCATTACCTGGGCTCTGCAGGAGATGCTGATTCCCTGTGTAACGGGGGCTTGGCCACCATGAAAAGACACCAGTGCGTTCCTGTGAGCTGCTGGTGGCAGTGGTGGGAGGGCCAAAGTGTAAATCCAGGGGAAATAGCACAATAGGGTTGTCAGGTACGTTCTTCCTAAGCTGCTCAGAGTTTTGCTGGTGTTTGGTAGCTATTTGTGAGTATTGGTGCTAGTGCTTGTTTTATTTCTGGAGGGAAACAATCCAGAACGTGTTCTGAAATTGTAGAAGATTGGGTGTAAGCTGTGAACTGGAGAGGAGCTTTGTGACCCCCCCCCCCCAAAAAAAAAAAAACCCCGTGCTGTTCTTTAGTTCCTTTGTTTTTAAATAAAGAGGGAAGCAGGCTATGCATTAGGCTTCTTTCTGCTGGTTGCCCAGGGGGAGAAGCGAGCAGAGATCAGAGCGGTGTTCGGGGGCATCACCATAGCTCCTGTCGGCCCTTCTCGCACGGCAGAGGTTGGGCTGGAGCCAGGACCCAGAGAGTTCCCGTGGGCAGGAGAGGGGTGTTGTGTGGGGCACAGATCTCCCCTCACGCGTGGGGCTGCGTGTGTCCCACGCTGAGAGCACAGAGCTCGGCTCACGAGGAGTTTGTGCCAGCCAGGGCACCGGGGCATGGTGGGGGGAAACCAAGCTGTGAACACAAAGCAATCTGGTAAAATGAAAATGCACGTACCAAACCACAAACGATCTCTACTTAGCACCCTTGAGAGCCAGGATTGGCTTCCTGTGCCACCTTGTGCCAGTCCACTCCCACCTGGTGGCAGGTGACAGTTGGAAAGGTTTACTAAAGCCGAGATTCCTGCCTGAACCACTTTTTCCCAATTTATGATAAAAGCTATTTTTTGTAAATAGTTGGGAAATGAAGTGAGGTTCTGAGAGGGCAGCACAACAGGCTGTAGGTGGAGTAGCCTTCAGTAGGATCTGAGTAATACTGATGACTTGTGGAGTTGGAAAAAGGGAACAATGTGGTGTCAAAGGATGTGTCTGCATCTCCCCTCATGCAGTTGGGACTGGAGCCTTGGCCGGGCCTGGGGGACCCTGATTGCAGGCTGGACCCTTCATTGCTGACGTTTCTGAAGAGAAAATGATGGTAGAAACCTCTCTGGTTTCTAAGGAATGATGTCTTAGTTGCTGTGTTTGGTACTGAGCTCCTGTGCGGCTGGAGCCAGTGGAGGTTTGATACTGGTCTCCATGGGCAGAGCATCCAGCTTTCCAAGGGGAAAGGTTGTGGTTTAAGACCCTGGGCTGGAGGGGCACAGGTTTCTGGTCTGAAGCCCCATAGCAGGCTGCCTGGTGAGACCAAACTCCTCAGTCCCATCGTGCCTCGGTTCAGCACCTCTCCAAGAGGCATGGCTTCTCCCCGAGCGATGGATTTCCCGCTGGAGTGCTGAGGGGGGTTCTCGTGGTGAAGCTGGGCAGGCAAATGAAGCCACAGCTCAGGTCCCATGTGCAGAAGAGCAGGCCCCGTGCAAGGGACACCCGGCAATTTGTCGAAAGAGTATTGGCTGCCAGAGCCCGAGGTGTTGCCATGGGAGGAGTACGGGGGAACCCTCCCAACACCCAGTTAAACTGGAGTCTCTGGCACGCTCCCGCAGAACATACCTCCCAGCTGGTGGGGCCGGCGTGTGTTTGGGGTGTTCCCTTGCTGTGGCTCCCAAGCTGGCTCCTGCTCGCTCAGGCCCCTGTCTCTCATGTTCTTTGAAGTCATTGTCTCTTTTTAAATCAGGAGGATGGGAACTTCTTCCCAAGCTGATTTCTCCCCACCCCATCAACTTGCAAAGCTGTTTGGGTGTGGGTGCAGGGACTATCTGGTGGATCCAGTTCTTTCAGTGGGTTTGAAATTACAGGGCTGTGCTTTTTGTGCTCAGCTTGGTCCTTTTTTCTGCTTCGGCATGTTTTGAAGCGGTCTGCTCATCAGTAAAAATATATAGGGGGGGTCCTAAGAAGATGCTGTGCAAAAGGTGGTCTGGAGGCAGGAATGGTTTCAGTGCCATTCTTGGCTTTGAGAACTCCTGAATTCACTGCGTTTGTGTCTTGGGTTTTGAGAATCTGGGGTTTATATCTTAAAAATTTATGCTCAAACTCCTTTACATTCTTAGAAAAAAGAGAAGAAGGAGAGATTTTCATCATTGCTGGAACAGTAGATGTTACAAGAGCAGAGATGTCTTCCCTCTAGAACGGCAGCCGTGCCAGCACAGTGTCATTTTAAGGTCAACCTTCCACCCCTGCCAGAATTCCCCCCTCCTGTGTGCTGAGCCCCCTTCTCCTTGGACTCACCAGAAACACGTACCCGCAAAAAGCCTGTCTTCTCTCACGCAGGGGTACCCGAGGTGTCCCCAGATGCTGCCCATGACCCACTGGTGACCACGCCAGTGCTGGCTGCTGCTGCTGGCATAGAGTGGATTAGGAGGAGGGAGGAGCAGAGATTCCTGTGTCTTGAGCCAGTTGAGAATGACCTTAATGTGACCCTCGGTTTCTGTGTAGGGACCTGTGTGGTAAAAACTGATTAGCTGAGTTTTGTGAAATATCTGATGAAAAATAGCAAGTGAGTGACAGGTTCCCTTGTAGAACAGTGTTTGTTCCCTTTGTAGAACAAAGACCAGATCTTCATGGAATCCCCTCAAAGTCGGTGCTGGAGCGGCACGGAGGGTTCGTTCCTGTGTTACAGGGTCACAGCATTGCAATCTTTCATCTGTCTTCCTCAAATTAGCAGTTCTTGGAACCTTGTGACTAGGGGAAAGCTCCTCTGGCTTGTGCCTGTGCAGAACAGCATGGAACCTGGAAGGCAAACAGAGTACCGCTTTCTTTTCTCATTTTCTCAGAGTTAAACCATGTATTTCATAGCTGTGATGCCTTGAGTCATGGGGAGTGGCCCTGTGGCTCTGTGTTCTGCGCTGTCTGCCGTGCTCTGCACCAATTCAGACAGGCTGGTTGTGGTGAGGGGGCTTGGGGGGGGAGAGTTGGCCAGGAGAAAGCCCAGTTGTGTTTGCAGCTGGCGAGTGGGCTGTTTCCCTGCAGCTGGAGTCTCTCCCCGTGTCACAGAGCCCTGGGTGAGGCTGTTCCTCTCACTCCCATGTTAATGTCTCGTCCAGCCTCTCTGTTTTCCAACCCCAGGCTTGAGTCCTGGCTACCGAGATGCGCTTGCCAGAAAGGGAGTAGCAGATTAGTCACAGAATCTGGAGGTAAATACTGGGAACCTTCTTAGAGCAGCACATCTCTGCTTGTTTTTCTGCTGTCCCAGTGTATCTTGGCCAGACGTCGCATAGGAGTGGAAGCTTTTCCTTCTCTCTAAAAAGCCTTGTGTGGTTTGATAATTTTTTTTGGCCCGTTTCAAAAGACAACGTTGGTCCCTTGCCCTCCAGACTGAGTCTCAGTGCTCAGACCAGGCTGTCAGGAGCTGGGTGGGACTGCAGCAGGGCAAGAGGTTCCTGCCTGTCCTTCTGCTCTGCATCTGTCCAAACACTCCCGCTGTCCTGCAGACGGGCTCTGCTGGGCTGGGGAGGGAGCTCCATCCTGGGCACTTTGACTTTTTTTTGAGTTTTGGGGTTTTTTTTTCCCTTCTTTGTCTGCTTTGCTTCTTGGAAAAGGGCTGTAAAAGGAGGTCAGCGCATGGACTGCGTGGTGAGACGGAACTGCTGGAGAACTGGGCACAGGATCTGCCTCCTGCTGCTGCTGCTGCCTCTCTTCAATTATTTATGCTCCAAATGGATAAAGTGGTCATTAGTGCAGGGCGGGGAGAGGTTCGGCCCTCTCAGTGCGAGCACTGATCTGCAGCTCGTGGAAAGGAGAAGTGTGTCCTGCACAGGCAGTTTTGTCCCTTGAATTTCCATGAACTGCTCGGCTCCTCGTGTGCGAGTCCAGTGTCCTGTGGCTTTTGTGTGAATTGCCCAGGGCTGTTTTGGGCACAGTAGCCAAGTGTGTAAGCGCAGTAGCCAAGTGTGTAAGCATGAGAGATGTTGTGGCTTGATCCCTGCTGGTGCTAACCAGGGAGGAACAGCTTCACTTAACTCCAGGAGGTGCTTATGGCACTTGCTCAGCTATTGGGTCATTGCAGAAGGCAGCTCATTGCTGCAGAGGTGACAATGTTGCTGCCACCTGAATGAAGGAGAAACCCAGTCCCATGATGCTTGTAGTTTCCAGAGTCAGGGAGTCTCTTACAACAGCTTAATGCTCTCAAAAATGACCTTCACGCTGATGCTGTTCTTCGTTTGATTGTTCCAGTGATAGATGTAAGGGGGGTATGACAGTTCCCTGCAGGAAGCTGAGGAAAGGCAAGTCTAGAGAGAGAAACAGCTGGTGGAGTTTGATGTCTTCCAGAGCCCATATTGCCCACCCTCAGCTTCAGTCTAAGCTGCTGTTCAGTTGTACCCAATAAAACAGACATCCTGGAAATTCCAGGGGAGATTCCACGTTCAGCCACCGGGTTGTTTGCTCTGCCAGGCTGGGTTGGGTCCCTGCTGTGTATCTGTAGAGTGTTGCCAAATTAGTTTTGAATATCGCGTCCCAGGTGTCTCCCTAGCAGTGTGGGGACACTCTGGCCATGGCAGTGGCTCCTGTAGCCATGCTGCAGCTGCTGCCCATGTGGGCCAAAACCATCCTGGAGAGCTCTGGAGAGTCTTCAATGCTTCAGGCACTTCTTGCTGCGATATTTCTTGGCTAAGCCAAGAGAGTTCCTCTCCTGTTGTTTCTCTTCCAGTTCCAGTGGCTTCTGTGTTACTTCTTTCCTGGATAGCAGAGCAGGAACTGGCTGGCACCTTCTCCACTGACCTGCACAGCTTTCTCGCCTGACCAGCACTTTGTCCCCTTCTTGCCCAAGGCAGAGGTTTCCCTGCAACAGCGAAACCGCACAGGCTAATCCTGTAATACTCATGAAAGAAACGTGGTGTTTCTAGTACATTGTCTGACTTCAGGTTTTTGTGAAGCGCATGCAAGTTGTTTCATAGCGTGCTGGAATAGTTCCCACGTGGGCTGGGTTGTGTGTGTGTCTGCAGTGTGGTTAGCCTCTAGGAGCAGGGAAAAATGCTTGTCTGCTCTTATACATTCCTTTTCTCCCAGAGCACTGTCCTCAGAGCTGGGAAGGGGTTTGGAGTCATCTTCTTCCCTGGTGGGTGTTGAGGAGCGGGATTTGTGTGTGAGGCATCAGAAGAGCTGGGACCGGGTCTCGGGACACGTGTGTGCTTCCATCCATCCCCGACCTGCTGCCCCAAAACCTGTGTTAAAAACACACAGAGGGAGGTGGCACTGCGGGTGCCGAGGGGACGGGGTTGGGTGCGCAATGCCACAGGGCAGGGACCGGCTGCTGCTGAGCAATGCTTGGCACAGCGTTGGCCAAGGGCTGAAGAGGAACCGAAACCCTGCACAAGCATCCGCAAGGGTGTGATGCCAAGAGGTGGAGGAGAGTTGTTTTGTTGCAGGCTTTGGTACAACTGTCCACTCCTGAAGTCAAAAGAAAGAAACAGAAAAGAGAAGTTGGGGCTGAAGGCTCTGGAGGAGGGGTGTAGCCACCCTGTGCAGTGCAGGGTGCTGGACAGGCAGAAACCTCTCTGGATGCAGCTGCGCGGCCGTCGGATTGCACGGGCCTGGTGCCATGGCAGCCGGGGCTACGGGAGGCTTGGGGCTAATGCCGGGCTGGAGGCTCAGGCGAGCTGGGGACTCTGTGGGGTGGGAGCCGGTGGAGCTGTCAGTCAGTCAGTCAGAGGAGGAAGTCCTAAATAGAACTTAACTCTGCATTTTCACCAGCCTCTTCATTTGGGTCTGGTTTTCTGCTCAGTGGGAGTTGCTGGTGGCAGTTCCAGGACCGAGGTGCTGGCCCTGAGGTTGGCTGGTGGGGGGAGAGCAGAGCGTGGGGCTGCCCTGTCGCTCTGCCACTGCAGGGCTGCGTGACAGCTGCTGCTGGGAGCCATGGGACAGGAGAGCCAAGGCCTTTCACTTGCCAGCTTTGCTCAGCTCAGCCCTTTGCTCTTCCTGGGAACGTTGGGAGTGCCCTCTTTGTTTTGCAGCTTGTTATCAAGTGTGTCCAGGGGGTGTGTACGGGCTGGGATGGTTGGTCTCTCCTCACCCTGCCCGGGTTGTAGGTGCCGTTCTCCGGGGATGACTCCGGCCGGGCAGCCGGGAGCTCGGGCCGAGCAAACAAACTGCAGGAGGACAAGCACTGGCTCCTGGAGACTGGCCACAGGGAGCGAGCCCGTCCCGCTGACCTCTGGACATTCTCAGTGCAGAAGGAAGGGAGGGGAAAGCAGATCCACTGGATTAACTTGTGGGAAAAGAGGTTCCAAGGGCTTAACGTCTTCTTCCTGCTCTCTGCGAGTCGGAGCCCATGGCAGCATGGATGTGGCCTGGGCTCCAGTGACCACGTGTCATTATTCCTTGCAGACCCCTGGTGCTTGGAGCTGTGTGAACACCCAGGGGAGCGCAGGCCAGGCCTGTAGCTGCTTTACTTTGTATTGCATTTATTTTTAAGATCATTTCCCAGGCAAGTCACTTTGCTTCCAGCCTTTTGTAATGTCTCCTGGCTATTTCCTCAGTGTGGGAATTATTCTAATCCTCCTCCTGCTGCACTGAGCTCATTCCTGCTGCGATACGTACACACATGAAATCTCTTTAGATCCTCCAGCCTTGCATCCACTTTTATTTTCAAATAAATTACATACTACATTAATTATATATTCAGGTGAAATATGAGTCACAAAGGCATCTGCTCCTGCCTCTCCTCCCTACATGGTCCCCTTGGCTGTGCTTTCTTGTTAGTGTAAAGCTCTCCCGAGTCTGTGTTGGGTATGGAGTGATGTGAGGTCCTGGAGATGTAGGTAAGTGGTATTGGAAATGCCTGGCTGGAGTGGTGGTCATTTCCCTCGGCCATCAGAAATGTCAGGGCGGTTTATGGCTTTTAGGATGCTGCAGATTCAGGGAGGTTCTGGCTCCCTGGAGGGGCTGGTGCCAGCTGGGTCAGACAGTGATGGCAGAAGCAGCCCAGCCTCCGGGAGCCGGTGTTTGCCCTTCTGTGTGCCATGGGCTGAGTCAAGGTGGTGGGAGTTAAACTGGAGTGATGGGGCTGGCCTGCAGCGGAGCCTAAGCCGAGCTGCTGTGACTGCACAGGGCTGATGATGCTGCCTGAGGTCGTCTCCCCTCTCGTGGCTGGAGCAGAGCTCTGGAGCCTGGAGCTGGAGGTGCAGAAGGGAATCTGCTCCTGTCTCACTCCAGGGTTAAAGCTTTTGCTGTTTGTTGTGTTCTTTGAAGATTCCTCCTCCCCTCAAAAGGAGCCCTTGGCAGAGCAAGTATTTCTGAGGGAAGTGGATATCAGAGAGGACAGTTATTTAACAGGACCTGCTGCTTCTTCTGGGCAGTTAATCCAGACACATGCCTGGGAAGGACTCCAGGTCCACTGAGCAGCCAATGGCTCTGGATATGCTCTAGTCAGCTGGCAGCCCTGGGCTGACACTTCGGAAGCTCAGACCAGGCCCACGGAGACGAGCAAGTCAGAAGTCACATTGATCTGCTTGGGATCCCACAAACATCACTGGGTAGCAGGACTGTGTCCCCTTGTCACTTGGATAAGTCTCCTCTGCCCTGCCCCACCACACTCAGCTCACAGCATTTGGCTTCACAGCCGTTTTAATCAAGCAGAGGTGACTGGATGGAGCCCGGCGCTCCTCTTCCTCGGTGCCTGCTCTGTTCAGCCCACTGGGCCACCAGCAGAGAGGCCACGTGCCACCCCATAGCTGTGTGCTGGCATTATCTTCAGCAGCTCTCATGACTGTTGGTGAAAGCCTTTCTGTTCAGGGTGGTGGGGCTGCTGCTCAGCAGCTGGGGCAGCTCCGGCCGGTGCCAGGCGTTCTGCTGCCTGGTGTGAATGGCCAGTGTCATCCCAACATCTCCTGCTCCGCCTGTGGCCGCGCTGTCATGGGCAGGTGTCGCTCAATAGTGGGATTGTTATCTTGGTAAACAGGCGATGGTGTTACTGGAGCTGCAGCGTGTGCATGGGGTCACTAACGAGGCATATCATGGGGCTCCTTAGTCTGAAAGCTTCACGAACCAGTTTCTGTTTCTCTGCACAGCGTGTGGATGGTTCTTCCCGTGTGGATGGTTCTTCCCGTGTGGATGGTTCTTCCCGTGTGCTGTTCCTGAGCTGCATCTTGTACCTGGGCATGTTTGGTACCAACGTGTGTCCCTGCGAGGCAGAGCTCACAGCACATGCCTGCGTGTCTTGGAGGCCTCGGGTCCCATCTGTCGTGACATTAATGATGGTGGACATCCAGGAAATGTCAGGGTGACACCCCTGCTCTGGCTTCCACAGACACCCTGCATACGCCCGAGGGCTGAGCTGCTTTGGAGCTCCAGTGAATCCATGTGCATTGGGCACCCCGAGCCTGTCCCCTGGGGGGTTGGGGCTTTCCCTTCATGACAAATAGCTGTTTTTCTTTATTATTGAAAAAAATATAAAAATTAGGGCATCCACCCACCTCTTGGCTGGCGTCCCATGGTAATAGCCCAGTGTGGGTCCTCTCCAGTGGAGCAGAGCAGGTCTCACTTGGTATTCTTAAGGCAACGGGTTATAAAAGAGCCTGAAAAGAAAAACTGATTTCCCCACTTACAGCAAAATTAAATCAGGAAAGAGTCACATCGAAATTTGTTAAAGCTGGGCCATGAACTTGGCTGACGCTGTTGGTTTGCTGAGGTTCACTGGGAATAGCCTGTTCCAGAGCTGGGGGGGGAGAGCACGCTCCCTTCGTGTCCACACACCCAGACCTCCCCCTCGCCTGTCCCGGGTGCTGGGGGGTAGAAACCTGCTGAGGGAGCTGAGCGCTCCTCGTCCTGCCCCGCTGCTCCTTCTTACCCCTGTGGCTGTTCCCATTCCTGGGTAGCCTCCTAGGAGAGCACAATCTAGCAAATGCGATTTTTCCCCTCCGTTGCTTCCAAGTTCTTCCTACCACGGGGCATTGCTGCGTCTCGTGTGTCCAACAACCACCGCCTTCACAGTCAAATGGCTTTCTGTCTTGTCTAATATCTTCTGTAGTCTGGTTCCATGTCTCTGACTTCCAGAAGTCCATTGTAATCGTTTCAAAAGTGACATTTCCATGAACTCTGCTCTTCAGCGCCTGCTGTGTTAACATCTCCCATCTTCTATCTCATGCACTTTACCACTCCTGTTGTTTTCAGGTGGAGCAGCACCACCGGAATGAGGAGTTGGCAATTATCTGTTCCTTCAGAACTGTATTAATGAGTAGCTGCTAACAGTTTTGCCAGAGGGCAAGTGGAGATGGTGTTGGTGACTGTGACTGTCTAATCTTCATAGTGGCAGTGCAGGCTGAAATAGCCAGAGCCCCGTCCCAGCCACGTTGTCTGCAAAGAGCAGATGTTATCAAGAGCCCCGTTTCTTCTGTGCAATTGCCCGTGTCCCCAGTGCAGTGACAGTCGTTACTCAGTCTGGGGCACTGACCTTCTGTGACTGCTTCCTCACCCAGTTTCTGAGGGGAGGGAAACGGTTACCTCGAGGTGGAAAGGATTTTAGGAGGAGTGGGGTGTCGTGATTCAGAATGTGTGCACGTTAATGACCCTCTGCCAGATGTAGGGCTTTGCTCTCTTGTCCCCCGCCGTCCAGCTGGATGCCCAGGTTTGATCCTGAGAGAGGATCAAAATGGGTAGAAGGTAACAAAGATGGGTAGAGAGGTAACAAAATGGGTAGAAAATACCATCCCTGAGACTCTGTCAGGACAATACCAGTATTCCAGGCCTGTCCCAGTCAAACTGGGGCGTCTGGTCTGGCCACAGTATTTTATACTGAATTATCACTGGTGAAATTTGCCAAAAATGGCCAGGCTGGGTTGTAAGACCCCGTAGCTTCTTTGGACAATTGTGACAGCAGCTCCGATGTTCCTAGTGCTGAGCTCCCTCGGGCCTCGTGGCACGGCAGCGGGGTTGAGGCGGGGGGGGATCTGTGAAGCCCCCGCCTGTCCCGCAGCCCCGCGTGGTGCCAGCCCAGGGCTGCAGGCTGTCCCTGCCATACATGAGGCGGTCCCACTTGCAGCACCTCTGAGATGGTGGGCACATTCTGGATTAAGGAGGAGCTGACAAGTCCCTCTGGAGATGAAGGGTGACAGGATGAAACATCAGCTTTTCCACAAAGGCCACTGTACAATATAGTTATCTTAAAGGCAAATGTTTTGGGCAGTTTGAAGTAATAAAACCCAAGAGCCAGCTCTCTTTAAATGCGGATGAAAGCACCCAAATCCTTTGAAAGTGAGTGGGGTGAGGTGCCTCCTGCACTTCTCTAACTGGTGGTGCTGGGCAGCCCCGTGCTGCTCCCCCTGCCATGGCACAGCTATCCCAGCCGCTGTGGAGCAGGAGCTCTCGCCGTCCCGTGGGCAGAGCCGCTGCCGCTGAGGAATGCACACACCTGGCGCCAGGCTTGCAGTGCCTTTCATGTGCTCTGCTCCACGGATTAGGGCCAGGAAAGGGGCTGGTGAAGGAAAATAACTGGGAAAATACTGCAGGAGGTAGGTTCCAGGCTGCTCTGAATGGCCCTTTCATCTTTGTCTCAAAAAAAATCAGTAAGAGCCACAGCTGTGTGAAAATGGCTCTGCAGGGATGATGGTGGCGCTCAGACAGACCCGCCAACACTTCACTTTGTTGGCACTGAAGCTTTTACAGTGCTGCCTCTTTTTAGGGATGTTGTTTGGCTGAGATGCTCTGTTGTGGATGAGAGTTCTTACTGTCTCATCCCACCTTGTTTCTTACCAAAATTGTCCTCTCTGTCCTCCTCCAAACTCTTCCTTAAACCCCTCCCACGTGTCCTTGGCTGCAGGTGGGGACTCCCTGTTGGTCACGCTGCTGGTGCTGCCTCCCGACCGAGCCCCGCACCTCTTTTCCCGTACCCTCCTGGTGCAGAGCCTTTGGGCTGGGATCCCCTTTGTGCCGAGACTTGTCACAGCAGGAAAAACTCGTGCAGGCTTTGCCGTCGCACATCTCTCCTTGCCTTTGCAGTGTTGATGCTTGGGGCCATTCCTGCCTGATGGGACTCCTCCCGTGCCCTGCTCTCCCTGCACGTGCCGATGGCATCGAGGCTGGCAGGGCAAGGAATCCAAGAGCAGTGCAACAAAGCAGCTGTTTGCTATAGCCAGAACATCTGTATGGACCGGGCTCCTGCAGACTGGGAGTGGGCACTTTCACCTTTAAAATCCAACTCTCAATCTCTTGCGTAAACAGTGAAACAGGATCTGCTCCCGGGGGAACGGTTTATATAGTTAAGTCTAAGTATTACTGGAAAAGGGAAATACAACCTTCGTCATCTCTAACTCTGCCAGGGCGCCGGTGTCCTTATGTCTGTGGAATTCCTTTTGCACAGAGGAAGCCTGGTTTGCCTGGCAAGAAAGGGTTTTTTCTTGAATTTGGTTATTTTCTCTTGCTCTTAATATAGTAATGAGTTCACAGCATCTCTTCCATCTCCTCAGATCTCGCTGCCTGGAATATTCAGCTCCTCCTCTGGCCGGAGGCTGGGGAGCAGAGTGCTGTCTGGGAGAAGCAGTCATCCTGCTCTTCTCCTGCTGCTCAGCCCAGGGATGTCACGGGACCCAGAGCAGCGCATGTGGCCCTGAGTTCCAGGTTTGCATCTGCTTGTAGGGAGCCCTGGAAACACGTGGTGTGTGAGCCGTAGCTGTGCATACGAGGAGACTCTGCTTCTCTTTCCCTTGCATTTGCCACAGCTCCCATCACACCACGGTGCTGAGAAGGTCCCCTGCCCAGCGCCGCTTTGGCCAGTTGCTGCTGTGACACAGGTGGGGCCAAGGCCACGGATGTGGACTGCAGTTGGGCGCAAACAGTGTTTGGGTCACAGTAGCTGTAGTTGCTGACAAAGTGGCCCCATCTGATGGCTGCCATTGCAGTGAGACTGGGAATTCTGGAAGAGACACACAAAAACTCAGTGCCTTCCTGTGCAGAGCAAAATCTGGGGTGAGGGGAAGAAAGCATGACCGTGCAGGAGGGAACTGTGACAGTGATGTGTCTTGGCCGTTACTGCCTGAGGCGCTGTTGGATACTGCGGTTGGTTTAGTGCTTCCAAGAATGAGACACTCATTCATCTGTGGTCAATGTGTTTTTAAAATGATGCCACTGAACTGTCAGTCTGGTTTCTCCTGGCCAAGTCTGGTCATTGCAAAACGCTTTTCCTTAGGACTCCCCTGTGCTGGTGACCTGAATTTCCATCCTCCTTGCTCAGCCTGGTTCCTCAGGTCTTGGATTAAGTATTGCCCGATCCAGGTGGGAGAATCCTGCTGCCACCATGACCACTGTGGCCACCTGGACAGTGGGGCTGTGCTGAAGAGGCCACAGGGCTGTGGTGCTGGTGCTTGGCGCTGTGCCATTTCCACCCCTGTGTCCGTGTGTCTGTGCAGTGCAAGCGTATGAGGTCCAGCAGGCAGAGTGGGCCAGGAGGTGCTCAGCGTGGCTTGAGCCAGTCCGACAGCACCCAACTGCAGTTTGTCCCCACTGCTCTGCTGGGGTGGGATCTGGGGAGCCAGGGGTCCAGCATGGTCCCCAGCAGCTTGTGCCATCCCTTGCTGGTAACGCAAAGCCCTTCCTGCCAGGTTTGTTCTTGCAGGGGAAGGAGGGAGGGTGGAGAGTTTGGGTGGCAGCTGATGGGGAGGCAGAGATTAATGAAGTGTTGAGCTCTTAATGGGGAACTTGCTCTGTTGAATTGGGTTTCCCTCCCCACCCATCCCGCTCGTTTCTAATCGGTGGCACAGTCTTGCCAGTGGCTTGAGAACGGAAGTGATTTCAGACTGGGGGTGACCTCATCCCTCTCCAGCTCCGAGGTGGAGCAGCATTTGGAGCTGTGGCCACAGCTTACGCTGCTCTGAGCGACGCAGGCAAGGGCTGAGGCTGCTGGAGAGCCCTGTGCTCAGCAGAGTCCTCTTGGCAAGCACGGGGTGGGATCTGGCCCCAAGACCTCCTGCCATCTGCCAGCCCCCCTAGTGTGGGTCTTGGTAAGACGCAGCTCCAGCCCTGCGAGGTTCTGGCATCTCGCCCCACTTACCAGGGTTTGAAGCTGTTCAGTGATGTCTGAGCTGTTGTGCTGCTTGCTCCGGTGGCTGTGACCTCTGTGGGGAGGGGACAGGGCTGTGATGTGTCCCCTTTTGTGCTAGTGGAGGGAATGGCGTCGCAGAGGAGCAGCAGCCGTGTTGGGAACCAGCCAAGGGCCTCTGCTGGAGGAGAGGGAGTAATGGGGTGCTTGGCTGTGGCACAGGCTGTGTGAGTGGGGGAGCTGGTGGGCTTCTCATCTTTCTGTTCTCATCTTTCTACATGCTAGAGTGGGGGACACATACTCCCCAGAGGGGGAGTCCAGCCACTTCCCCTTAAGCCTTGTTGTCTTCTGGCTCGAGCTCAAGCTGAAGAGATGCTGGGCTGTCTCAGGCTATGGGTGGGAAAATAAAAGCAGTCTTTTCTCATGTCCCTGTGGCAGCAGAGGAAACTCCCTGTAGCTGGGTAGGCACTATTGGAGGGGGCTAAGTTCACTGAAGGAATTTGCTTTTCTCTTGGCCTCATCCCAGGTGGCATAAAGGCTCTTGCTTGGAGATAAATCCTCTCCTACCACTGCATAGGGAGAGTTTAACCATTTGTGGGATCTAGGAAGAGACCCCAGCCCTCCTGTCTCTCTTCCTGGTGCACTGGGAGCAGGGACTGGAAAGAGATCCCTTCATGACTGTGTCACAATGAGGACAAGAGCTTACAGTCCCATTTTTCTCAGAGTTGTCTCCATGCCTGTACTGGTGGAACAATCTGAAAGTGCATGGACAAACACTGGGATCTTGCAGAGAAGTGTCCTTTTTGTCCCCTCTGCTCAGCATCCCACAGTTGTGCCTGTGACACTGGAGCAATGGCAGGTGACTGTGCCCAGCTGGGTGGCAGAGGAGCTCTGCAGTGTCTGTGAGAAGGGGTTTGGGTCAGCAGAGCCCTGCGGGAGGCCTGTGCTGCTGCCAGGGGTGCCGGCGCTCGCTGCTGGGCAGGCTCAGGACCTTGGCAGTCCCCTGCCATCTGCGGCTCCTGCCTGTGAGCCCCAGCAGCAGCCCAGAAAGGGGCCATTGAGCCCCAAGCCCTGCCTGTTGCCGGAGTCAGGAGGGCACAATAAAGATGTGTCCGGGCGGCAGCCTGGAACGGGCTCGTGTGCCGGGAACAAACGAGCCTTTGTACCAGGGGCTGCCTCCAGCGGGAGGTTTGTCGGCTCCAGAGCTGGGATGGTGTGGGGCTCGCTGCCCAGCCCCACTGTGCTCAGCCTCCCCCTGGTCTCCCCACAGCCTGCTGGCTGGGTTGCTGGTTCTTTGTCCCTGTGGGAGGTCTCTGCAGCAGGTCCTGCTTGCCCGAGCACAGCTTTGCCCATGGGCTGAGTTCGCTGCAGGAGGCAGGGCCCTCCTGGCCTCTCCAGTCCCGTGCTCAGCAGCCTGGCTGCTCCGTGCCATGTGTGTGGCCTTGAGCCCTACAAGTACAGGCTGTGCATCCCCTGCAAGGCATGAAGTCCCCAGGAGTGGCCTCAGGGTGGCTGGGACAGGGCTGTAATGGAGCAGGATGGCAATGTGGAGTTTTGAGGAGAAGTATCTCTTGGGGAGAGTTCAGCAGAGCAGGGCTGCATGGGGCTGCTTGACAATGTGTGTCAGCACAGTCACACCGGAGAGGTGAGGGAAGCTCCTCTGCTTGGGCTGTGACACCAGATATGCTCATTGCAGGAGGATGTGCTTAGAGAGAAATGGCTTTGGTGGGTGTTGAGATCGGAGTTGAGGTCTGTCTCCTGGGGCTCCTCTCCCCTGCCTCCTTTCCTGTCTGTGCTTCCATCTCCGTGAAGCTGTGTGGGATGCTCTAGGCTTGTGATTTTGGGGCAGTTTTGTCCCCGGCTGGTTGCTGCTGCTGCAGCATCACAATGTGCTACTGCTGCTGCTTTTCTTCATGGCATGGCCTGATATTTCATCCTTTCTTAACTGAGAGCTCTGTTCCGCTCTCTCCAAGCAAGACCATGAAGATTTTGTTAGGAAGGAAAGGAGAGGTTAGTGCATGTTGTGCTGCTCTCTGCCGAGATTGTGAATCCAGCACAGGCACCAGCTCTTCCAAAAGGAGGAATTGCTGAGGGCAATTGCAGGGCCTTGGAGGTGGCCTGGGAGGACCATAAAGTGTCTTCTGGCTCTGAAAAACAGTGTGTGCTCAGAGAGGAAGCAGCAACCACAGGAAAGGGATAGTTGCTGAACACAAATTGCCAGGAATTAAGCAATCTCTTTCAAGACATGAAACCTCCTGTTGAGCAAGAGGACAATTTTCCCTCCCA
Organism: Jacana jacana; assembly: GCA_013400555.1. Lineage (NCBI taxonomy): Eukaryota > Metazoa > Chordata > Aves > Charadriiformes > Jacanidae > Jacana > Jacana jacana. The sequence continues at coordinate 59,520 of VZTM01018133.1, forward strand.
AGGCAGGTGTGACTGGTAAAACGAGGCAGCAGAGTCCTCCCACAGTGCAGCAGCCAGGCAGGGCCAGGACTGCCTCAGCCCTCCCCACACAGGGTGTCCCCCCTTTGCTCCCTTTCCTCCTCCTGGTACCATTTTCAGACGCTGCCGTCCTTCGTGCTGCTGTTGTTATCTCCACTCTGCTTTTGTACTGGCTGGGACTGTGTGGGCACCACTGCCACCTCTGCAGGTGGGTACGTGGCTGCCCCGAGTAGCATGTGTGTAAAAATGAAGACATGAAAAAGGAGTTGAGGTAAAGATCTCTGCAGGACCCTGATACAGAAACAAGTAGCTGTTAATTTGGGGACCATGGCTTATCAGTGGTGGATTCTCTTTGGCTTTGTGGAGGGCAGGCCAAGAGATGTGGGACCTCGGTGTCTGTGCTGGGAGGTGCCAAGCCCTTCTCTGCTGCGGTGCCGTACACAGCAGTGCGTCAGTGTGGCTGGGCTGGCTGCGGGGAGCAAGTTCTCCGTGCCCATGGGTGGGTGTATGATGGAGCTTGATAGCCAAACCAAGGTGGGGGGGGCTGCAGTGCCTCCTAGGAATGGCCCCTGCACCAAAGGGAGGTGCTGGGTGGCTCAGGGAGGAGAATCCAGACAGTGTCTGTCCCGCTGGCTCTCAGTCCCTGTGTGCTGGGGGAGCAAAGTCTCTCTGGAGTCCTGTGCTCTGTCACCGCTCCTGCGAGCCAGCCCGTAAGTGGAAACAGATGGCGTCATCTCAGCGGTTGGTAGGAATCTCTCGCTGCTGCAAAACTGCTAATGAAGTTTGGGGTCGGGCTGAAGCAGACTGGGGCTGACGGGACGCATTGGCTGGAGGCTCTGCACTGGGACACCTGCTGACACCTCTGCAGAGCACTGATGCTCCCAGCCTGGCCAGAGGTGGTGTCTCCTGCAGCAGCCTTGGCCAGAGTCCTCACCTGGGTACCACAGAGCCAGCAGGACCTGTCCGTGGCTCTCAGTCTTGGTAAATAATCCCCATGGGCAACCTTACTGGAGGTTCCAGACCTTGTGTGTTACACCTGCCTTGGGGAAGGGCACAATCCTGGCACCTGAGCCAGATAGCTCTCCATCCAAAGGGTCTTTTGCTCGGTTTCACTACAAACTCAAACTGGTCTCACTTTTGCCCTGCTGCTCAGCATCTCTGATAACTCAGCACTTACTGACGGTTACTCTTAAGCTTGGAAGAAACTTTGCTTAAATTCCCTTTGACAGGCAGCACAATTTGATTTAGATTTTCCATGACTTGAAGTTTTTTCCCTGTCATCACAGCGTGTAACGAAAGGTGAATCTCCAGTCACGCTGCTGGGCACAGGGGTGGTGGGTTGTGCGGCAGAGGTGTAACCAGGCTCGGTTGTTTCCCTTTCTGGTTATTCTGATGGCATTTCCCCAGCCTTGACCGTGGTGTCTGTGCTGGGAGGTGTACAAGGACCGGTGTGAATGCTGGACAGCCACATTGCCACCGGGAACTGGGGAACAGGCCTTGGGTACCAGTGCCACTGCCCAGAAAGCCACTGCTTGGTGGCAGGGGAGAAGGACAGACACCTGTGTGCTCAGTAGGGGCTTCATCTGGGCACATGCTCCAGTGGCACAAACAGCTCTGATTTACCCTGGTTTCATCATTGCTCCGTGTCTGCCTCAGGTTTCCCGCAGGAGAGCGTTACCTTTGTCTGAGAGTGTCTCCCACCATTGCTGATGACCAGTACTTTCCTCAGCCCAGCCCCAGAGGAGTGTTTAGCACCACTGCTCAGAAATGGAGGTGTGCTGCAACCCCAGTGCAGCCCAGTGCTCCCAGGTGCCAACAGCATCACACATTGTAGTCACAGACACTTTCTCTGCCAGCTGGGAGCAGGGGCAGGGTGCAGGTGTGGGAGGGAAGGCCGTGTTTGCCAGACTGAAAAGGACAAATGCTTCTGCAACCAAATACTCCAACTGTTGCGCCGCTCACTCTGCTGTTTATATTGACCCAAGAGCAACATCCAGGGGAGGAAAGGAGCAGAATTTCCCTCTGACTAATGCTGCTGGATCGTACAGGGCTGCAGGGGAACTGCCAGCCAAAGAAACCATCAGGAGAAAAAAGGCAATGGAATCTAATTATCCATCTGCAGAGACAGACACGGGTCCCGAGGCGGGGCCCAGCCCCGGGCAGGCTGATGCACGCAGCCAGGTTTGGGCAGAGTCGTGTGGCAGCTCTGAGAAAGGGGGTCCCAAGGGTCCCCGCTGGGATGGCAGATGGCCGAGCGCCTGTCACGGGGAGCCGGGTAAGGTTGGAAGCCACGTGGCTGCGTTTGCCGGGGACGCTGCCCTGTGCGCCGAGGGGCAGCAGTTTGCAGCCCGGAATTCTCCTGTCCTGTGGGCATCAGCTGCCCCTAAGGTATAATAATTGTAGCTGGGAGACCCAGACAGAGGTTGGGAGCCGCCCCAGGACAGTTGGCTTGTGTTCTCCCAATACTGTTGTCAGGAGCCTGCTGGGAGGATGGCAGGGTTACGAAAAGCCTCCTTGCACAGCTGGGAATATCCATGAGATGGCCATACTGGGTTTGAACCAGGAGCATCCCTGCTTGGGTGGAGCAGCCCTTTTCCAGCCTTATTTGTCCCCTGCCTCGCTCTCCTGGTCCCTGCTCAGTGTGTCATTTGGAGGTGTGGTGCCCCAGCCCAGGCTCTCCTTCCTGGTGATGCCCTCACACTCGGCCCTGCTGGACCAGGCTGAGTGTCTTGGGATGCTCAGGGGCCGAGACGTCCTCTCTGGTTAAGGATTCAGCCTCTTTGGTAGACAGGCCTGATCCTGCATCCCTTACTCACATGAGCAGTCGTCTCTATTTCAATGGGACTACTCGGTGAGTAAGGATCGCAGGACTGGGACCACTACCTGTAGCTTTAAAGTGGACCTTCTGTAGGATCCTGTCCCCAACCTCTTTCTGTTGTGTATGTTAAAGTGCATCAAGAGCTTCCAAAACTGCTGATGCTCTTGCCATTTGGATGGAGAACCTGAGAGCTGGAGAAGCAGTGCCCTTCCATTTCTGAGGATACATCACCATTATTTTCCACCCTCTCCCTGCAAAGGGCTCCCAGCCCAGCCGGTCTCTGTGCCACGGGGCGATGTGTACCTGTTTGTCTCCCAAGCAGTCCTGTTCCCGGCTTCCCAGGGCTGTCCGGGCTCTGCTTTTCCCAGCTGTAGCTTTGAGATGAGAGACAGGGAATCTGTTTAAGCCTGATTTGTGCTGCAGAGGTGGGGGGCGAAGCAAAGGCAAAGACAGGCAGTGGTGGTGCTGAGAGCCTGCTGCAGACCTCCCTGCGCCGCCTGGCTTCTCCTCCCGCCCGAGCAGGCTGCGATGGGAGCGCTCTGTCCTCTGCCCAGGGTTTGAACGCGCTCACAGTTAGAGGTGCCTGCGCCCCCGGGGGGGGTGGAAGCAGCAAGGGCTGGGGGTTTGATCTGCACGTAGGTTTCTGCCAGGCCCTGGTCGGGGGGAGCCACCATGGGACCCGCCGCTTCTACGGGACCCGCTGCTTCTGCGGGCGGCTTCTCCCTCGCGTGGAGTGTGTCGGTACCGCACGGGGAAGGGCTGGTGGAAGCGGAGGGGAGAGCAGCCCGGCGCTCCCTGGAAGAGTCCCCGCCAGCTCCACATCTGCCCCATTGGTTAGGCTTTGCAGATTATCCCGACCGGGGAGCAGAGGAGCCGGGTGTGACAAGAGCTGTGAACTCGCTCCAGAGGGAGTCACCCGTTTAAGCAAGCGGGAGGCAGTTTATGGATGGTCCTGTTTCAGAGCTGGAAGTGGAGGCGTGGCGGGAGTCACACGGTGCCTCTTGGGACGCGTGAGGCACTTCAAGTGGAAGCTGGGAGCACAAATACCTTTAAAATGGAATTTGATAGATTTCTGGAGGGATTAGGTGACAAAGCAGCAGTGATCCTTGAGCGGAAATTAAAGCTTGACCTGCGGGGTAGGTAAAAGGAAGGAGGAGGGCTGGTTGCTGAGCTGATTGTGCTCATGGCATTGTACGTACCGGAGATTAATCCAGGGCCTTGGGATTTCTGCACTTATTGCTCTGGTTTCTTGTTTTTCCCAGAGCATCTAAGGATGAAGCCTGGCTGAGGTGTCAGGGTTCTGATGCTCCCAGTAACCGCTTCCACAGAGCCTTGCTTGCAAGGTCAAGGTTAAAGTCATCAGAGTTCAGATCAGAAAGGCGTTTTCTCTCGGGTCAGGTCAGCAGGAACATCAGGACGAGCATGCTGGTGATAGAGCAGGGAGCCCATACCCTGGGGGTCATACATCAGACCTGTTGTTGGAGGAGCAGGCCAGGGTTTACATGGGACATTTCCAGGGGCTGTGTGGAACAGGAGGGGGAATCAGGAAGGATGGGGCAAAGTAAGGCTGGTTTGGGTCTTTGGGAAGTTTTCCCATGGACCAACCTGAGCCAATGGCTCTGGGTGTTTCAAGCATCACACCCAAAGGACACAAACATGTCCTCTCCTTGGCACCTCTTTTCTGGTTGGTGACTGAGCAGGAGATGATCCAAGATGAGCATCTGTAGGAGAGGCAGAGGAGGCTGAGTATGGGACCAGTTGACCTGCCTTCAGCATTTTGAAAGCCATATTGTTGGCCACACAGTCTTAAGATGCTCTCCATAGCCAGGACCTATACTTCTGGGTTTCTTCTCTTGAACTGCCTCTATGTTCCCAGGCATGGCCTCCTGGCTGGAGTTCCTCCCTGGCTGCCCATCCTGTGTGTGAGTGTGATGTGCGAGAGCTCAAGGCGCTCAGGACACAGTAGCTCCTTGTTCCTCTCTGCACCGTCAGCACCGCTCCTGGGGCCATGAACAACACTGTGGTTTTGTTGCAACCAAATCATTGTTGGCTTCATCTGTGATCCCAGCTCAGAAGAATGCTCTGGTTGGGTGCAGTGGGCTCATGGGGACACAGTGTGTCTCCATGTACTCATGGAAGATACTTGTGGTTGGTGGCCATGTGGGCTGTGGTCCCCAGACAAGGGTTTTCCAAGCCCTGAGAATTCGCGGGGGATGGAGAGGGGTTGAGCACAGCCATTGGGGTTTATGGTGAGGAAGGACTGGTTAAACCTCTGTGTTATTTCAAGTATGTTTGGATTCGTCTTTGGTCTGCCCAGTGCGGATGGTGTGAGACCTTCATTGCTAGAACCTGCAGACCCAGGTGGTGGCATCGGGGGAGCGGGGGTTAGGAATTGTGAATCTAGGAGCACAAACCCCAGTGTCGTGAGCATGGCCTGCCCTGCCCTGGGCTGGGGGGACATTGAAGGATTATCCTCCCTGAGGAATGAGCAACGCTGCAGAACAGGGGCAGAGCCACCCAACGGGGACATATTCTGAGAGGTGGCAATTCTTCTCACACCAGGCCTTCTGCTTGACTGTTCCCTGTGGAAATGGTTGGGAACTGAACCCAATGGTTGTAGTTCAAGGATGCTGCTGGAAACGGGCTCCGTGTGTGTGATACAACTGCTGCTGTATGGCTGGAGTTCTCCTGCTCTGGGAGTTCTCCCCAGTTCTCTTCCATTTATTTTTCTCAGTGTTTAGGACCTCTTCCCTGCAACTTCGGAGGTTGCCTTCCCTCAGCCTGCAGGATGGCAGCATAGCTAAAACACTGTTATTTTTCCTTCTTCTTTCCTTTTTTTTTCAGCATGTGGTGTGTTTTTAAGACCTTTCCACTCTCACAGCTGTCCCCAGACTTCAGACCACTGGAGACATTGCATAACGTGGTACCTTATAGCAGATGCTGGTGGCAGGCACTCGGGGAGCACGGTGGAGGTCCTGGGTGGTGACCAGGGCAGACCCTGCTGACTGGGTGCTCTTTGGAGCCGCTGCTGGAGACCTGGAGTTCCCAGAGGAGCAGCAGGAGCGGTGGCTAGGAGCAAGGCAGGAGCATGGCAGCAGTCTGGTCCTTCCCCGTTGGCAAGCAGAAAGCTGCTCAGGAACCAGTGTGGCAAGTGGCAGGTTCCTCCAGCACCACCAGTGTCACCATCCCATGTGACTTTATTATAGGTGCTGTGATATTAACCACCCAGTTCCTGGAGTCATGTGATTATATGAGATGATGGGCTTTTGCCTGTTTCAGATGAATTCCTGGTGAGTTTCCATGGCTGCAGGGGAAAGCAGATCTGGTTCAGAATCCAAACTTGAGGTTTGAATGCTTTTTCTGTGGGTGCCAGGCCGCTGCTGGGCTGGGCACTTGTGCTTAACAAACACAGAGCAGATACTTCTTCATTTTGAAATGTCTGCAGAGCTGGAGTGGCTGCTGTAGAGTCCAGAATCCATCAGCTGCTGGATTCAGAGGTGAGGCTGATAACAGCCTGGACTAGACAGCAGATGGACCAGCACCACAGGGAGGCAGACCCACGTCACCCAGGACTAGAAGCTGGGGTTAAGTTTGGACCTTGCTTTTTTGGGGAGCTTTCTGAACCCGTTAGACCTTCGCTCTCACAACCAGAAGCACCACGTTTTCGCCACGAGCAGGTTTCCTGGCTGCAAACCTTTGTCCGATCTGCATCAGTCGGGGTATTAAAGAAATCCTGCAGCTGAGCAAGCCGGAGGCTGGGGCAGCATCCGGTGTGTGCGCAGCGGGACTGGCAGAGCGAGAGACGCTGCGGCGGTGGTGGCTTTTGTCCTGTCCGTGCTGGCAGGCTCCTCCCGCAGCACGGGCAGGAAATCCCGAGGCAGCTGCCGTGGGAGCCCTCTCCTCGCCTTTCCTCTCCTCCTCCTCCTCGCCTCTCCTCGCCCGGCCGAGCCAGCCCTGCGTGTGTGTGCATGCGTGGGCGGGGGGGCTGCCGCATGGATTTAGCGAAGGCTGGGAGGGAACACATGGGTTGGGGTTTTTTCCCTTGGCCCGCGGTGGCTGTCCCTCCCTCCGGCCGTGGTTATGGACTCGATCATTATCCAGGAGCGGTTGGTGGAGCGGCTGCTGTCTCCCCGGACGCAGGCACAGCGAAGCCACCCGGCCAAGCTGAAGGTACGGGGATGTATTTATAGCACCCCGCCAGCCGGGGAGCAGCGGGGACAGGAGGGGGAGGATGGTGCCCGAGCAGACGCGTGCGGCAGGAGATGGGAGCTCGGAGGAGCAGAGGAGCGGAAAGACGCCGGTAACGGGGAGATGGCGGGGACAGGGAGGAGGGAGCAGCCGAGCTGGACAGCTGGGAGATGCGCGACATCTTTTGATGTGGTTGTTTGATGCAGCGATTCCCTCTCTGAATGGCGTGTGTGTGCCTGGGGGGGGTCAGGGCGGGAGCCAGCGCTGTGTGTGTGTTATCCTTGACGCTGTGCGTTGCTCGCCCCTTCTCCTGCAGCAGCAGATGCTGGTGGGCGAGTGGATTTGCTGATACCGCCACGCTCAGCCCCAGGCCAGAGGCAGCCGATGCCCTCGGGAGGTGCCCCGGGGGCTGTTGGTGTTATGAATTTCTGCTGCTCTCTGGCAATGAGAGGAAGCGAAGGGTCTGCTTCCCTGGGGCTGGGCTGTGCAGGGCTGTGCGGATGTGGATGTGGTGGCCGTGCCTGGCCAGAGGGGAACGGCTGTGGGAAGGGCTGCCCGGGAGGGGGCTGGATGGCTCACGCTGGAGGCCCTGACATCCACTGGGAGTCCCCCCAAAGAGGTGGAGGTAGGGGCACAGGCTCTATCCTTTCTGGTCTTTGCTCTAGACCTAGGGTAGAGGCTATTCTTCAGATTTTCTGAGGTCCCACAGTGTTTCATTTCAGGCCTTTTGAATATACCCTGCAAGGCCCCATTTATCCCCAGGCTGAATGGTGAAGTCACACAAGATCTGGGTTGATGTAAAGAGCACGTCCACCAGGGCAGTGAGGAGGCAGTGGGGAACAGCAGGAGCGATGGAGGCCGTGCTGTGTACCCTGCCTGGGAGGTACAGACAGCCCTGCCGACACCTCGGGGCTGGGGATGGCTTCTCCTCTGCAATAGATCCCAAATCTTCCTCCCGCCAACGAGAACAGGACCTGAACCCACCAGTGTTTGGTTTCTGGGCTTGAACTCCCAGGGAAAGGTCTTGGCTGGGTGGGGGTGGATGTGAGGACACAGCGTGTTGCTGTGATGTCCAGGGAACCAGCAAACATGTGCTAAGAGAGCACAGGCCATGTTTTGCTTGGCCTTGGGTGCTTTGGTTTGTAGCATGGCCCCAAAGGTTGGCCACATCTCTTGTTGGCCTCTGCTGCAGTGTGTGGGGCATGTTCCCAGGCCAATGGGAACAAAGGCAGCCCACGGAGGAGGCAGTAGGAGAGGGGGGCTCCTCCTGTCAATACAACCCTTCCCAACAGCTGGGGCTGGGAGGGAGCCACAGTCCAGCCACCAGCTGTCCCAGCACAGGCCAGCACAATGGGAGCTGGCTAGCGAGGTCAGGAGAGTGTGAAGGGGGTGAGTGTGACACCTCCAAGAACTCCCTTGGTCCAAGTCTCTCATTTAATTAATGGATGCCTGTGACAGTGCCCCAACTTGACTGGGATGGGAGCCCACATTGGTTGTCTCAAAGCCAAGATAAGAAACTGTGGGTCTAGACTGGCCATGGTGCAAGGACCACACTGTTGTTCCTCAGAGCAGGCCCTTAGAAGGAGGGGGTCTCCTGCATCTCTTGCCCTCACCCTTGGCAGACGCTGGCTGCCAGCTCCTGGCTGGGCTCTGCCCTGTGTCTGAGGCTGGTTGGAGGGAGACATGGCTGGGGACAGAGCTTCTCCCCAGGCGGCTCTGGCTGCCTCCCCCTGCGAGGGAAGCTCTTCTCTGGGTGCTGCCCTCAGCCCTGACCTTCCTTGCTGCGAGGGAAATGACCGCATGAGCCACGGTTGAAGGGCAGTGTCCTGCGCCCGCCAGGGTTTCCTCATGTCAGATGTGATTCCCGTGAGCTCCAGGGAGGTAACCAGAGGTACAGCAGATCCACGCTTCCTTGGTTGGGCTGAACAGAAACGAGAGATCAAGTTCAGCCAGTTACGCTTGGCTGAAGTAAGGGGAGTTGCACCAGGGCTCAGCTCCCCGGCGTCTCCATTGTCAGCCCTTAGTCATCTAGGTTAAAAAACAAAGGAAAAAAAAGATAAACACACCCCGAGCCTCAGCTACAGCTTTATTAGCACGTTACCAGTGCTATTTCACTCGTCAGGTCTCTGGAGAGAGCAGGTGCTCGTTGAGGGAGGTCTCTTCCCGCTCTGCCCCGCAGCGTGGCTGCGCGAGGGGCGCCCGGGGAAGGTGCTGTGTGTCTGTGCCGCTCGTGGAGCAGCGCGGGTCCCTGCACGGCGAGGCGCAGGCTGGAACGTGTGAGCTTCGGGTATCTGTATGGATGTGCGTCACCGGGAAGCAAAGCAGCCGGGAGGCAGCCCTGGCACCGAGGGACACAGGCTGGAAAACGACCCTTTCTTCCTTATTTTCTTCATCGTGCTTTTATCACATTTCTAACGCCGCTTTGCACACCCCGTGTGTACCCTCTACTGAGCCTTGTTGGTGGCAGTGCAGTGTCCCACAGGCAGGCATTGCAGCTCCTTGGAGCTGCCAGCGCTTCACTCCTGGGCTCTGCTGCAGCTCGCTGTGCCCCTGCTTTGGGCAGCCCCTGCCTTTAGCTCAGCCGTCGGAGCTGGCACTGGAGCGCTGGGGGGGCTCTAATTCTCCCCACTTCTCTCTATTTCTGGGGCTGATTTTGAGGAACTCCTGGCTTTGGATTTGCCCATGGTGTGAATCCCAAGGGTGTATTTATTTTAAGTGATGTTGAAAAGCAGAGTCTGTCATGTCTCTAGCTCAGGCATATGTGAATGGCTGCTTCCCCCTGAGTCGGGCTTGGAGTGTGTGAGAAGGGAGGTGTTTGCCAGGGTCCGTGCCCACCCTCCCTCTGCCATGGGGCCTGGGGAGGGGAACACAGTGCTGAAGGGGCTGTGAAGGCCCAAGGGTGCTCAGCTGGAGGATGGATGGATGGGTGGGTGGATGGATGGAGCAGCCGGGCTGCAGCCCACAGTTACTCCCAGCCGCAGACTGTGTCCAGGGGTGCTTAGGCTGTAGGTAACACCCCAGTAATACTGTATGCAATCCCCTCACCAAAAGTGGCTCACCCGTGTTCTTAATACTTTTGTGTCTTCCCACTCCTCATTATGCTCCTTGAACTCCCATCTCTTCAGAAATAACACAGAGATTATTCAGGATTTCCTCTTACTCAGCCAGGAGTGGCTGTGACACAGCAAGAAATAATCCTGTCTCAGGTCAGAGAGAAGCCAAGCCACTGTGTCTGCCTCTAGTCATGCTCAGGACACCACAGGCCCTGGGTGGTAGTGTCAGAGAGCCATCTACCGTGTACCCCATGTCCCTCTGGAGGAAGAGATGCAGAAATAGCTCTGAAAGTCCTGGGGAGAAGTGACTGGTACCCCTTCTGTGAAGGGAGCCTATAACTGTGCAGGAGAAGCCAAGAGTTGGGAAGGTTGTGTGTCAGCAGCAGATTTGCTCTCTGGCAGTGCTGGGATGTGCTTTTTCCTTTGTGCTCTCCATGCTGGGAGGTGCCGTGAGCTGCCACCTTGGCTGGTGACAGCAGCTGAGCAGGGCTGTGGCTGGGAGGAGGTGGCCCTTCATGTCCTCCTGTGGGAAGGGCAGAAGTCCCCAAGCCCAGAGGATGTGGGTGCCCTGTGCCACGCCACCTCCAGGGCAGGAACCGACCTCTCTTCCACGCCTCAGCTCTGCTGCAGCGTCTTTTTGAGTCCAGCTCCCTGTCGCTGTGTGAGACTTGAGCGGGAGGATGGGCCCAGCCTGACCTGCTCCTGTCTGCCTCTGCCCTGCAGGACCATGAGAAGCAGTACGTGGGCTTTGCCACTCTGCCCAACCAGGTCCATCGGAAATCTGTGAAGAAGGGCTTTGACTTCACCCTGATGGTCGCAGGTGAGACTGCCCATGGGTGGAGGTGGCCAGGCCACACGGTGGGTGCATGGAGGGGACCAGCTCTCCTCACCCACTCTTGGTGCCTGGGTCTTCTCCTGCCTCTCTTCTGGTCCTCACTCAGACCCTGCTTTGCTCCCAGCCTGTGACACAGTCACACCGTTCCGTTCCCTCAGGAGGAATGGCTGTCCCTGACCACTTGTAGCCCGCTCGAGTGAGCCCTGAGAGCAGCTTCTCCTCCAGCAGAGAGGCTGGTCTGGGTGGCAAAGGCAGGGCTAGCCAGGGACTGAGGAAGGGCAAGGGAGGGAAGATGGAGGAGCTGGGAAATCACATTTGAACAAGGATTGAGACATCTTGCAGCAGAAGTCCTCCCACTGCTGGAAAAATGTATTGCCATAAACAGCTTCTGACAGCTCATTTCTCTCACTTCCTCTGGCTCAGGATTCAAAGCCTTGTTCAGAGTTTCATTTGTAAGTCAATTAGTGGGTCATGTTGCTTGCTTTTCCCTCCTCCCCTTTGCACTCTCTCAATTAGGAGAGTCGGGTCTGGGCAAATCCACGCTGGTGAATAGCCTGTTCCTGACAGACCTCTACAAAGACAGAAAGCTGCTCAACGCAGAGGGTAAGTTGGGGACAGACGGGGGTGGATGGTTCTTGTGCCCACGGATCTAGACTGTCTTAAGGACTAGTACTTTGGTTCCTTGCTCCAGCAGCAGCTGCAGCCCTGGCTTTAAGTTTCCAGCCCTGTTATTACTCTCCTTTGCTGGCTCCGAGGCACTGTTCTTCCAGCAGGAAGGGTTTGGCTGTGGGGCTCTTCTCTCCTGTGTTGAGAAGTTGAGATTTGTCTGTTCTTGGGCGCTCGAATGCCGTAGGGTTTCCTCTTGCGATTGAGTGGACAAAACGTTCAGAACAGCTGGGCTACAAGCACTTCAGAGTTTTGTGTATCTTCTCAGGGTCTGTCTGCTGGCCCCCACAGGACCACTCCCTTGAGGCTCCTTAGAGGACAATCAGGGTTTTTTGAAACCCATACTCCTCGCTGTGCTCAGTGATAAGGAGGGAGCTGGCTGGTCGTGGGTGTGAGCGGGGATCTCCAGTGTTTCTGCCTGGCTTTAACTCACGTATTCCTGTTCAAAGAGAGAATCAACCAGACAGTGGAGATTGTCAAGCACACAGTGGACATTGAGGAGAAGGGTGTCAAGCTGAAGCTGACCATAGTGGACACCCCAGGCTTTGGAGATGCTGTTAACAACACTGAATGGTGAGCAGGCCACTGCTGCCGTCCTCCTAATCCTTGGCCATGTCTGTTCTCTGTGGGTGCTTCACAGGAAGGGGGTCTGGCAGCAGGAAGGGAATGATGTTGCCTCATTGCCTCCAGGAGACACTGTCCTGTTAAACACATGACTTTGTTTTGGTTGCCTTGCTCTTCCCAGCTGGAAGCCCATCACCGACTACATCGACCAGCAGTTTGAACAGTATTTCCGTGATGAGAGTGGCCTGAACAGGAAGAACATCCAGGACAACCGAGTGCATTGCTGCCTCTACTTCATCTCACCCTTCGGGCACGGGTGAGAGCCCCTGCTCCAGGCCCGGGTTGCTGGGTGGGTGGGAGAGGCTGGAGCTGGAGCTGCCCGGTGTATCCTCACTAACTGTGTCCCTCCTCATCCCTGCTGCAGACTGAGGCCTGTGGATGTCGAGTTCATGAAGGCTCTGCATGAGAAGGTGAACATTGTGCCCCTGATTGCCAAAGCTGACTGCCTGATCCCCTCTGAGATCCGGAAGCTGAAGGAGAGGGTGAGATGCTCTTTCTCTGCAGGGGAGTACCTGATGTGGCAGCAGGGATGGGCTGAGTGCAGAGCAGAGGTAGATAAAGATACCTCTATAGACTTATATATAGGACATGTGCCTATATATACACACACAGAACCTGCAAATCTAATTGCAGTACAGCTCTGCCGAGAGAAGGGAAGTGGTATCTGAGAGACACCAGCTCTAGAAGAAACGTCAAACCCTTTCACCACCTGTGGGCTGTGGCAAACCCATGGTAGCACAACCAGGGAATAAAGCCAGCATTGCTGTGTTGTTCAGTGTTGCATCCTTTTGGTTTTGTCTTGCATGGACACAGATCCGGGAAGAGATTGACAAGTTTGGCATTAAAGTGTACCAGTTTCCTGAGTGTGACTCTGACGAGGATGAGGAGTTCAAGCAGCAAGACAGAGAGCTGAAGGTACGGGAGCTGCTCAGCAGGGGATGGCAAGCCTGGCTCATGGGTAGGTCAGTCACTCCAGGAGCCAGAGCCTGCCCTGTGTGTGCCAAAGGCCTGTGCTAGTGGTGCCCAGGGAACAGCCTATGTTGGCTTACGTGGCAGATGGCCTGGAGAAGGTGCTGATGTCCTTGCCTGGTGCCAGCAGGTCAAGTGTCCCGTGAAGTCAGGGCAGTTCTGCTCTCCCACCAGGCAGTGTCCGTCTTTCCATTCTGAGCAGGGAGGAGCACAGCCTCCCTGCCTGGACAAGCTCCTGGCCTACATTTTGTCACTTGCTTTGTGTCCTGGCCTCTGCTCTGGCTTCCTTGTGGAGTTTTCCCTCAAAGAATGGATGCAGGCTTTCCTTTCAACAGCTGGGAATTAGGCTGCCTGCAGATCCCAGAGCCTTAGGCTCTTCTCTGCAGCTGTGTTGTGGGTCCTGTGCTGTGGCAGGCACGGGTGTCCCTGTGCCTCTCCTAGCAGCACCTTCCTCCTCCTGTTCCACTCTGCCTGAGCTGGGCCCTTGCAGGAGGGATCCGTGGGCAGCCTGGGCTGAGGTGGGCTCAGCGGTGCCTCTCATTCCAGGAGAGCGCTCCCTTTGCCGTCATCGGCAGTAACACTGTGGTGGAGGCGAAAGGCCAGCGAGTCCGGGGACGGCTCTACCCCTGGGGCATCGTGGAAGGTAAGCGTGGTGCCTGGGGGCTGGCACCGGGAGCAAGGGGCAGGCAGGGACAGGGGAAGGACAGGCACTTACAACAGGGACAGCAGGGGGGACCTGACCTCTCTGCACAGCCATGACTGACAGAGCCACCTTTGGCACATTAAAGGGGACAAGGTAGAGTAGGGACAGAGGCACTGGGACCGGCTTGAGAAGTCTGCTGGGGGCGTGTAGCAGTCACCCTGCCCTTGCAGCCATGGCAGGCTGAAGAGGGGAGGCTCCGGTGTGAATGGAGGTCTGTGCCAGAACCAGGGGAGAGCCCCGAGCAGTGGCAGGGGAGAGCGAGGGGAGGATGTAGGAAGGACCTCTGGGGAGAATTTTAGCCCAGGCTGGGAGCTGGGAGGTGAGAAGGGCCTCCCTGGAGGGGGCTGGCATGGTGTCCAAACACTGTCCTGTTGTTGCTTCTGCAGTGGAAAACCAGGCACACTGCGACTTCGTGAAGCTGCGGAACATGCTGATCCGGACACACATGCACGACCTGAAGGACGTCACTTGTGATGTCCACTATGAGAACTACCGAGCTCAGTGCATCCAGCAAATGACCAGGTGGGTCCCCACAGCTTCAGGCAGAGGTGGCAGGGGTGTCTCGCTGTGCGGGGCTGGGGTCGCTCTCAGAATGGCTCCTCGGTCAGGAGGCTGTGCGGCTGCTGGGGACGTGCTGGGCTGCACTGGGGAATGGCACTGGGAAGTGAAACAGCAAATCCAGGCACATCTCCCACAGCCTGAACCCATGCTGGGGATGCTTCTGAGAGTCCATGTTCCTGCCTGAGGATTCCCCACACAGATCTTGGGAAATAGGCCCAGAGAGTCTTCCGGAGAGCTCTTCCTAGCACTGGGGGAGGTACATCCAGCCTGATGGAACAGGGAATAGGCTGACTCTGGGGGGTGACAGCTGTGTGTGTTGCCAAGGAGCAAGGCATTCTGTGCTCTGCAGTTCTGTCCAAGTCACGGCCTGACCCTTGGGATGCTGCTGTTTCTCAGACAACAGAGCCCAGGCGATTTTCCAGACTTGTAACGAATCTCCTAAGATTTCTCTGCATTGTCTTCCCGCTGCATTTGAGTCTCTGTGGTTTTCAGTCGCAATGCTCAGGAAATAGAAGAGAGAACACTCATAGGCTTCTCATTTGAAACCTCTTTTTTTTCCTTCTTCCTTCCATGGCTGCAATACTGGTGGCAAATTCTGGGTTTAAGTAGGTCTTGGCTCATCTGTTTTAAACCACCCCTTGGCTTCCTGCCTGAACTGGCCGGGTCGCTCTGTGCTGCCACGTGTCGGAGCAGAAACGGCCGTGCTTCACCAGGGAACAGCCCTGCGTGTGTGCAAACGTGCAGGTTGGCACATTCTCTTCACACACGGTCTGTCTCCGGGCTTTTGCATAGCAGACGAGCCTGTCTTTTTGCACGCTGAGAATACTGAGTCCGAAAATAACTATGTTAAATGCTAGAGATGTGTGGGAAGTGTCCCAGCTGCTATTTAGGTAGGCTGCGTGGCTATTAAAAGAGCACAATGAAAGCGCAGTGGCTCAGCCTAAGAAAAGCTTACGTTTGGTACCGTTTCTCACGCCATGGCTAGTTCCTCGCCAGTGAAAAAGTCTTGTAAAACCAGAGTGTGGCCATTTTTAGAAGTGGGATAGGGGACTTTCTCTAGAGAAACGTTCTGGGAGGAGATCCCAAGCTCCAGGGCTGGAATTGTCTCAATAATGAGCCAACGGTGACTCCAAGTGGTGAATGCCTGCAAGTGGCATCTTGAATTCCCAGAGCCTTTGGGCACACATACACCCACCTCCTCACTACAGAGAGCTCCTCTGACTTTTGGAAGGACTTTACCTCCTTCCTCCGTCCCCTGCCTGCCCTCCTGTCCCTCTTGTGTCTCCCACCTCCTGAGCGTGAAGGCAGCTTCGCTGTCAAACCACCAGTGAATAAACTGCTGCCCTGGCTTTATCTTCCTGGAAAAAAAAGGACCATGGTGAGCATGTGGTGCCTCAGGGATGCTGACAGTTTGTGTTGAAGCTGTGTATGTGTGTAGGCACATGCACAAATGAGCCAAAGGAGACCAGATAAACAGGCTGTAAATGTCTCTGCTAAGCTTGCCAACACAGTTAGAAGAGGCAGTCAGAAGCATTGTCCCTTTCTGTGCTTGCTCTCAGGGTAACCCTGGTGTGGGTTCTCTGCAACCCATAAGCTTCTGGTTTGGAAACAAAACTTTTATTGGCTTTGGTCTCATTCTGCATCCAAGTGCACCCCACACCTCTGGGCCCCCCAGCCCTTCTGCCTGGCTGGGTGTGTGCTGCCACATTGCTGGCAGGTCTGCCATTGTGAATGACAGCCATCATGAGGTGACACCAAAGCCAGCCTGAGCCACAACTGACTGCCTTTCCTCCCTCTCTCCATCCCTCTAGCAAACTGACTCAGGACAACAGGATAGAAAGCCCGATTCCTATCCTGCCTCTCCCAACACCGGACACTGAGACGGAGAAGCTGATCAAAATGAAGGATGAGGAGGTGAGACCCATTTCTGCCTGCGCCTCCTTGGTGTTAGAGCAGGAATCTGAAGAATTTCTCCAGGATTGTCCTGTAGAGGCTGTCCTGGTTCTTTCCACTCCTGCCTCCCATCATTGTGGGCTCCTGGTGTCGGGGATGGGGTTTGAAGGCTGTGGCTTCCTCTGCCAGGGAAGCGTGGCTCCATTCCACCCCAGGCAGAGCTGCCCCTGGGCTCGGGCAGTTCTTGCTCTCTGAGGGATCCTTCTGTCTGCCACGAGCAGATCCCCAGCTCCGGCCACAGCAGGTGCCTTTTTGACTGTCTCTTCTCTGTCTCACGCAGTTGCGGCGGATGCAAGAGATGCTGCAGAAGATGCAGCAGCAGATGCAGGACCAGTGAGAGGCAGGTACTCGGAGGGCAGAGGGAATCCCCAGTGACCACCTGAGGCCTGGCAAGAGCTGTGGACGTTTGGAAAAGGTTTCCCTTGTATAGAGACTTGTGGGCAAGAGCTGCACCCGCACCCTCTAATTTATTAGCAGCAATGCTGGCTTTGCGGTCAGCCGGATTGTGGAGGAGGCTGTTCACTTAACAGTTTACTGATGTGTATTTCTTTTTTAATTTTTTTTTTTTTTGTTAAAGAAAATAGCCTGGGAAGTCTCTAAGGCATCCTGAAAAAGAAAAAGATCTCCCTTTCCCATGTACTAATCTCTTGTTTGGGAATGCTCTGGTATTTAAAGTCCTGGTCCTGGTGTACAAACTGGTGTACAGACTCTGTGTCAATGCACGTAAATGTTTACTCCCCACTGAGGTGCTGTGCCCCCTCCCCGTTCCCCCTGTCTGGGGCCAGCACAAGTGTTTTGAAGGCAGCCATACCCTCCTCGGAGTCTGACCTGCGCTGCTGGGGATCCTCTCCCTGGGGCCAGCTCTGGCCCAGAGAGCTGGGGCTTTTTCTGTGCACTGACCTGCTTGGGGTCCTGGTGGTTGCCTGACTTCCTGCCTGGGTTTTTCTGAGGTTTTTTGTTTAGTTGGTTGGAGGGTTCTTTTCCTGTCAAGAAACTCCAGGGTCTTTGCACTGAGCAGCAAGGGACTGAGTCTCTCCAGGTCAGTAGAAGGAGATGGTTTTGACTGCTCTCAGTTATGCCTTTCTGGCAGAGAAGGAGTTGTTGACTGTTCCTGCAAGGAGGAGATGATGGAGTGAACACCTTCCCAGCTGTGGTTTCCTCCCACAGCAGGCCTGAGGTGTTGGTGGAGGAACCCCAGGTCCCTGCAGTAGCTGAGTGAGGGTGTCTCATGGTTTAGCTCTGGTCATCCGGCTGCAGAGTGTCTCCAGCGTCTGTTCTGAAAAGCCCCGTGGCAGCCAGAGTGCTTGGCTGGGACTGCTTTGGAGGGGGTAGAAACCCTCGGGCTGAAATCCACCCCCAAAGGAGAGCTGAGCCCTGCCCCCAGGTCTGGCGGTCCCACGAGCTCATTGTTGGGTCTGAGCTTCTCCTGGGGAAAGGGGCAGTTTTTTAGGCTTGTACCGGAGACCTGCAAACCTCCCCCCCAGGCAGGTGTTGGTCTCCGTGGTGGGTGCAGGAGTGTCACTGCTTGGAGCTGAGCTCAGCCCAGAGACCTGGCCCTTGCTCTCCTGCCCTTCCCCTGGGGCTCAGCATTTCTCCACCTCCCCACTCTGAGGCTTTTCCTGTCTTGGTGCTGGGAAGGCTGGTGGATCTGCTGGGCAGAGATAAGAGCGCTCTTTTTCTGTCCTGTTAATGCTTCCTGCAGTATTTTTAACTTCAGTGCAGCTGGAGCAGAGCCCCAGAGCGTGATGTGCCTGACAGGGCAGGTCTCAGCAGCAGCACTGCCGCGCTCGCAGGGAACCGGGGCTGTTGGAGGGAGAGACGCTTGGCTCTTCCCTCTGACTCCAGGGAGTGTTGCCACGGGCTGGGCCCTTCTGCTCCTCTGGCTCCTGGCCCTGTTCCTCTGTCTCCTTTACCCTTTGTGTCTTCTCCATTGCTGGCTCTCCCTAGTAGATCCTCCTGAGTAGGAATCACAGTGTTGGCCAGGGATATCCAGGCCCTAAATTCTGTCATTAGGTGCTGCATTTGTCTGATTCCCCCCGTGGGGCCTTAGAGTCCTCATCAGGGCTTGTCCAAGTGGTGAGTAGGTTGGCTGGTTCCAGTTATTCACTGTACAGAGCCTCTGCTGAGCTGGAATGTGGGCAGCAGGGGCAGGGGAGGGACCCTAACAGTGTGGAGGGACAAAGTGAGGGCAGAAGCCCCTTGGCAGAACTGTGCCAGCTGGGCAAGAGCAGTCTCCAACAAGGTGTTGGTGTTTGGTTGGTTGTTTTTTTCTTTCATTGTCCCCTGCATTGGGCTCATCAGGGACAGTGGCAGTGCCTGGGAGAGGGGAAGCACTCAGCTTTTCTTCAATAACCTGCAGGACCAAGGTGCTTAAGGAGGAAATACAACCTTTCCTTGTGCAATGTGCTCAAGCAGTGGAGCAGCCTGGGACAGGAGCTTCCCCCACATCTTCCTCAGCAGCAAACCAGGAGCTGGTTCACTGCTGCCTGAAGCGGGAGGACCCCTGAGGTCTCAGCTTTATCTGTGCTCACATAACGGGAAACACCTTGCAGTACCTGCCCCCTCTCTCTTCTTACACTAGTCTGGTCTGTGAGGAGGGTGTTCCTCTGCAAATGAGCCCTGCCAAGCTAGAGGTGTTCCTCATTCAAACACATTCTTCTTCCTACAAGATAAAGGAGACCTTTACCCACAGCACAGTCATAGAGCTTTCACCCTGGGCTGTGTGCGAAGTGCTGTGTGTCAGTGAGAGTGCAGGGCACTCTGGCCACAGGCAGGATTGCTGAAGGTGAACCTGCCCCTGTCTCTCTGGTGAGGAAGGTCCCCCAGCTCAGAGCACGTGGCTCCTACATCAAGTCAATAGTCACAAGTCTGTCCTCTACATAGAGCTGACGCCTTTGGCTGCCAGCTGGTGAGTATGGGTCAAGTGGTTCTTCTTAGAAAAAGCAGAGGAGTGAGGCAGCAGAGACAGCCTTACAGAGGGGCAGGGGTGCTCTGGAATCACCTCTGTGTGGGAGGGCCCCTGCCCAGGGCACCAGTTTGGGGCTGCCTGGAAAGGGAGTAGAGAGTGACTTTGTGGGGCACCAGAGATTCAGACTCTGTCCTGGAAGGTGGCATCTGTTTATTAAAGGAGGAATGTTTTGAACTGCTGCATTGAGCTGCACAGGGAGCAGAGAAGAGGCCCTGAACAAAACTAGCTTGGTCCTTTGGCTCTGGCAGCCAGAAGTGTGATGGGAAAGTAATTGAACGCCCCCCGACACGCAGCTCAGCCTCACATGCCACCCCTGCACCCCAGGCACATTCCCGTCCCCAGCCGAGTGACCCTCTGCAGGCTGGTGTCCCCGCTCCACAGCGTCCCTGGCTGCAGCTGGGACCGTGGGGACAACAGCCGGGTCTGCCACAGCTGGGGAGCGGGTGTCTGACTGGGGAAGGAGCGTGGGGTGAGCTCCCCGTGTGCCGCTGCCGTGCTGGCCCTGCCTGCCTTGCCTCGCTGCCTCCCCGCATGCCTCCCCCCGGGGAAGGAGGGGGTCCCACTCTTTGTGCTCCACGATGGCGTTCCCTGCTCCTCCTCACAAACCCCGCTGTGCTTTAACGCTGGCTTGCTCCTGCCCTGCGGCTTCCTCACCCTCCTGCTCCATTCTAGGCTCCTCAGTTCCTGTCCATCTGTTGGGTTATTATAATATATATATTTTTTTGTAAATTTCTGTTTGAACGTTTTGTCATTGTGAACAAAGAAAAACCAGACCTTTTAAAACATATCCATTTTATTAAATGATTATTGTTATTATTATTAATAATGTTTACTACCTGAATTGATCAGTGAAATAAATACATTCAGAAACCCAACTTCCTCCTGTTTAATTTTCAGTCCCCCTGAGCAGTGCTCCTGCTACATTATGGGACAGGAGAGGGCAAAACTGTTTCTCCTTTTATCAACTTCTGACAGAGCAGGCTCCAGACAGGGCTTCCTGCAGGGGATTTCTGGCCTGATTGTGTCAGAAGCTGGACAAGATGATCTTGAAGTTCTTCTGTCTTTAAGGTTCCCCTAGGAGCGGTGCCTAAACCAGCAACGGGCAGCTGGGTAGGATCCAGTTCCAGAAATCCCTTTTGTAAGTGGCGGAAGGAGCGTTGCTGAGTCTGTGCTGGATGTAGGGCCAGAGAGAGTCTGCTCTAGGTCAGCTCCCTGCGGTGCCTGAGCTCCTGCCGGTGAACAAAGGTAGCACCAGTGCGCGAGACGAGGTACGTTTGCTGAGCAGCCTTACCCTGGGACTGTAGGGCTGCTCCCAAGTGGGAAGCAGGCCCTGCAGGAAGACCTGGCTTGGTCTGTTAGCCAAAGAGCTCTTCCCCACTCTGCCTGCCTGCCACAGCGAAACAACTGGAAACATCTGCTCCAAGGTACTAGAAATTTAAAGCATAATTGCTTTCTTTGGGGCAGTAGATTTTCCCTTGGTTAGGGCCAAATTCTGCTGTTGTTTACACCCTAAATTCTGTTAGAATCAGCACATTTGGAGCCTTCATCATTTCTGCTCTGTACATTGAGCACAGTACACGGTAACTGAGGCCCAATGGGGCAGCAGTTTCCCAGTGTAATTCTGGTGGGCTGGTACAGATAGAGGCTTCCTGATGAGATGGGAAACCAAAGGCCGCAGTGCTCAGGGAGCGCAGTACAGACCAGTAACGTCACCTTCCCAGTACAAATGCATTTTGAGTTACTTTGCAATGTTTCTGTTGAACTGAGCACGTGTGCCCAGAATCACAGTTACCAGTACTGCCAGCACCTCTCCCAGCAAACATGTTCTTGCCAAGCATGTTCTTTGAAGACTTGCTCAATGAAGCCTCCACTTCCGGTGACACGCAGCAAACTTAGAGAAAGGCCTCAATGTGGGAGGTGTCCCTGGGATGAGCCTGACCCTTATCTTGCCAGCCAGCTGCAGGGGATTGTCCGGGAGCTGGGCTGTGCAGCTGCAAACACTCTGTGCT
The DNA here is from genome assembly GCA_013400555.1 of Jacana jacana. Taxonomy (NCBI): domain Eukaryota; kingdom Metazoa; phylum Chordata; class Aves; order Charadriiformes; family Jacanidae; genus Jacana; species Jacana jacana. The sequence goes on from VZTM01018133.1 coordinate 80,885, forward strand.
GGCTGCACTGCCCTAAGACCCTCTCTGGTGGTGTAAAGCCAGCAAGAAAGCAAGGACTGAACTACTCCGGTAAGTCAACAAAACTCCCTTCTTTCTCTTCTTTTTTCCTCCCTTTTATTTGGTTGAGAGATTGCACAGAAAAGCACTGCCTTGTTGCAGGTATGTGGGCTTGTTCTAAAGAAGTTAGAGCAGCTCATGTGTGCTGCAGGGGCATGGGACTGGGATACCAAGACCATGTCTCCCAACATGGCCAAGGCTCCAGGGGCAGATAGTTCACTGGAGCAGTGTCTAGCATGGAAGACTCCACTGAACTCCACCCTGGTGGTTAGCACCCTCTCTGCTGGCCAAGGACTATTTATCACTTATTTCAAACTGGAAAGGCTATTTTTAATTGTGGTAACAGTACATTTACTTCTGAATCCCTCCTTGCAGTTTGCACTAACAAAGCTTTGCAGATGTAATTAAGAGCAATGATAAGGTGTGGGCAGTTTCATATTCTAATTTTTGATTCCTTGACATAGATTTTCTTGGCTACCCTAATAATGCACCTCCAGTAACGCTGAAAATACAAGCGGCTCTTGTACACGTCTGAGGACTAGAGAAAATGCATTTGATGGCTGCAGCTCAGTCTCCCAGTAGCCATCTGTTCAGATCCCTCTGCAATTCCAGGGCTGCAAGACCAGGAACATGCCCTCTCCTGTAATGAGAAACCAAGAATTTGCACACCTCTTTTAATTCTGTTCTTTTCAGAGCTCTCACGTCTCCTGTGAAGGACACCAAATTCACCCAACTCATCCTCAGAACAAACCAACAGAAGAGCTGGGCTGTGGCGTCAGTCCCAGAGCGTGCAGTGCCTACTTGCCTGGTCTCCACCTCACCCAGTCTCGCCAGGGGAACATTTGCAAGTGAAGATGAACAGTGGAATTCTCTTCTTGTCCTTCCTCATCTTCCTCCCACTCGTGATACCCTTATGCCCTGTGCCATGCAAGTGTGCCACCAACATTATTGACTGCACCTCAAAAGACTTAACTGTAGCAAAACTACCAGCTGCTTTTCGCCCTTCAGTTGAAATTATCCACCTTGGTTACAACAGGCTCACCTCTATTCCCAACGGGCTCTTTGACAACCTAAGGAGCCTCCAGGTAGTCTACCTGCAGGGCAACCCTTGGGAATGCAACTGTGACATCCTCTACTTGCGCTCCTGGCTCCAGTGGCAGCAGAACCGGAGCATGTACAGGGATGTGAGATGTGCTTCCCCAGCTCACCTGCAGGACCGGGTCATCGCCCACCTGACGGAAGACGAGATCATCTCCACCTGCCAGTACTGGTACTGCAGCCTAGCTCTCCTCTCTCAGCTCTGTCTCTTCATCCTCCTTTTCCTCCAGGGTATCCTGGTTATCTTCGTCATTGTCTACCTGCAGAAATTCCGGAGAATGACCGCTGAAGCCCGGAGCACCACCTGAAACTGCACCAGAACCCGGGCACCTGAGTATCATCTTCAAGAAGCCCCTACAACAGCCATTGGCATCACAAGCCTGAGGACCCCCTTGGGCGATGCTGCGCCAAGGTCAGGTGGCTTGTGATACCTGGACTGGTGGTGGCCCTTCGGTATTTTTGCCACGAAGCAGAACAGAAATAAAGCAAAGCTGCATGACCGTATGAGTTTGCCCATTTTGCCTATTTATTTTCCCCGACATCCCCTACGCTCCAGCTCCATGGGAGCAAAATGCGTGGGTGTGGGTCTCACCGCTCCCCCCCCCCAACACAACCCCTTTCCCTCAGGTCTGGACCTTGGCCCATACCAGGTTCCATGCGGGGTCGTGTGTGTCCCGTTCCCCCTCACCTCAGCTCACCTCGGGCCTGCTTATTCTCTCGGTTCCGTGCATTCACCCTCCGGCACCCAGCTCCGTCTCGGAGGTTCCGTTCTCCCCCTCGGGGAGCGCTCGCCGGCCCCGGCCCCGCCTCAGGAGAGCGCTGCCTCGCGCCGACGGCCGTTAACGGTCGCTGACGGCCGTTAACGGTCGCCCCCTAGCGGCCACCATTAGCGCTGACCGCCCTCAGGTGTCCACAGCCCCCAGGTGCGAGGCTGATGAGGGAAACCTGTGAGGAGGAGGAGGAGGAGGAAGGAGGTGGCCATGGGCGTTCACGGGGGCTGCCTGAGGAGAAAAAAGCAGGGTACCTGGGACTTCTCTGCCTCAGGTTGCCTCACCTCGGCTCAGCTGGCCCTGGGGGCCTGTGCTAGCCCCAAAAGTAGGAACTGTTGGAGTGGAATGAAGCCCCAGTGCCTGGGTGGAGGCTGTGATGGGAGGATGGGGTCCTGTGAGCAGTATGAATTCCCTCTGGGCTGTGACAAGGGAGGGCTGGTGCCTAGCATACCGTTGAAGCCTAAGGAGGACATCTGCCATAATGCGAGTGCCAGGACCAGCCTGGTGTGAGGTAAGTGACATGGGTCTCCCTCAGGGAGACCTCTCTTCCTGCTCTTTCCTTTCTCTACCCCTCGTCCCTTCAAAACCAACCTTCTCTGGTGTTTGCCTGCCTGGTTGTTGCAGTGTAGCACCTGAGGAGACAGAGTTCTACTTCAGGTTTGGTTTTTCTGTTCTGGGGATTGGCCCTTGCTGGATTTTGTAGCCAATGTGCCTTTTCCCAAGGGCTGGCATATCCCCAGGGATATCACCAGTAACCGTGGTGTCCATGGTGGATGTGGGTCTGCCCAGGAGCCTGCTCTGTGGAGACACTCAAATTGATGCTCTGTGAGGTCCCCTGACACTTTCAAATCCCTGAGTTTTAAGTTTTTGGGTTTTTTTTTCCCTTCCTCCAAGGAACGAAATTCCTATGAGAACAGAAAGGCTGTTTTGTGGCTTGTTTTTATGTCCTTTTCCCAAAATCAAGATGCAGGTGTGTAAGGAAGTAGCACAACCCATTGTCTTCCCTTCACCTCTTCCTTCTTGTTTATTTAGATCAATTATACTGTTAGTTTATGCCTGTCGTTGCAGTCCCTTTCCTTTGCTGATACATGTGAGGGATGTAAAAGGCCCTTTGTTTTCCTAATACGGTTGCAACGTGTGCTAATATGTCAGAAGGAACCCCTCTATTTTTTGTCTGCAGATTTTTAGCTGAATTTACCTGGGTTAGAGGATGTTTCTAGTGCATGGGGGCAGGTACTGGTTACAGTACAGTGTTAGAGGCATGGGGTCAGCTGCTGGGAGATGCTGGACTGGGAGCAGTCAGGATTTCAGCCCAGTGACTGTGGATCCACTGGGCTGTCAGCACTGCCACAGGGTGCTGGAAAACCATCAAGGCTCGGTGTAGATGAACAACTGTTGACTTTCCCCGGGAGACAGGAGGGGTCCTGACTCTGCATCGTTAAGTCTTGGCACATGAAAGGTAAAAAGCCTATTTGGCATCATTTGCACCTGTGAAGAATGTGAACAGCCATGGCAGCGTGATAATGAATTGCACTGAGCGCAGAGTGATTTGTATGCCATGGCAGCATGTCTAAGCCATAAATCTAGAGCCTGCATGTCTTGGCTTCTCCTGGCTTGGAGCACTGCACGTCACAGATGCTTTCCTGCTCTGCTGGCCTGCAGAGGATCTGCTGCTGAGGGGAGAACTGCTTTCTTTCTGAAAGCAGGAACTATCCAAGGCTGCATAGTGTCTTCAAAAAGGAAGCAGTGGTGAAATACAGCAAAGATAAATGCAAGCTATTAAGCAATTTTGCAAATCTCTTCCTACCATCAAGGCTGATGCACCACCTGGGCATGCAGGACTGGGCTGCCAGGTGGGCTGGGCAGGCTGCTGCATTGCCAAAGGCTCTGGGTGCTTCCAAGCAGCTCTTTTATCTGAGAGGTACTGAGCTAAAAAACCTGGGAAACCAAACCAAAGTGTGTTTGTAGCCTCCACCACAGAGTTTCAAACCTGAGGTGTCTAACAAGCAGGTCAGCCCTTCCTACATGAAGGACTAAAAGGTAGATGACATTGGGGAAGGCACACAGGTTCTTCCTTCTTTAAATGCCCTCTTCTCCAGGTATCTAGGTGGTGATTCTTGCGTGCTTTGCAGAGTAAAAGTAGTCTTGAAAGCCAAGCAAGCTGTTCTTGGAGTGTAGGGAATTTTAGCCCCAAATCCCACAGAGAGTTGTTTTTTCATCCCCTGTGCTTTATGGTAGTAGTGGTTGTGCTGTGTTTCAAGATTGCAGGTGCTTGTTTACAGGTTTTCTGGGTTCATGTGATACCTGGGGACTTATCCCTGTCATTTTAAATACACTTCTATAGTTTCTGCACCTTCCTGCGTGGAATGAAAATATCCCATTTGTACATATAAAGAACAACTTGATGTCATCCACTGCGGGGTTTGGTCACTGAGCCCAGCCAATTCTATACAGCAGCTGGAGATGAAGCGCTGCTTGGAGATTGCTGTATGGAGGAAAGTCCCACAGGAGCATGGCATATCACAGTCTTGTGTAATCAGAGCTGTATGCTGTGCATGTGCCCAAGTGAGAACATTCAATGGATGCCTTGGTGGCAGCCTGATCTGGGATCTGTTGCACTGCTTACAAATTGGAAAGGATATTTTTCCTGGTCATTAGTACGAGGCTACCTGGTGTTCTTCAGACCCCCTTTTCCCTTCAGGATTGAAGCATGCAGGCCATCCCAGAGAGTGCCAAGAAAAACTGTTGATCCCACATCATGGGACATCTTGTCTGTACTAGTGTATATGGGAGAAGAACTATTTTAGAAATGGCTTTTACTTATTTTTGTATATGTGCATATGAAAACCGAGGCTCCCTTAGGCTCATAAGCCTGATTTTAGAGGGCTTTAATGGAGAACACATGGTCTAATTTAACAGGTTTCTGTGAAAGATTTAGCTGTCTTGGTTAAGTTAGCAGCATATCAAAGCAGCAGGTTGCAGTGTTAAGGCATGTTTTGAAGACAGTATGTGCATACATGCTGTATGTCTAGATAAAAGTATATATTCCCTGGGAGGACAGGATAGAGCGTAGTTGGAGGATATAAAAGATCTAAATTATTTTAGTCCAAAAAACTGCCAAATCACCCTCTTGAATCTACCAGTAATTTTCTTCCCATTTCTTGTAGTCTGCTTCTGCCCTGAAATGTTTGTGACTATTGAGAACAGGATATACTGGGAGGTATTTCTTTATATTTCCATATGAGAGGATTAACCTGAGAATTACGAAACCAAAATGCCAGGAATGTCCTCTATGGACATCTACTGGTTTCAGCTCTCTGGCACTGCTCTGTGTTCCCCGTCTGTAACAGCTGATGGGCACTTCCTACCTGCCCTGTCCCAACGGTTTGATGCCATACCAGCGTCATTCATTTTTCATGGAAACAGAGCTCTGCTCATTGAATGAAAGACTGTCTCCAGGGTCATTCCCTGAATTGAGATGTGATTTGCTTGCTCTCAGAAGAGGGCAGCAAATAGCTTTATAATCTGTTTGCTTTTACTAGTAAAATTAACGTGAGATGTGGGCCTGGGAGAGAATGACGGTAAATGTGACTTGTGTCTGCCTGGAGAGACTGGCAATGGTGCTCCAAACTTAGTTGATCAAACAGCTGATGTTGCTTTTTGAACCCATAACTACTAGTTTAAACAGTCTTTTCCTTGTTGGCATTCTAAAACATCAGACTGAATCTGGGGGATGGACAGAGAGGAGATGGGCACCATGTTGCTATGGCCATGATGGAAATAGTATTGTTTCTCTGTGGTGTTTAGTCTGATGAGCTTTGGAGGGCTGAAATCCACCCCTGGGCAGTGGTGTGTGGGGAAACTTGACCGCCATTACTGAGTGGTGAGAGCAGTGGTTTTTCACTGGCATGGCTGCTGAAGATGGGAAGGTGCCTAGAGAATGGGTGGGAGGTAGGTGCTCTGAGAATACCCCAGGACAGAGGTGCAGAACAGCTCAGTTACTGGGGTTTGTTCTGTGCATCCAGGGGATGGAAAATGCAGAGGCTGAAGAGGCAAACACGTAAGCACCCAGGGAATTTAAGTGCCCCTGCACTGGGCAAGAGCTGTGGAGAGCTGAAGTCTAAATTCAAGTACTGCAAAACACCAACGAGTCCTGTTAACAATCACAGCTCATAACTTGGTTGTCTCTCATGGGATAACACAAGGGCTTTGCCTCTATTTGGGGAGCTTTTTCCACCAGGGGCTTTTACCTCCGGCTTTCTCAAACTCACCAAGAAATGGCGTGGGTGCCCACGCTTGTTCTGCATCTCCATTACCTGATCTTTCAACACACTGTTAGCAAGCTTTTCTTTTTTTCCGGGATGAGACTTTAATTCCCTCCCATTGATCATGGCCAAAGAAGAGAGCTCAAATGGAGATTTTATTCCAGGAACAATGGCCCCCTTATGTGCTGTTTCATGCACTCTGTGAATGAACCTGCTGGTGAAATGAAGGCTTTTCCTCGGGCTATTTTTTACTTTTCTCAGGTGAATCTTTATATTAGATCAGTTGTCTGGATTCCTCAGAGAGAAAGAAGGGAGGAAAAACATGAAATCTTTGTTCCATGGGGACATGAGACGAAATGACAGTGGGACTTGGGCTTCATATTCAGTTTCCATGAATCCCCATGTGCTGCAGCGAGATTGTCCATGTTAAAACCTATGAAGCGGAGGGCAGTATACCTGTGCATCTGGACATTTTTTTTCTGCCTCATAATGTTTCTCTCCAGGTCCAGTCCAAAGCCTCCACCCTGGGCTGGCTGTTCATTCAAACCAAAGCTGGCGTCATCCCTCTTGCCTCATCCTTGGCTCTGCTGGGAGCTGCTGCCTCCTCCCTTGGTACCTGCTCATCCCCACCCTCCCCAGCGCTGTCAGCGTTTCTCAAGTTGTACATAAAATACAGCTTGTTCCTTTTGCATGTTTGGTCCTTTGCTGACTGAGCTGCATGAAAACCATCAAACATTAACTTGATGATCCAGCTCAGACAGCTTTGGAAGCAAGAAGTTTTCAATCGCTTCCGCTGCTCTCATCCCCTCTGCCACTATCTGTCAAGAATGGCAGTTTAATGAACCCTTTGCTGCTTTTTCTCGTTGCCTGAGACTTACAAAAGTGCAAGAGGCAACACTATTTCTGTGCTGCCTACCCCTAAATGAAGGGAAGCTTCCTCCAAGTGCTGGGCCTGAATTTCAGTGGGCAAGTTTCTGTGCAGTTTCCTACAGCTCTTACATAGAGTGGTTTTTATCTGTCTGTTGCTGGTTCTTGGTCTGAGCAGGTTAAAAAAAAAAAGTGAGTGAAGCTTATGGAGAGGAGGAAAAGATAGATGCTTACATACGGTGAGCTTGGAAAGAAAGGGAATCGTGTTGTCTAATTTACAAATGTATTGCAAGAGAGATTTTCATGTGTGGATCCGAGAGAAGATTCCACATGAAGTGCAGTGTGGTTTGGACTATGTGCTGGTGCTCACGCTCTGGGAGAAGTCATGCTTTGGATAAGTTGCTGTGTTGCAATACACCAGTGCCCTAGCTTCTGTTCTAAGCACGCGGGGAAATAAATGATTTGGAGATGCAACTGCTGAAAACGTGTGTAACTTGAAGGCAGTGGAAAAAGGGAGTGAAATCCAAGCCCTGCTCTGTTCTGCCATTGACTTCAATAAACCCAGCATTCACTGAAGGAGCCTTTGGAGTGTGCAGAAGCGTGCTAGGCTGTGCACACAAACTGCCCAGGTGGAGCTCTTATTGCATGAGATGTAGTGCAGGAAGGCTCAGCTGTGGGGTGGGGGCACTTGCTTATGCATGTTTTGGTAGTGTAACATTAGTTATGCACACTAAGGCAAGTATTTCTAAAACTACCAAAAGCATCTGAGTCCTGTCAAAGTGAGAGGAAATTGGGATGAAAGTTAGGCACTGTGTTCCCTAATCTTGTTCCAGTGGTTAATTAGCTGTGGAAAAATTAGCATGTAATTTCAGTCCCTGTTTGTCCGTGCGTTTCCAGCATTCCTACCTTGCCTTGCCTTTATCTGTAGATGTCTGCGGGGCCCCATGTGCTAGGCACTCTGCGTTCCCAGGGATGGGAAATTGTGAAATCCATGTGGGATGGGAAATTATCTCGGATGTTTCCCATCTTAGATAGGGGAAAAGAGTCTTTCTTGGAAACGATTCAGCTGAAACCCAGGGCATACAACTGGTGCATTCATCTTCACGTTCACCCTCCTGCCTACTAGTAACCCGCTTGACTTTCTAAATGAAAAATTACTCTAATCCAAAAATTGGAGCTTGAATATTTGTGAACAGGAAAACAGACACCTAAACAAGTCCACTGATTTATATATATTTTTTTAATCCATGTTTTGAAAGTAGATACTTGTACCAACTGTTCCTTGGTCTTGCCAAGTTAGAGGATTCGTATTAAAATAATAATTCACTGAATGGTTTCCACCAGTTTTGTATGTTGTGTAGTGAAGAGTTGCTGGAGGGCATTGCAGCTTGGGCTTCCTCACTAGCCGCCCAAGGTGGCCAACATTAAACCAGCCTCAGGTATTTCTCCTCAGCTTCCCTGAGCTAGGGAAGTTTATGCTGCAAAGACGAAGAGGTGGGAGCATTCACTGCTGGCTGTTCTTTTGCTGTTGTGACCTGCCTGGCAAAGGTTTCCTCACTCATCTAGGGAAGAACCACCTCACTGCAGAGTTCAGCATCAGTGTTGCTGATGTTCAGAGCAAGCTGAGGGCAAACAGCCCTCAGGATGGAGTCCATGCACATCACCAGGAAGACAACCAGGAGAGAGCAGAAAAAAAGTCTAGACTTGATGGGCAGTTTCCTGGCAACAAGGAGCTTGATCTGGGTGGATTACTGAGTATTTGCAAATGCTGAAGCAGTTGTTGCTTACTGAGCTGGCCTAGTTGTATCCTCAGCAGTTCCTACAGATGGAGAATGAGTGGCAAGAATAACAGAGGAGGGAGGATCTGGTTACAGGCTCAAAGAGGAATGCCAGGATTTCCTTGCCTGCCTTGACACTGGTTTTCTGCCACTCTTGCCCTGCCTACCTACCTTTCTGGCTAATCCAGCCCTGGTTCAGAGTCCAGCACAGCCGGAAAAGGAGGCTTTTCTGTTGGAGTTGCTGCACCCAAGTACATGTATGCCAAGCTGTATGTAAAATAAAATGTATTGGAGCTGCTGCACCTAAGCTTGCAGTGGAGAGAAAAGTAGTTGAACTTGTGGGCTGCCATGAGACACTCTAGCTTCACAGCAAAGCAGCTTTTACAGGCACTTTGTGAGCAGAAGGAAAAAGCTGAAGTCTGTTTTTATTGAGTAGAGTTATCAAGAAACTCAATCTAGAAAGTTAATCTCAGAAGTATGCTAAGTTTTAACATCTGTAAGTGCTTTGAGATTGGTGAGTGAAAAACGCTGGGCAGAAGGAGAGAGTGTATCTGTGGTTCAAAGCAGGGGCAAGGATATACCTCCTGCCTCCAGCTTGGCTATGCAGTAACTTCTGAAAAACAACTTCTTTGCTTTTGAAATACATATGACTGCGCTAAGTGGCATGGCGTTCTCAAAATGTTTTCCTTGGCTTGTCCAGTGTCTCCTGGCTTCTATTCTTTCTCTTTTCCTTCCCTATTCTTTGCAAACAATTCCGTTTGAACCTTACTTTACTTTGTTTAGGTTTAGTATTTCCCACAAATATTTAAGGCTATGATACTTATCTTGAGCAGCAAGCCAAAGAATCACAGAAATTCTGTGTTAATGCCTCACTCTCCTTTTGCTACACAGAGGTTTCCCTGAGCAGCTCTGTAAGCTCCCCAGCTGCTTATTCCGTCCTATTGCAGCATAGAGGATTTGGCACTGTTTATCCTTTTGCCTACCTTGTGATGAGCCTGCGGTTTTAAGAAATGTGGAGAACATATATAGTAAAATAAAAATATATCTCATAGATTCTTCTCATCAACAGATCTTGGGGGGCTTTGCCAAGCTGCACACCAGTCGTTACTTCTATTGCAAAGATGGAGAAACAGAAGCAGGGAAAGTCTTGGATGTGCTTGCTCCCACAGAGCACATCAGCTGTAAAGCTGGGACTGAACACCCCTACAACTCGCACCAGCTTCCTGGGAAGTGGGAGGGAAGGATGTGCCTCTCAAGGTGGCTGTCTGGCATGTAGCTCTTCCCTGCTTTCTTAAGACTTTGCACACAGCAGAAGAGGGACCACGTTCCCCTGTTCTTTGTGGTGAAGTTAATTGTTGAGTTCCCTCTTGGGTTCAGTAAGCCTGAAGCTGGAACAGTTGATGTTACAGGCTGGCACCAGGTCCCTGGGGGCAGTGTCTGTCTTCAGGCCCTGTACTTATATGGGAAGGTATTGCCACCTCACACAGAAGTCTTGTAAAGTGGTGCCATGAGTCTTCTCAAAATATTCAAATCCTGGGTGTTACAGGGTTGACAGGAAAAAAAAGGTATTTTTTTGGTGCGTTGTGTAGTTGGGACCTGCTGCACTGGGAAGAGACCTAACTTTGGTCTTATTGAGCATGAAATGTATCCTGCAGTCTGGGAAGGTGCAGAACTAGCAGTGGGAAAAGAGGTCTCCAGTCCCAAACATGCTTCCCTCAAGTGTGTACAGAGATATCAGACAGTGTCCTCTTTCAGTGTGTGAGGGAAGCAAAATCCTGCTTTTGTTGGGTCTGTGTGGTCTTGGAGTAACATCATTTCTCCCTGCTCTGCTGCAGTGATGCACTTGGCTCCCCTGCTTGTGAGCCATAATGCCCACTGAGGGTTGTGTCTTCAAGCCTTCAGCCATTTTTCCTGGAGGCTGAGATACAAAGGCAATTGTGATGCTCAGAGAAGGGAGGGAAGAGTGCATGCCTGTCCCGTAAGATAATGTGTCTCCACCTACGCCTGGCATGACTGTGTTTTTCTAGCTCTTTTGTGGCTTTGTTGTTCTCCCCTTGCACCCGCAAGACCCTGCTCTGGCTATAGCAGTTGGCTAAATCTTTGTTGTGTTCCTCCCGCAGGACCCAGGCACAAGGCCAGCCAAGCTTTTCATATGTGTCTGCAGATGGACCTTTGCCCCTATGGTTTGCCTGGCCCCCTCTTCACCCGTGGACAGGCACTCCAGTGCATGAAGTGGACATTTTCCAGCCCTGAGCTGCCACAGTTAATTAACCTTCTGCTAAGGCCAGGCCAGTCTTTCTGGGAAACTAGATCCATTGGGCTCTGCATTCCACAAGCTTCTCTTTGCCTGGCGTCTCGTGTATCTGTACAGGGAAAATCCATTTCTTCCTCCATATTCTTGCATTTTGGGATTGGAGCAGGCAGAAGCCTGGGGAAGAGAGAAGGGATCAAGTTCCCCAAGTCTCCCTGTTGTCAACAGCTGCCAGGAACTCACCATGGGAGCAAACCAACCCAAAGATGCTGGAGTTGCCTTGGCTCTTCCTGGGCAGAGGATGCACATGTGCAGTTTTCCCCATGTCCTCTGAGTAAGAGCCAATTGCCTCATTCCTTGCAGCAGAGCAAGTCTTTGTATAAGCAGCTGCTTTAATTTTCTTGGCATGACCAGTCCAGCTTAGCCCTTGTCCTCTCTCTTCCAGCAGGTTTGCCCCAGTTGCAGAGGAAAGCGCAGGACTTTTCCTCTGGTCTCTCTTTAATTTATGTAGTCCTACTGGTTAAACCCCTGCAGAATAATGTTCTTAATGCCATTACCCTTTTGAGCCGTGGGCCCAATTCCCTTCTGTGCCTTGAGGTTTCAGAGGTCCTTGAGATGCCGTTCTCCAAACAGCCTGGGTAGACAGCAGTCAAGGATCGAGCGGGCTCTCACTGAAACCTGTTGGACTCTAGTGGTTGAGTACTTGGGGCAAACTGTAGAGATGAGTGTTGAATTCTTCCCTAGCTGATCTTTATCTTAAAAGAAAAAACCCTTTTTGTACTGTGCCCAGTGCATCTGTGTGTTTTCAGGCTCATACCACCTGCATCGCTGTGCTTCGTCTCCTGATGGGTTAGTGCTGGTGCCAGAGAGAACAAATGCTGGGTTGTTCCATCTCCCAACACATACGTGCCTGACTCCCATCAGTATCATGCTGTACAAGGCTGTTTAACTCCTCCTCTGTGGTGCAAAATGCTCCCTTCCAAAAGGCCCTAATCAAGCAGAACGCTGGCCAGACCCATTCCTGTTAACGGAGCCTGTCTTTCTATGTAAGAAAAAGTCCAATCGTGCTGTCTTCCAAAAATAATAATTAAAAAGTATAAGCTTGCATGAAAGCGCGTTATGCTCTGGAGGAAGAAAGATAGGGACCTTTTTGACTAGTGTTGGGGGCAGGATACAGAGAGTTGTTTGCTTAATGTGAAAAACCCCAGAATTTACCTGTCTGGTCCGCTCCTGTTTGGATAGAGGCTGCAAATCCCCCCTCTCCCATCTAGTACTGTGAGCGAGTTGCAGTAAATCAGGACAAGCTGAGAGGGGTTGGGTTTGGGGTGGGATTTTTTATTTTTTTTTTGAAAGGGCCTTGATTGTCCAGCTATTTTTCTCCCTTGGTGCTGCTTCATGCCACTTTTGACTTTGATTAATAGGTCTCTGAATAAAATGTTAATCTAACGAGGGGTCCTTGGCCCAGCCCCCCTGCCCTCCATGCCGTGCTCCAGAAATATCAGAGAAAACACACAGAGGTTTTGTCTCCCTGCAGAGCACTTGTAGCTTTTGATTAATGGGTGGAAGGGCCCAGCTCCAGGTTTGTGGCATCTCTCCCGACTGCAGAAAAATAAGCAAAAAGTCACCAAATGTGACACAGAGAAGGAAAGTCCCAGGAGTTGCAATGAGAAGAAAGAAAGGAGGGAGCAAGCAGCTCATAATTCAAGATGTACCCCACTGTAAGCCTTGGTATTTGTGTGCCTGAGGTCAGATGCCCATCTCCAGTTTAACCTTTCTTTATAATGAGCTCAGATGATGTTGCTGGATTCAGCAGTTTCTGAGCTCTGGGATGCCTTAACCTCTAATATCTGCATCATGAACTGCTCTGCACATTGCCCTGGGCTGACCCTTCACATGCACATGTTAAGAGTGGCTAAGATGGCTCAATAAAAAAAATGAGACCTTGTGATTCAAAGAGGACACACGTTTCCCCTGTTCCCTTTCAAATTCTTGCCTGTTCTCTGAATGAAACTCTTTTTTGGAGCTTCTGAAATGATCAGAAACATGTGTTTCATTCATGTTTTCTGGCCAGTACTGAACTCAGAAAGGCTGTTCTTGTATTACTTTCATGTGGAAGCCAGGCCTGGTGGAAATTTGCTTGTTCCCTCAAGGTGGATGATTTGGTGGAACTACATACGTAAGAAGCTACTCATGCGAGAGCTTGTCTACATGGGGCAGTTAGGCTCCAGCGGGTCAGAAAGTCCAACTGAGTTACTATCTTAGTCTGAAATAAGAGTATCCAATGAAAGGCCTCATCGAAAAAGACAGTCCTGGGGCAAGATTTAAGCAATGGCGTGGGATGTGTATAAAGTGTGAAGGAGAGTGAAGACTGACATATGTACCACCTTACAGCTCCCTTCCCTTGCAACCCTGCAACGTTCTTCCATTTCCTAATGGAGTAGCTGGAGCAAAGCTTGTCTCGCTCAGCTCCCAGTCACAGAGCTGGAAGACACAGGCTGGGCTGTAAGGCAGGTGGGGTTTGTTCTATGTGTGCTCAGTGCTATGGTACTCTAACTAGGGAAAGGATCACTCTATTGAGAAAAGAGGTGGGGGGAAATATCCCTGAATATTCTGAGCCTGGATTTTTGGTCAGAATGTGTGAAGGGCTTTAACATGTGCAGTTGCAATACTCTCTTGTGCCAAGGATAAGTCCTGTATCCTCAGCTACTGGAAAAATATTTCCATTGAGAAAAATCAACCCTGATACCAGGAGATTTACACTTTATTCACCTGGAAGGAATCTGTGAAGCAGCTTGATCTTTCCTGGCACCAGTGTGGAATCAGGACAGTCAATGTATAGCCTTTCTTCCCTTGGCATCTCCCTGAAGGCCTGTCAGTCCTTGATGGGCCTGTCATCCAAGTAACTCAACAAGTGACATGCCTGGAGGATGCGGCTGTCTGTGCTGACAACAGCTTTGTTCCCCACCTGATGGATGGCTTTGTGGCCCATGCCTTGCCATTGTCCCCTGCCTGTGGCCTTGCTTCAGTGATTCTTATCTGCCCTGGGCATCCACTCCCTGCCACCAAGGTGAGCAGTTGCCAGTGCTGCACCTTCTCCTTAGGTGCCTTTCCAGGACTGGGGTGGGGGGAGGAACAACAGGAATACCCTGAGATTGAGTAAAGCCAAGCTGTACTGTTTACCTGGACCTGTGTGGCACTGGGCTCTTATCGGCGAGGGGAAGGCAGATACGAGGGCCTCTTTTCCTTAGTCAAACAGTCAGTTGTATAGGCAGCATGGAAACGCTCGTGTAATTACCATTCTCTGGCTCTCACACCCCTATCTTGTAAATCACCAATCCATCACAGCCCTTCTCCTTGTATTGTTCTATAATTAACTGGACAAACTACAGGAGCATTGTCATAGCTCCCTGTTTACAGAGGAGGGACAAAGACTTGAAGGAAGATTTCAGTCCCCTTCAGCTTTTTTCCTCCTTTCTTGAAATCTTTTTTCTATATCTTCTGATCCATCTCATGACTCTAAAGATGTCTCACCTGCTTCTCTGAATGAGCACTTATTTGCAAACCTACAATCAACACAGAAGGAATGGCCACAAAAGGACAGACCCAAGGATTTTAACCCTTCTTGTTCCGCTACAGGTGTGTGTGTGCATGTGTACTCATTTTGTCTCTAGAGCAAGCAGCAGCTCAGTTCTGTTGAACAGGCTTTGAATCCTCTGCTATGAAAATGGGCTGCAGGTGCCTCATCTATTCCTTTGTGATAATATACTGAGGATTTAGCTCCTAGCAAATGATCTGTTTGTGAATTAGACACTCCCAGGGGCTGGATTATGAGCTACAGGGGAGATGGAAGATTTCCAAGGAGTGTGGTAGTGCAAAGATTTGGGGAGTTACTGATACTTTAGCATTATTGACCCAGGAAGGTAGAAAATACATTTCAAGGGTCTATATGGCTCTGAAGGCTATAAAAAAAGTTTGACGTGGGCTCCAGAACATGGAGGGAACTGGCAGTGGTATGGGATAGTAAAGCTGGTTTTTTGTCTGTAGACCAGATAAATGAGGCTGGGAGTTGGTCAAATTCTGCAGGAGGTGGAGGCAGAAGTTTCCCTAAGTTGGGCCATCTTACTGTTCTTTGGAGGGAGTACCCTACTCTATTGCCCTTTGAGAGAATACAAGAATATAGGGTTGTGGGTGGATCAGGAGAGCTGGGCTAAAGCTCTGCTCCTGTTCTGTCTTTTCCCCTCTTGCCTACGGATAGCACTACTTTGGAGCAGGGTGTTTCTCTCACTTTGGCATACAGCACCTGGCATGCTGTGGCCCTGTTTTCATCTGGAAGCTCAGTAGTGCTAGAGCACTATAAATAACAGTGGTTTATAGACCCTCAGTTCCCTTCCTCTGCAAGTTTTTAGAAACAGTCACAGTTCTCAAAGTTGCTGCTTTGACAGCAGAATTTAGTTTTTTGTGTTAATAGTGTCATGCAGCCAACTTTGCTGACCCCGTGGGCGTCCCTTGGAGTAGATTTTGGCTCAGAGGCTGAGGATCTACTTTTCTTCCTTATTTGAGGTGTCAGGTAGGTCTGTTGGATGAAATGTATGCCTTTAGGTTCTAGTAAGCCAGGCCTTATAATAAAATCCAACAACACTGCTTATTTAACATTCATCTCCAAAATCTTAATTTCCAGCTGTTGTGAGCTGTCCTGTCCACCCTACGGAAACTCTGAAGAAGTGACCTGAGCCTGACCTCCAAGCCATGGGGTACTTTTTAGTGCTACCTGCATCCCAGTGACCAGGTCACCTGTATTAGTATCTGAGCACATTGGATTCCCTCTTGTGAGGCCAGTGAAGCACAGGGTGTCTAAGCACCGCTTGGAAAAAGGCTTTGACACT
This sequence comes from Jacana jacana, assembly GCA_013400555.1. NCBI lineage: Eukaryota > Metazoa > Chordata > Aves > Charadriiformes > Jacanidae > Jacana > Jacana jacana. Next base: position 96,854 of record VZTM01018133.1, read on the forward strand.
TCAGTACATTTGAATGGAAAGGGGAAGACCTGTTCGAGTTTATTTTACAGCCCCTTTTATTGACTTGATTTATAGCCTGAGGCTGTGAGTTAATTGAGGTCTAGTCCAGGAGAGGGCACCTGGGAAGGGGAGGTGCTGCAGTGCCACCAAAGGGAAAACAGACGGGAAAGTGTTTTTATAAAGCACAATTTGTTGCAAGTTCTGGCCCTTGCTCTGTGGGAGCAAGCCAAGCTCTTGCCACCTGAATGGGTTGTTCTGGCTCAAGGAACATCCTTAGCTCGCTGTGGGTGGCAAGGACCAGGGGGCAGAGGTTAGCCAAGAGAAGTTGCTTTTTCTTGGTGTGCCCTTCATTAAAGCATCCTCCTGCCTGTCTCTTATAGGTGAAACCTAGTCATCTGATGAAGTGCGACTGTCATCGCCTTCTCTAATGGTGACCTGACAGGGTTGTTCCCATAGCCTGAAAGCAGTTGCCTTACAGTGCACACCTCCTGGGTCTGCACAGTAGATGCCAAAGCCAGCTCTCCTCTTCAGCACCTAAAGTGTGGGATGAAGGGGATGATACTTCTTCAGCCCATGCTTGCATGGAGCAGGTACCCTGACTTCATTCCTAGTGCCTAGTCACTCCTTGGATGGCTGGTTCAGTAAATTCCAGCTGAATGAGATGGAGCAGCCATGTGCTGCAAGTATGGATGGAAATCAAAAGGTGAGCTTGTTGGATGATGAATGTGCCCATGTCCTTGCATCTCCATGTTACTAAAAGGAATCAGCTACCCTGTCATTTTTCTTCCTGCTGTCCTCAAGCTTGGCAAGGCAGGCAGGGTTTCTAGGGAGAGGCAATATCCCTTTTTCAGATAAACTGATACAGCCAGGAAAAGCAGAAAAGCTTTGGATGCATGAACACTTCTTAAAATCCGAGTACAATCTCAGTAAGCTTTGTCTGTAGGACATGTGATCTCATTTCTCAGCCTCAGAGGAGCAGTTTGGGGACTACTTTCTTTGTCTTGCACAAGTTTTGCACTGAGCACTGTAGATCCAATCCCTTTTGCTCTAGGAAGCTCTATCTGGGAAAAGGCACATCTTGCAAATGCCCCGTGTCCTTTGCACCCTAGTTGTATTTGCACTACAGCCCTGTGATAAAGTTGTGCCTTGGGTTTGTTTTTTTGTTTTTATTTTTTGTTTGTTTTAAACTACTCTAGGTTGTTTTACTGAGGAGCCCCTTTAGAAAGAGCCTTGCTGCAAATGAGAAGCAATTTCATAACTTAGATTTTGTCTGAATGGTGGAAAGAAATGTTGAGCTCAGCTAGGCCACAGAACATATTGACCTTGGTGTGTTACTGCAGTGGACCTTTTCCTGGCACACCTTTAGCAAAAAGCCCATCTTCCTCTCCCCTTGTCCCCTTCACCAGCTGTGGGGGGGAAGCTGCCCTGCCAGCCATAGCAGCAGTCCCCAGACAGCTCCTGCCTCTACACCTGACCTGAAGGTGAAGACCCTGAGTCCACAGGGTGCTTGCTGTTGGACAAGGCAGCACAATGGATCCCTGAAGAGCTGAACCTCCTGGATTCTCACTCTGCTGGTTGGCTTACTGGAACTCTTCAGGGATACAGCAACCACATTGTCCTTTTGCAAATGTGTGGCTGCATTGGGTACCTGATCAGACTGGGCAGAGGGAAGGAGTTTGCTGCACCTGGTGTTTGAGGTCTTCCACCACAGGCTGGCAGAGGCTTGGGATCTCTCTTCCGTCTTGCTTGCTCCCATCAGGCTAATCCTCCTCCTGCTGGTCGGCAGAGGGCACCAGGAACCCGGAGAGAGTCCTTGGGATGTACTTCCTCTGCTGCTTCCACTGGCGAGCAGGCCAGAAAAAGGGACAGTCTGCTCTGGGGCAGATTTCCCTCTGCCATTTGGATAGAAACCTCCCAGCTGGATCCTCCCCTCCAGTTGTTCACTCCAGCCAGAGCGAGGGAGCGGCTCATGGGGCTCTTCCTACAAAAGGTTTCTCCGAATTCCATTGCCTGCCCATGGGCCTGTGCACACAGGCGTGACTGTCCCCCGCTCATCTCTGCCATCGCCACTCACATCCCCGCTGCTGATGCCCAAAGTAAATGTTGTTGGCAAGGGGCAGTGGCTGGAGCAGATACCTTGGTCTTTCCTTTGCTTTGGGTGGTCTGGAGATGACAGGCAACATGTCCCCAGGTCAGGGTGTGGGTCTTCTGCATTTCTCCATGTGAATTTACATTAGATCAAGAGACGGTCAATTTCTGAGTTAGCACTGGCTGTATGAGCACTTCTTACTTAACCTTCATTTGGCTTTTTCAGACTCCATCCCAAACCTGGCCACCACAGCTCTGCCAGCACTGTTTCCTGCTCTCTACAGAGAGATGAAAAAACACATGCAGTGCTGCAAGGGCAGCTTTGAAGCCAGACATGCCGCACTGGTTGGCACTAATGTCATTCTGTATAACCTTCATGCCCTGGATTTAAAAGCATGTGGTATCTAAAAAGATATTCCATTTTTCCTTGTTTTTTTTTTTTTTTTACATCTCAAACTCCTGTTTCCCTCATGGCCTGCTGAACTCCTTGTTGTATGGCCTTTTTAATGTAGGATCTGGCTTCAAATGACACATAATGAAGCAGCTTCTGTGAAGACAACTCTATTTCCCAGGTCCTCCTTTGCCCTAGGTCTAATGTGTAATTGCAGGGGAAGTTGATAGAAAGCTAAAAAATAATATTTTTTTTTTCCTGCTAATTATTTTCCCAACAAGAACAGTGGAAAGTGAAGCCAGATTTCCTTTTAATTTCAAACTGGTTGGCAGGCAGCGTGTAGACACTGGCCATCCCTCAGTGTATGATCCAAATGAAGCAGTCTAGTCTCCAGACTCCAAACCAGCTCTGACTGTCAGGCTTCAGTTGCTATAGCATCTCCCTGACAGAGGTGTGTGTCTCAGTGCACCAGCTGCAGTGAAACTAGTGACAGTACTGCAGTCCTGACTGTCAGAACTGCCCTCTAATCGCCATTTCATGTCTGTGGGCCTGGAAGAATGGCACTAGTTTCAGTAGACTGATTCCAGGTTCATGTGCTGTAACTGAGGTTGGGGTCAGGCTAACTGATGTCTCAGGTTCTGTTCTTCTGTGGCTTTCTGTCCATTTTAATTCCATCTGTTTCTTTCCTAATTGTAGTTGATCAAGGATGAGCAATGAGTCGCACGGAACAGTCTCATGTGTCTGCTCATGTGTGTCACCCAAATCCCAAACCAAATCTGTCAGGTGCTTGATTTCTTTTTCATTCATTTCTATGGACTGGGGAATTTTCTAGCTTGAACTAGAAAAGCAAGAGGCTGGAAGGCTACAATAGAGCCATTCCTTGGAGGTTTCTCTTTCTACATGGAAATGTGGGAAAGGATCTCTGTTAGAGGCTATTTCTTTCCAGTCTTCTGGAGTGTTCTTCCTCAAACAGTACAAGCATAATGCAACTGACTCAAGAGTTATGCTGGCTGACTAGAACAAGGAAGATTTGGCTCAGTGTTGGAAATGACAGATTATTTTATAACTGTATTTAATCACTATTGATACTGACATGCTCTTTCATTTTGTTAGTACAGAATCTTTGTACCAGGCAGTACAGAAATGTTAATTATATATAAATGCCGGGCATCTCCAGATATGCTTTTTGGGAATGGATTTAAAGATGCTTCTGTAGCCTCCAGAAGACAACGGTGTTTCTGGAAATATGTATAGTCAGTGGGTTGGGAGCAGTGAGCTTTGTAATGTGGTTTGTATAGATCTGCTGGATATGGATCAAAATGGGACTGCGTTTGATGGAGGGGTGGGGACAGAAAACCAATCAGAGGTGATTTAGGTTAAGTTAAGTTTTGCTGGCCATGATTTAATTTCATGTAAGTTCATCAGAACAGCTTTGTTTGACCAGGAGAGCAGGTCTTACGTGTTCATATCTCCAGTGTGTCACCAGCAAAGTCTGTTGATGTGTCTCTCCGACTCTTGGCTTGCTGGCTTTGTTTCTGGAGTCGATTGTCCCAGAATAGCAGAGTTCTTCGCTACTGCCCTGACTTCTTTCATCTCCACACGGTTGTCACTGACGAGATTGCTTGTCTTGTGGAAAGTTAAATAATAACCCAGCTTCATGCTTTGGATTTGGCCAGTGAAGAGCGTGTGAGCTCAGAGCTGATGTTTTCTGTTGGCACCTGCTGTTCATCCACATCTGGCTGTAGCTAAAACTCCGACACAGGAAAGTGGTTTCAGTCTTCTGGGCTGGAGTCAATGTTTAGATTGTACTCTTTCTTCTTAATGGAAAATCTTGGTGTAGAAAAATATTTCCAGGAAATTGCATTACTTCGAGTGCAACCTGGAAAGAAACACTAGTATATTAGCTTTGTGAAAATTGTGTTTCACTCCTAAATGAGAGTCGGATTCTGCTATAGAAAGTGCCTTTTACAAGGTAAATACTTCCCAGGACATGATGCTGCCAAAGCAGATTGTCCTTTGGACTCTTGCTATGGGAGAGACTTCATTGATTCACTGAGATGTGGTTTAATGCTCTCCAGCAGGATCCTGTGAAAGATTTTTTTCAATCACAGTTTAATACAGGACCATACAGGATGCTTTTGTTTAACCATCATCATTTCAAATGCTGAAGGTTGTCTTGATGTTATTACAGTTGCAAAAGTTCTTTTGATTCCGGTGTTCTAATTTGGCAGCCTCAAATGAATGCCAAGGGGAGGTAGTGAAAATGCTCTTTTGATGTTCTCATGCCATCCTATTTGCACAAATGGCTGTTCCAGGGGTTGGATTTATTACACAGGAATGAGAGTGAACTTAGATATTACATGTTCTGCAGAAAGAAGAAACCAGAAAGCGTGAATTTTCATCTGCTTTGCACTCGGTAGTGTTTCTTAGGAGTAATTCCAGGTTGTGTGTGTAGTCCAGTCTTAGAGTGGTTATTGCAAAACAGGAATCAAAAGCATGTAAGGACGGTTCTTTTATCTCTCCCAGTTTGGTGGCTCCCTGGAGCTGTGTCTGCCTGGTACCACAGACCCCTGGCTTTCACAGAGGTCTTGAATCGAATGCTGTGAACCCTGTGTCTTTCTTGGGAGAAATGTCTTCTCTGGTGGCCCAGGGTTGATGGATTTGAGGATTGTTTTGAGGGCAAGGCAGAGATTTCTGTGTTTTGCTCAGTTTAAAATAAGCCACATTTGTTTAAAATGGTGCTGCTGATACAAGACAGGGTAGGGAATCCGGAATGCTGGTACAAAGAGAAACCCTGCAACGAGGGCACTGCCCCAGAGGGACAGTGGGGAGCAAGGGCAGAGAGCGGGAAACAGCCCACACAGCTAATTGAAAGCGCATCTTCCCGTCAGTCATAGGGCTTGCCCATCAATCATTCTGGCACCAACAGGATCTGACATCAGTAGGGAATTAAATAAACTCCTCTCTCTTTAGGGACCTGCTGATGGAAACCCATAGGGGGGAAGTGAGCAGAGAAGAGCAGGAAGCATGTGCATGGGGGAGGAACAGTCTCAGTGGTCCCCTGAGGTGGCACAAGCCTGTGTCCTTCCTCTTTCTCACACCAGCATGTACAGCTGAAGGGATTTTTCAATGAGTCCCCAAAAAGGTGAATTTAAAACTGGTAATGGGCCAAGCTCACCTCAGTTTAAATAAATAAACTGCAATAACAGTATCCTACCATGAGTGCCCTGAAAGCTGAGTGATGCTCTGTGCAGCTGAAAAGTAGTTTTCACCCTTGGATGAAATTAGTGTTATTGGACTCCGTAACTGAGAGGTAAATCTGGACCAAGGTGTTGGAGGAAAATGCTGGGAAGAGAAAGCGGAGTAGAGCAGAGGGTCAGAAGCCAAGACTCTGCTTTCTATCCTGCTGTGGATCTGACCCTGTGGTGAATTGAGATTTAATATGAATTAGGATATTACTGATTTGTCCTGGCTGAAATCAAGGGTTTGGTACAGAAAGGGTGACATGTACCTCCAGTGGCAGGGCTAGCACCAGTCGGTCAGCTGAAGTGGGTAAGTGTCGGTGTGTGCACGTGTACTTGTGCAGAGGGCTGTGGAGCAGCTGGAAACCATTCGAGCACTGACAAGTCCCCTGATGGACCTCTACTGACATGGAGCGGCTTTGGTTTCAGGAAAGCCAAAGGGAACCTGTCACTAATTAGACACACAGCTAATTAACGAGAAGCAAACAAAGAGCAGCAGCTTGTGTTTTGGGAAAGCTCAGCTTTAGTAGCCAAGGACGTCTGCTCCTCCCTTTCAAACCATTTAAAAAACAAACAAAGTGGGGGAGACTTGCATTTCAAAGCAGTGCAAACACTGCCAACCTCAGAAAGCCTTCCAGAGGGGACTAGCAGGAGTGGGATTTAGCAGTGAAAGGAAAAAGGGCTCTCCAGGTGTAATGAGACCTTTCCTCTCCCTAGACCAGGCCCCTCTGAATCCCTAGTGTGCATCTCTTATCCATTAGCTTTTAATTTTTCTTTCTCCAAATAAATGCTCTGGTTAAAATTTTGGGTGGGTGGATGGGGAAGAAAAGCAGGTGTGAAACAGGAGCTGCCATTTAGTGCAGAAGGGTAGGTCAGTAACATAAATAAGTAAAAATTAACTAGACTGTGTAAAGAGATGCTCTAGAGCAGATGAGGCTCTGTTTGAGTGCTAATAACTTTAATAAGAGAAGTGTGCTTTCAGGGCAGGAGGAATCCAAAGCTGTAATCTCAGTTCTGAGTCCTCCAATGACCCTGAGACAACTTGCTTAGGGCCTGATCTCCAGCGAGCCTTGTCAGGGTCCCAAGTTGTGCTCAGAGCAATAATTTTTGACTGCTTCCAAATATATCAGTGCTTGCAGGATTCATTAACTGAGGTTTGCAAAGTACTTTGAACATGAAACAAGGTAAGAATGCCAAGTTATGTGATATTTGGTGTATTTCCTAGAGCCACGCATGTAATTAAGGGAGAATCTCAGCTTTCAAAAACAAAGGCATTTTTTAGCCCTCCTTGTCAAAGGGAAAAATAATTTGGAAAACAGGACTCAAGGCTCAGAAATCAGGGGGCAAATTTAAAAGAAAACAACAACCCACCAAGTTATGCTATTTTAATATTATCTCCCGGGTCTGGGGACTAAGTCATAAAATTGAGTGCTTGGCTTTTACACTATGTGACTATGCTTTAGATATGTTTTAAAAGAAAATGCAGTCTTAGTCTTCGTGTACATTCTGTATAAAAATTGTTAAGTCTTTATCATCACTGTCTATTTGGAAATTTAGCACAGCATTTGTTCTCAAATCAGTCTATCAGCATATCTTTGTCTACTTTCTTCCTTTGCCTTGGAGGAAGGACTGTGTTCCTGGTTAGGGAAAGGCTGGGAGTTGCAGTCTCCATTCCAGTGCTGCCAGTGGCTTCCTGGATGAACATCCTGTGGTCCTGCTGGGATGAGAGTCCCCAGCCCCATAGGGGTGGGAGCAGGCCTTGGCTCTCTACCAGACTGAGAGTGGAGTGAAGGACCCCTCCCTGCTTCCATGGCATGCTGCAGTCTTTAGCTCATGAGTGTTTCTAAAGCACTGGTGTTACACTGCAGTAGTAGATCAATTACACTAGGTAGATTTTTTCACCATTCATCTGTTTTTGCTGCTCTATGGCCTGATTTGAAATTGCCTTATACTCTGGTGTTTATTGCTGCCAAAGGACCTGTTCAAAGCATCAGCAAAGCCACAGCAGGATTCCTTCTAATATCATTTTGGCTCAGGTCTCAAATATGTACCAGTAATTAAAAAAAAAAAAGGAGGGGGGCAGGGGAGGGGGGTGGGGAGTGGGCAAGAAAAAAGAAGGGAATGGCTTCAGGTTACAAGTAAGGAGCATGTCAACTTTTCCAGACACAGACTGATTTCGCTGTGCCTCTCCCGCTGAATATCTTCAGCTTCTATGAAAAAGCTATTGGAGGCACATAGATGAAGCGTTTCATAAAGAAAACTGTGTGACGCTTCACATCCTGCTTTCTGGGATGCTACTTAGCTTTTTTTATTACTAAGCCACTGGAAAAACCCAGCTAGGTACAAAGCAGGACAAGAAGACAGTGAGAATTTGCTCTCCGGCCAGCACACCCTGACTGAGGGCTGTTTCGGATGGCGTCAGGTTTCTTTAGCCTACTCAGAGCTGGAAAATGTGCCCTTGATTTCAGCCCACAGGAACGTGGGCTTGTGCTGTTTTATTGTCTAATGGATCTTTCACTTGATCTCCTCATGCAAACACGTTGAGCATGTGCTAGGGTCACTTAGAGAAAACTGAACCCCACTCATGTTCTTAGAGTGTAATCCCTTAATATTGATTACTGTGTTGGGCAGGGGCAACAGGTAACAGAATCCATACGGATTCAGCCTGGCAGCTGATCGTCCCACACACGCACGGTTCAGCTGGTGAGCTCTTTGCAGCACTGGGACTGCTTTGCCTAAACGCTCTCCGCTGGTGTATGAAACGCATAAACCCATTGGAACAGAAATACCGGGTTGCAGCAGTTGTTCTTGGGAAGTGAACAGATGCAAAGGGAGATTGCACCACGGAGCGTGTTCCTCTCTAGATTTATCTTGCAGGCAGCTCATGTTTAGCTTTTGCCAGCTCACGTTAGACCACCGTAGGGCAACCTTTAAGCCAGCGTGTGAGAAAACTATTCTGTGGAATAAGGCAAGCAACTAATTATAAAATGTATAGGGGCAACCTAATTATTTATGAAAACAGCTTTCCACAGATCAGAACGACTCTAATTGGATTTGAATGTGATTACCGTGTGGTTAGGGTTAGACATTAGGAAATGTCTTCCATTTCTTGACATTTTGGGTTTTTTTCTCAGTGGAAGCACCATTCTTCTCTGTGGCTTTTAAAGACTATGGAATATTAATTTGTAATTGAAGTGTTTTGTGGGGGATCCATGGACACTTGCATCTGAAGGGAGCTGGAAATCTCAATAACTCTTTTAGCCTGAGGCTGAGTTCTAATTATAAAGTAGCCTGAGATGATCTCTAGTGTTTGAATGTCTCCTTGGTTCAGTTTAATGGAAGCTCAAATGCTGGAGGTGCGAAACACAAGAAAATGGACTAATGGAACCCGTACAAACACTTGAGTCAAGATGAGTGACTGGTTCAAGGTGTGGTCTAACTAATACTTGGTGATTGCCGGGCTATAAAGGGGTGTCTTGTGAGGAGAAGGAGGGGGGATGCCACTGGCTTTCTACTCTGCCTCCAAATATAGCCTGTGCAGGTTTTGCACCCAGACGGGTAGAGCTGCACATACAACACTGCTCACTAGAGTATGGAGGTGCAATCCAGGATACTTACGGGAAACGTGGCCCTTAAGGCCACTGTATCATGTTACTCCCAACAAAAAAAAAAATGGAGATATGCTCTCAGGTTCATCTTACATGAAGCATTTGCCGGGTCTCTACTGTTTGATAATTCGGAGGTTCGGTTGAGAGTCCTGCATGCACCCCACAGAGAAGCCTATGATTTCTAAATGCTGTGTTCCCAGCAAAATAATTCAAATGATTTTGGCACTCTCCTTTCCCAACTAGGCACCCTGAGACTAGAATTTTTCACAGCATTTTTACTCGGGGTTGTTTTGGCATGAATTTCAAACTTGAATGCATCAGTATCCCCAGGCTATCTTGAGGATCTGATCTAAGAGGCAGCTTCGCACTTACTCTAAAAGGCTGGAGACGGTATGTGCTGCCAGCTCATTTAAGACCCACAGGTTTGTAATAGACTTGCACTTACAGGTCACTAAGGATCCCTTACTCGTGGTGAAAAAATGACCTTGGCTGTAATGCCAAGTGCTGCTGAGAATCATTATATCCATCAGGATAGTTGTGACTTGCACTTTAAAACTGTGGTTTCCTATGGGACAACATAGTCTCAGAGACAACTGTGTCTGAACATGATGTGAAGAAATCAAAATCTAACATGCTGAAGGGGTTTGTATATATGACATTTGAATGATGTTCCTGTCAGTTGATATATTGTTGCTTAGGGTATGACAGCTTTGTTATTAATTATTAGTTCACTATTAGCTTTCTCTAGTTCTTCACTCAGTTCTGTTGTATTATACTCAGTATGCGATACTTGAAGCTTCATCCAGACTTAAACTTGCCCCTCTAATCGCTCCTCTCCAATTTGAAGAGATCGTTAATTGAGATAAAAATTGTTAATTTATTAACCTAGAGCTAAAGCCCATTTGTCAAGATGCCTGGGGAGAGGAGAGGTGAGTCACCAGCCAGCTGGCCATGTCCGCCACCCCCAACATAAAAAAGGGCGCCACGTTTCTTCAGGTGATTCTTCCATCAGCCGCCCATCTTCTAGCTGACCAGTTACTATTAGAAACCAGAATCTACAGAGCAGGGAATCCTCCTCCTTCTCGGGGCAAAAGTCTTGTTAATCTGGATTTAAAGAGAGAAATCATGCCACGTTTTACCATTTCCTGAGCATTCCATTAGATTTTTCTCTTCCTTGGGACATATTCAAGATAAATGTGCACTGGCAGTATTGCAAATGGAGGCTTTGCTTAGCTCTACGTGTTCCCCTTCTCCCCCTGCTTTCAAGCTTTCAGGCTTCAACAGATGTGATCAGATCAGGAGGCTGGGTGTGGAAGTGACCTGGTTTGTATGAGCAGCCTGATCTCTAGATGTCTGCAAGCTCTCATTTCTGAAGCTGCAGTCATATTTACAGGCTGCTTTTTCAAGGTTTGGTTGGATCCCTTGTCCCCAAATATTATTTTTCATACTGTATTCTAATAGCCATGGCTGGGGCCATGGATTACAAGACTTTAAGCTGCCACCTTATAAAATGTTAGAAGAATCCAGTGGGGCATTCAGAACATGAGTGAATTGGAGCCAGCTGGAAACAGAATACAGGAGGTGGATTTTCTCCTGGACGAGCGCTAATATTTCCTGGTAAAGATCAAAATGAAGGACAGTCAGGGTTGGTTTTGGATGGCACATGGCTTTGCATGAAGAGAATACCTCTTCAGTCACAGCTCAACATCAGGAGGTTTTTTGCTTTCTAGTGGAGATCCGCTTTCCTGTTCTGTTTGCCACCTGGGGCAGTGTGTTTGCAGGTGCATGCTCTCCCTAGGACATGCCACCTGGCCACAGAGAGAATTACCTGTGATGCCCGGAGACATCTCTTGAAATCCTAGCCTTGCACCTTTGTGCCACAGCCCCTTGCCTATGTGGCAGCAGGACAACCTGAACATAGGGACAGAAAAGCCTTGGGCTGGCTGTCCGCTGCTCCGCTTCCAGTCTTGCTTCTGAGCTCAAGGATCACAGCCCTGCTCTCCCAGGTGAGCAGGTCACCAGCACACTCTTTCCTCATGCTCTTGATACCTAGGAGCCTTTAAGACATTTCCTGTTAGCTGTGATGTCTCTGTCTGCCTACGTTTCGTACTGTGACTTGACTCTTTATGAGTTTTGTCTCCAGCTGCTCACGCTGCTCTCTTATACTCACTGGCACTGCTCTGCCCTGGTGCCTGCTCACTGCCTGTGCCTTCAGACAAGGGTGCACCAGCCCTAGGAGTTCCCAACAGATTAAAGCTGCAGCAGTCACCCAGCTCTGAGGCAGAGGACTTTGCCCATTGAGTGCAGGAGGTCAAGATCCTTGTTCAAAGCCTGACAGCTAAAAAATCTGATTCACTGGTACAGTCAGCTCAGCCGTGTGCGTGGGCATATGCTTGGCTTTGGTGCTGTCCTCCGAGGGCCTCGATCATATGCTGAAGCATGGCCCAAATGGTTGTACCACACGCACTAGTGCATTAGACAAATGCTTTTGCTAGATGGGGAGGGATGGGAAGTCTGTGAAGCTTGTCATAACCTTTAATCAGTAGTAGGTAGGGAAAGGAAGAACACTTGAATAATTCTTAGATTAGCTTAGGTAAAAATATGTGAATTGCTTAGATTCCTTATAATGGAGTGACAGCTAAGATTGCTGCTCTATCTGATGTTTACCAAGCAATCTCTCTGGGCACAAACACAGCAGAGCTGCTGTCAGGTGTGAGCACGCACATGGCCTGGGTAAGGAAATGTCAGGTATGCAGCATTTGCTATGCAAATACTCACTGTGAACAATGTCGAGGAGACCAGAGCACTGAGCATTCTGCTTTTCTTAAAAAGTAGGAGCCCTTTTCTTACAGGGATGAGAGGCTGAGCACTTAGGTGTTTGCTGCTGCTTGATGTGCTTTACAGATGAAAACCACTCCCAGTTGTACCTCATTTATCTTCCTGGCCCAGGTTGTGCCTTTTCTGATGAAATAGGTAAAGCTCACTAGGTTACTTATGAGTAAGAGGAGGAAGAGACTTTGTTTATCCTCATATAGGGTGCAATGACGAGTCATTCCCCAGTGACTGCATTGCTTTGGGTTCAATCACTTTTCTTCCCTATCACCCCAGTTCCTCATGCCCCACATTAACTGCTTCTTCTGTGCATGCAGGCTGCTTCCAGGAGGCCGCACACCACGCGGGAGCTTTTGCTGTGTTTTATGTGTAGGTCTTGAGTACACGATTGAAGAGGAGTAATTTCACTCTATTGCTTTTTCTTTTCCTCCAGTGAGCCCACTCGGCACCAGTGATGCCTCAGGATGGTAATAATTTTAGGGTCTCTTCTTGATATACTGAAATTCACTTTCCTCTCCTCCGCCTGCCTGCCAGCTTGAGCTCGCTGTGACAGACACTGCCAGAGAGATGCATTGCAAGCCACTCCTCTGCTACTGCATAATGCCTCTGGGTATTGCCAAGCAGCCATTGTGGTCTTTGCCACAGCAGAATAGTAATTTAAAAAAGAACTTGCTGCAACTTGGGGTTTTCCTTCTAAAGTCTGATGGATGTCAGGCTACCACCTAGTGTTTCCATCCAGAATATCAGAGCACCTGGGATACTGGGGACGAGTGTATTCTCGCTCAGGATCTTCTGTGTGGCAGATACTGCTCTAACAAGGTTCATGGAAGAGGTAAACTTCTTTTCTTATGCTTCAGCCACTTTCCTTCAAAGAATTTAAAGCCGCATCCAGACATGATTCAATGTAGCTCTTAATTTTGGCCACTTTCCACATTTTGGTCAGCTTTATGTACATTCAGGTTAGGTTGGTTAGTGTAAGGCAAATGCCAAATGCTTGTGTGTTTATTGTGATGTTCTGTTTATTTCAAAATTTTCAAACTCCCTGATGATCCTCTGGGTTGTATTAGCAAGAAGGCCCAAAATCTGATAGTCCTTCAACTAAGCAAACACATCCCAACCTACCTGTCAAGTACCACACGTGCTTTATCAGTGTATAGTGTCTGGGTACTTACAGAAACCACATTTGCTCTTTACTCTGAGCAGTTTTGCTCGGTGTTCTCTTTCTAAAGCTAATGGGAGAGTGCTTGCTTGTCCTTACCAGGGAAGGATCTCATTTTGAACATGTACATTTTTCTAAGTTACCAATACCTGTATGAACCTTTTGAGGCAATGTGATGATTATGCGACAAGGAGGATTTCCATTTTTGTTGCAGAAGGCTTTTTGCCAATTTTTTAAAGCCTGAAGAGAAAATTTTTTGCAGGGGCTTGGTGAGAAAGTGTTCTTTATTGTTTCAACATGTCTTGGGACAAATAGAAGCTTGTCCTGAGGCAAAAGAGTATTCAGAATTAAATTAATTCTCTTAAATATGTTATTCCAAGATACTTTTGATATCGATGTATTTCCCGAAGCGTGCATGGTACTGTTGGCTGTGTGTCCCCTTCTTTAATTAATATTGCTTTATTCAGTTGATTGGAAATGAGAGCAGATTAATTTACCCTTAGTTTTATTCCCTTCAGACAGTAGCCTGGAGATAGTATATCCTACATACTTGGTACTTGTTCTGCTGAGTCTGTTTTGTGAGCTCGGATACGCCCTGGCCCATACACCACCAGGTTACAGTCTCTTGAGTGCAGTGCAGCACCACAAAGGGACATGGCACAGTGGGTGCTTGGCATTACCACCGTGTGGGAAGAGAGAGCAGACCTTGCCCTCTGTAGCTTGTATGTCAGGGATGAGCATCTGTAAAAAAACTTCAGGGCTGCCTCCTCCAGCACCCTCTGTGGTGTCCCAACACCACGTGCTTTTCCATGCAGAAGGTGGACTTGTCACATCCAGGTTCGGACACAGGTTCACAAAGACTGTGACTTGGCCATAATCTCAAAGGAAATCTGAAAAGCAGAGTGGAGACATAAACTTGGCACTTGTGCCTCAACTGCTCTGTTTCAGGTAGTTCAATAGTGAAGGTGCAGGACAGGATGTGAAGCTAGGAGTGACCTGCCAAAGGGCAGGGGCAGGAGGGGACTCCAAGGTTCCCCAGATGGTTTGGAGTGTCCTGTTCTTGTGCAACAAGTCCTCTGGGAGGCAGTGCTCATGGCACCTGGGGTTTAGCACCCCTTGCTGGTTAATCTCTGCCCTCTGTGTGTGCAGCTGGGATTCCTCAAAAGCACAAAGCACTGAGGAACCCGGGGTTCTGCCAGTGCAAGGGAGAGAAAAACACACAGATACCTGGGAAGGGAGAAGAGGTGTTTGTCTGGAGAAGCAAGAAGAGAGGCTGGGAAGTTTCCAGGAGGCAGCTCCAGGCTTGCTAATGTCTGCTCTCCAGTGTGCCAAATAGCTCTGTAGGAGTCTGTGGTTGCAGCAAGGGCTGCTAACAGATATGGCTTATGGCTCTATTCACCTGCAACACACAACCGTGGTACGAGGTGCTGCTTTGTAAATTGGATTACAGGATTGGGAAGATTTGTTTGTTGTGTATTGCCAAGTCCCAGCTGTTCCCTCTCATTGCCTACAGCAGGGGAACTGCTCTGTGGGGACAGTGCAAGTCAACTACAGGAGTGCTTGCTACCATGGAGTGCCAAATCCCAACTCAGATGCGAATGGCAGCCTGGCAGGATGATGGAATGGGGAGGAGAGGTTTAGCTGCCACAGCCTGGTCAGCTGTCCAGAGGGACACAGCTCTCTGGATGGGCATTAGCAGATTTATGGAGCTAGATAAGCATCAGTGAAGATGAATAATGATGCCACACAAGGTGAAGGAAAACTGCTTCCAGGAATATGAGTTGCAAGAAGAACACTGAAAATAGTGTCAGAAATAGTGTCTCTTCCAGCCCTGTAGGTATCTGGCAATAAAAATGTATTGATTACCTGACATTCTTGCTAACAGATGCTAACAAAGGGAGCCTGTACAAGGCTGACTTTTATACTGAATCATGGCTTGTAAGTTAGGAATTTCTTTCCAGTAGTTTCCAAAAACTTATATTGATGTGGGTCCTGCTCCCATTTCCGCAGCAGAGTTTCTCTTACTTCGAAGGCCAAATGGGGGTGATACTTCCTCTCTTCTGCCACTTGGAAGTAGTGATCTACTTTCTTCTTAACAAATCTTGGACTCTGCACTTCCCATTCTTGCTCTTCCATCTTTTGTAGACTTTTCAGTTTATTAAAGCCTTCATTCCTAAAGGTTTTATGTTAAAGAAGCACCTTTTTCTGGCACTTCCTCTGTTTGACCTGTTCATGCTTACTTACACTCAGGGGCATTAAGCAGAGTGACCGAATGCAAGGTTGCATTGTGCAGGAGAGGAAAGAGCTTAGGCAGCCACGGCCAGAGTGAGACGTAACTTCAGGGGCTGGTGGAGTAACTGTAAGGTCTGTGCCATCATGGTGGGTGAGATGTACCCCTGGGGACTGGGGCTCTTTCTTAGCTGTATCCAGTAGCTTCAGTATGGCTGAGTATATGTCAAAGTATATATGTACTCCAGAACACCCAAATTATCAGCCCAGAAAGACAGTGCAGTGACTGCAGGTCGCCACCAGCCTGCCACAGCCCTGTGTGCTGGGCTTTGACTTAAGCTCACTGCAGACAAGAGCTGTGTAGCTCCTCACTGCTGTGCCCTCCACTCATCTCCATCCATCAGGAGCATCAGGCCGGCTTCTCTGGGCACAGCTGGGGCTTTAGGGAGAGATCAGAGAAAAGGGAATAGAAAAGGGTTATAGATTCCTTCCTGCCCCGGGGCTCACGGTAGCTCATTAGCTCTGTTTCATGCAGAGGTGACCATGCAGCTCCTGTTATTCAGATTTTAGCTGGATCCATTTCTGGGTGAGCATACAGATAAAATGCTTCAGTACAGATGTTCTGTCTTTAGAACTTTTGGGATTTCTTTCATAGAAAATGAGGACCTTGCTATTGAAAGACAGTTAGACAGTTCTCTGTCCAAATTTTGAATTCTGCAGCCAAATTCTGTGGTGATTCTTCAAATTCTATCCCCACTGAACTGAAGTTTTATTCAGTGAAGGGGTAGAGAAATGCTTCACTCTGATTCATAGCAGCAGAACTCTTTAATCCCAGCTGCTCAGCTGATATTAATGCCAGTCTTTCAGTTGGATTCAATAACATTTTTACTTTAATTCCTCTGAGGGATCTGTCTCTTAGATGCCTGAAGTAAAAGCCCAAGCCCTGTGTCAGATGGGCTTCTGCTGTGTTGTGGGCTTGATAAGAGAAGCAGGTCTTTATGGGGAGACAAATCTAAGCTGTTTTCTTGCCAGGTGTAGATGAATTGGATGGGTAGAGAAAAGTGGCTTTTTAATGCGGAGGTGTGTGTTAGCTTAAACAAACAAACAAGAAAAAACCCAACTAAATCTGGGCATGAATTATAGCCTGCTTCAGATTTCAGTGTGTCACGTTTTGAATTGAGCCGGAGTACCTATGGCTTTTTTTAAATTGCATTTGAACAAAAGTAAATACAAAGAGAAAGAAACCAGGACAGCAAAAGCCTGCAGGAAATTCCTCTACTGTAAACAAAGTCACCTTATGATTGATGTGAATGTACAGCCCCTTGTAAACATGTCTGTTTACTTGCAGGAAACCAGAAAGAACCCACATTGGGCGCTGCTGATTTTATCTAGCTTTGCTTAAATGCTTTTGGCTTCCAGTAGTCACTCCAGAGGGAGCACAGGAGCGATGGCTGCTCCCTGCAAAACTCGAGTCTACTGTGCTTTAAATCTGTGCCAAACCCTGCAGATGGGCAGAGCTGCATGGGGAAGATTGCTAATAGTGTTTTGTGGCTATCTGGACCTCAGCAGTGAAGGGTTATTAACCGTGGGTGTGAAGCACTAATCCTTTGCAAAGAAGCTCGAGTTTTCAGTGCACATGATGACGGAATTTTGTACCTATAAAAAGGGAGTACTGACTCTAATCCTGTGTGAGGTTCCTGCAGGCTCCCACTGAAATTCTTGAAAACTTGATGAGTTTTGCATTGATGGAAAATACTTGTAATTGTGGGAGACTTTGTTTTGATTTAAAGATTTGGTCCTATCTGCGAGTGAAAATCTGGCCATGCTGAAGTCCATGGGAAACTGGTCACAGCCTTCAGGGTGTCTCCAGGTCATGGCAAGCAAGTCTGGATTTTGTGTAATGGATACATCAGAGAAACGATGGGGAGATACACATTGTCTCCTGCTGAAGATGTGACTTGTGGCTACTACAGAGAAGCCTTGTGTTATAGAGACAAAGCCAATTACTTGGCTGATGATTTGGTTGTGATCTAGAAATCCCCATTGCTGATTGGTTGTAATCGGTCTCCCGGGACTGAATGCTTTTGTTACTCCTGGGTTCATTCACTGAAATGTACCTTTGGTTTCTATAATGCCTTGCTGTAGGGTGTTATGTAGAGGAAAAAGAGGGAGGGAAATGTTTTTTTCCCCCGTTGTGCATATGGATTTGGCATTTGAAGTTAGTTTTCAGATATTTTAGGCCAACAATCATTTTGTACCACAGAAGATCTAACAGCATATATGTACACATCACGTCACTAAGAGAAATGAGCTGAAAGTAAAAGGGGAGTTTGGGCTAAATGCAGGAAAAAATTGTGCAGGTCACAATATAGAGAGATAGGCATCATAACTGATTCACTAGTTGTCTAGAGCTGATAGCGATTCCCTGCTTAGAAGGGCACTGAAGCCCAGGGTCATAGGCGCAGGGTAGGTGGGTTTCTGTGCTGAGGCAGAACCCTGTCCTCTGCGCAGCAGCACGTTGGTTCCGCCACAGTGCTCAGAGACAGCATCCTTGCTGCGTTAGAAGTATGCTGTGTTCTGAGGACCAGCATTGCTGACCAGTGTTCTACGTCTTTAATCATGTGCTCTTTTGGTTTGGTAAAATGGAGAGGACAGAACAAGGGGAGAATTTATGCCAGACTGAGAACAAACATTGCCTCGTGTGGGTGGCTTTATACCTTGGAGGCCAATCCCTCAGCTTTCTGACTTGTTTGCCCTCTTCTTTATTTCTGATGGGAAAACAACCCAGAAGGATGTAAATCATGATGCAAGTCTCCCCACCCCATGCAGAAGTGTGATACTGGAGCAAAAGGGGCTGCCACATGCACGTAAAGGGAGAGAAGGAGAGGCAACAGAATGAGTCTCTTAATGTATTTGACACAGAGACTGAGAGCGTGTTTATAAAACTCTAACTGAGAGTAGAGGAGGGTTTGTCTCTTTGTTTTTTTAAAGTGCAAAATCAGGGCTGGTTTATTGGACCCATGGGACTGGGCAGTATGTAGAAGGCCACCCATCTGGAAACCAGCTGATTGCTGCTGAAACTTTCTTCCCAGGCTCCATCCCTTCTCTGACAGGGTGCTGGGGTTTTATGAGAGGCTGACAGCAAGCCTTTTACAGACCGTAACTCCTTGTCTCAACAAAACTTGCTATAAATTAGCAGGAGAAAGGACCAGAGGGGATTGTCCCAATCTGGTTTGGGGTCTCAAATCCAAAGTCAGCAATTTTAACAGAATAATCCGAGTTTTCAAACCAATTGTGTCTGGAAACAACCTTTATGGGAAATGAGTGAATGGGAGGTAGAAGGAGGCAGCACAAAGGAAGCAGGGAGTGAGAGGAGGCTATTTCTAGATGGTGAAATTGCAGGCTATGTATGTCTTTTCCCCAAAGACTTCTCAGGGTTTATAAAAGAAACCAGCCAGTCTTTGGTTCCCCAGGAGTCAGTATTTCCTTCAAGGTGAAGGCAGCTTCTATATAGAACTTGGAATTGTGCTCTGAGTACTGTAAGGTTTATAAGCATTCAAAAACTAAGCTTGCCTACGACCTTCACAGGGGATCCCATTTTCACAATACCCTGAACCTAGTACATCTTGGAAAGATGTGGCAAAAAGCCCTTTTTCCTATCCAAATAGCCAGTCCGATACTAGGCTTGTGTCCCAGGGTAGTTCCACAGTAAACATACAGTTTCAGGATGGAAAGAGATTGTCTTGAGTTATACATTGAGCGCAGCTGAGATTTGTGTCTGGTCCTGTCAGCTCCACATGGAGTATGGAATCAGTGGGGTGATGCTACAGGAGGGAAAACAACTGAGGTTCTGCTTTTCAAAACTAGGAAGTTAAGTACAAGCTAAACCTTTAATAGGTACTAAAAAACTTTGTTCAGGAAATTGAGTGTTTTGATACACTGTAGCCAAGTAGTAACCTTATTAAGTAACCAAGCTGTGTTTCCAGGTAAGCAGACTGGATACTTTCTAATGAGAGCTATTTATGCCTAAATTGATTTTGGAGTCCTTGAAATTCTCAATTAAATAGAGGTGGAAAAAATTTCCATTGGAACAGATCAGAGAGCAGTTTGCTTGGGCTGAACATGTGAATTGCCATAGCAAACTTTTGCAGAACGCTATCACATTTTATGGTGAACTGGTTGGCTGGTATGTTGCATAAGAAGTTTAATGATCTTGATTTTTGCTTTCCAGAGTGGCTGAGTGGCTGAGTCAAGAGGATGGAAACCCTTGGATTTCTCATCTTGGAGAGAGGAGACATCTCTGGGCAAACTGAGCAAACACTGCTTGTAATCAGGGAGAACTGCAAGAAGTGCTTCTCAGCTGGAGGACAGGAGAGGAGCACCCAGCATCTCACCTGGACATTAACAGCAGTTAATGGTCATGTCCGGTCTGGAAGAGAGAGCAGATCAGCAAAATGCAATGAGCGTTTTGTCGCTTCCCTCCGTACCTGAAGACGGCCCAAGGTAGGCTGGAGAGAACTTTGGGTGGGGACATCGATGGCGTGCAAAGCTGCTCTGGGAACTATGGAGTTTTCTCAGTTATTTCACATTGTCTTTGTCTGGACTCAGTCTGGTTTGTGGAGCGATGAGGTCAGTGTGCTACAGGCTGTGACAGCTGGACGTGCTGGTGCTGGGGTCTGGCACAATACGGTGGTAACTGGGACAAAGTGAGGATTTAGGACACTTCTTTCCCCGGTCATAGCAGTAATGTCCATTCTGCTTTTAGCTGGAATGTGTTTCACATGTGGATCTAACCGGTGCTTGAACTGCAATAATTAATTATTACCCACTTTAAAATCCAGTCTGACTTACACAGGAGTGTTGCCAGACCCACGTCCCAGCTAGAGCATAAAGCAGGAGGGCAATGTCTCTGGTTGGTAGTAGTATCCTCGTATGACCTTTGTGGTGGTAGTAGGTGTGTGTTAGTGCACAGTACTGTGTGACTGTGCTCTCTTCCCCAGCTGTGTCTTGTGGAAAAAAGGCATGATTGGCAACTAAGTGCAGAATTTTGGATATGCAGAAAGTGTGGCAACTTGAATTTGGAATAAATTTCTCAAGCTATTTGCAGGAATACTTGGTGGCTCTCAAGATGTTGGAGAAAACACACAGTTCCAATGTGTGAAATGTCCTGGCAGAAAGCTTAGCACAAAATTCCAGAAAACAAAACAAAACTTTCACCAACTTCCACCAGCTGGAGCTGTTACCATAGCTGCCAGTCTGCCTTGGTTCAGAAATTGCCTACTGCTGGCTGATCTGTAGCTGCTGTGGATGAAAGATACAGTGAAAGGGAGCTCTTTAAGTTCTCAAAATGTATTATGTGTGAAAACATTCAAATGTGCCCTTAATTTAAAACAAACCTGTTGAGAATCAGGGGTTTTTTTTTTGCTGTTTCCAGGGATGCCAAGAACTCTGCTTTCTCCTGCAATAGCTAATTCTATAACTTACTCTGACTGGGGCCAGTCCAACACCTATTAAAAGCAGTGGAAAACTGCTGGTGGAAGTTGGACTGGGCTCATCTGGTGCCCTGTTGAAATTTGTGGTGATATTGCAAAGCAGAGTGAAGATAACAGCCTCAGACTGTAAATTCTTTGGGGCAGGGACTCTGTTTGTATACGTTGTATAGTGTTGAAGACATTTGTCGACACTTCAGAAATAATGAATAATGCCAGTGTGAGGAGGAAATCTCTCCACTCAACCCTAGGTGTTTCTGCTGCTAAGTGTTGAAAGAGAAACATAGAGCCCTGAACTTTGAAGACTTGGCAGGTGAGGAGAAGGAAAAATCTTTTCACTTCCCATTTAAATTTAAGCTTAATCTGCATTTGTTGGGTCTGGTTGAAATATTTGAGCTTTTAATTTAACGTTGTTGGTTTTGGGAAAACTCCTTGGGATGCATGGCATGGAAACACCTCAGGTATGTGGCAAGGTTTTGATTTAATTTCTGCTTTCGTCTGTTTTCCATTACAAACCAGACTAATTGCAGTAAGATTCTCTGTGGCAAAAAATACTAGGGGAAGTGTGAATTTGGAAGTTTTCTCACTTTACAGTAACTGTAAAAACAGTCAGCAAACTGGTTCTAAAATGATTTAGTATGGAAGGGAGCAAAGCCTGCTTGTCTTCATAGTAGCAGGGCTGCACTGGCACTATCAAGTTTTCAAAGGTCTCTAATTCAACCTATCCATATTTACAGAGAACCTTTTTTGCACACATCAGTTGCATTTACTCCTATTTTAGAGATTTTTAACACTGTAGCACGAGGTGCCATGCCCCTCTGTTTGAAGTGCCCACCTTAACTGTTCACATGTTGCTGTTAAACAGCTGATGGATGGGGTATGGTTGTGAAAGAAAACTTCTTATTGGAAAAGAGATAAAAAAGGAAGCGGTGAGGCTTGAAGTGGAGCTTATGGAGGGGGCATGGAGAGTCCCTTGGCATGGTCTTTCCGCACGCTGTGTCTGACAGGGTTTCCCCAGGGTGGTGTTGGCTGGTCCTGTGCCTGGGCACTGGTGGGGACTCAGTGTAAGGCAGGGCTCGTATTCCCTCTTGCTCCCCTCTCCCAGACTGTGTGCTACAAACCTGGGCATTGAATGATCCTGGTTAGAAAACAACTCTAATAATATGTAATGGGGCTGCAGAACCAGGCTGAAGCAGTGCCAGGCAAGGATAGCTCCACTGCCAAAGACGGCTGCTGTGCGTTTATTGCCTCTGTGATGCTTTTGTTGGGGTGCAGTCTCGTCACAATTTTTATTTTATGTCAGATAGTGTCTTACTGGGCACTCCCAGGATTTTGAGCTGCTGTAGTATGAAACTGGCAGTAAAAATAACACTGGGTTTGTATTTGTGCTTTATTTTGCTATTCAGGTTTTTTGTCAGAGAAACATTTGAATCCGCTTTTGCACTAAGGAGGACACTAAAAAGCAAGAAACCTCTTAAGAACATACAATGCTGTGATTCTGTGGTGATTTATCCTACGATAGATTTGTAGGGAAACTCTTCTAGGACTGAGATAAGCTATTGTTACACACAGGTTTGGTAGTGTTTGCACTTACAGAATTCTGGCTTGGAGTGTAAATGTACCCAGTGTGTATGTGTGTTCCTGTGGTGAGCTGGGCTGTGCCTGTTCTTTCCATCAGCCATAGCAGAAGCAAACCCCTGGTGACTGTGACAACTGAGACACAGCTGTGGGACAGCTCAGCTTTCTCTTTAGAAAGCTGGGCCTTACCTGGCTTAGCTTTGTGTTGGCATCATTTTTAACCATTGATCTCAGCAACATCCAGGACCTACGACAAAAGAACAGAGCAATAAGTTCTGGCTCCCTTGCTTCCATGAGAATTATTGATTCTATAATTTTTTTTTAATGTATGTAAATCTCTTTTTTTTGGGGGAATCGCCCTGTGGGCACAGGCTCCTGTGCACTTTGTGCTTATCAGCTCACGATCCGCTATTGTTCTGGACCTGTTGACATCATTTGTGTAGCTGTTGAGAGAAGCAGGAAGGAAACTGAAATGCCAAGTGAATTGTGTGGAAGAGGGACAGCTGTCAAGTGAAAAGTGACAAAATTGGCAGGACTGGATCTTGTGGCTTGGTACTTCTGAAACCCCAAAGAAACAGCAAACAAGTGGGGAAATGAGGTGTCACGTTTGCTGTGTTCAGGCTGACTTGGGAATCCAGGCTCCCAGGCTCACAATGGATGCTGCTGATTCTTTTAAACAAAAAACTTTTCTGCATTGCACATATAAAAACATGCTGCTCTTCCTGCAGTCTGTGTTTGTGTGGTTGGTTGAACTTAATGTTCACGTGTTTAAAAAACCAATTACTGATCTTTATGTAGTGGAAAGTTGGGTTTGAACTGTGAAGTATAAATACATGTCTGGACATTTCTGAGATTTGGGAGTCTGTAATTATAAGGTTTTGGTCTGGACCTGTCATTAACTGTAGCTGAACAAAACCCTCCTCACTGTAAACTTCCTTTCACAATAGAATACAAAACCCCCAAAGCACATAAGCCACAAAACCCCTCTCTGTGTGACCTGGTGAGTTGTCATCAGAAGGTGATCCTGCACCCTTGGCCCTGGGACTTGTATGGCTTGGACTAAAGCTCTGCCAGAAAAAAAAGTATTCTTTCTGGTATTATTTCCTGTGTCCTGAAGGACAGGATTCTGGATGTTACACCCTGTCTTTCCCCAAAGAGTTAGTCCCCATGGAACAGAGAATAACGCCAGTCTGGCAGGGAACTGGATCAGCTGATGGAGTAAGTCCTTTCTGCAGTGAATCTGTGGTTCTGCTGTACTGGAATGTGTAGAAGGAGCCAAGAAACAGTTATGGGAGAGTAAAATTGCACTGTTTGTTCTGGAGACAGGCAGAAAGGAAAAAACACATACAAAGTGCTCTATGTATAAGGTAAAGCAGAATATCTTATAGGCACATGACAGGTGATTACATTAAAAAAAAAACCCTTGTGTTTCCTTTTTTCCTCTTACTTTTTCTGTTGGGTGGTGTTCATGCTGCTGGGATGAAGGATGCAGATGGGGTGTTGGATCTTCAAGCCTTTTCCAGAGCTGAGTGGACTAATCAGGTGCATTTTCATTTGCTTCTGGGACAGCAGAATTTTTTAATTTGATTTTTTTCCCCCTCTGTACAAGGTGTAGGATTCTCTTTGGGATAGGGAGCTCCTGTGATCTGATTGAGCCAGGTTCTCTGAGAAAGAGGTGAAGTCTAGAACTGTGTAGGAGATAAATGGGGAAGGAAATTATATTGCCACCTTTGCTTTTTTGTTCTTTGGGGTCCTCTTGCCCTGATTGTGAGTTGTGCATATGAAGTTCTCATTGTCAAATCTTCATCCTCTCCCCTTCTTTGCCTGTCCAGAGAAGGGAGGTTCCTGGTTCCATCCCAGTGCCCTTCGGGCCTCTCCAAGAGCTGCTTGTCACTAGTGCTGAGGTCCCCTGCTGATGGCAGGACACGCAGAGACGGCAGCTCTGCTGGGTAACACGCTCTCCCCGCTCTGTGCCCTCTTCTGGGGCTCCACTTGTTGGCACAGAGGATGTGGCAAATTTTGGTTTTTTCCACCCTCATGGGGAGAGCTGCTTGTGGTTAAGATGATTTGCAAGTGTGGTGTTTTGTGGTTATGTTATTGCTTCCTCCTATAATCCCACATGCTGTGGCACACAGGGTGTTTAATAGCATCCTCAGGATGACTAATTTGCTCAGACCGCACAGGCTGTTCATATCCTCTGGTAAGAAGCTGAGTGGTAAGGACTGATTATAAACCTTAGTGCAGGCTTCTGAAATACAGCCTTAGCTTTATGATAGAGCTGCTGCGTGAGACCAGAGTAAGAGACCAGCAGTAAAAGAGTTTGTGCTGAGTGGTGGCCTGCAAAGATGTCTCTGGATTGGGCTAGTGCCTGACCCGGCCTGGCTTATGAGACGTGTAGATTGTCAGTTCTCCTCTCCTTTGTTCTTCAAAGGGACTTTCTTTCTAGGATAGCCAACACAAGGGCCAGTCTTAGTACCACAAGAACTGCTCCTCAGATGGCATCCTGAAACCCCCTTGTAACAGCAGCCTGAACTAGTCCTCAGACCTCATCATCTGTGCTGTGACTCCAGCAGCTCCTGCCACTTTCTTCGGGCTGGTGCAGTGGGGCTGGCACTGGTGCAATTTAAATCGAAAGCAGAGATGTGTGCTGGTACCAGTTGAGCTGTATTCGGTGTAGCCCATGTTTGTTTGCACTGTTTGTGGAGTGAGTGGCTGTGATTTCCCCTGCTGGCCTAGGCTGAAAGAGAAAAGCAGCCAGGCTGTCACAGCCCACGATGGCAAAGTGCAGGACAAAGGCCACTTGTGGCTGCAGGGTTTTCTGGGCAGCTGAGAGCACACTACCCTTCTGCAGCCCAGCCTGAGTCCTTCCCCTCCTGCTGGCAGATCGATAAGGAGGGACTTTCTTCCTCTGCAACTAAGTGCCTCTCTGATTTACTGCAGCTCTTCCTTAAGCACTTCCGGAGGTCAGAGGGCTGCAGACATTAGCCCATAATGGAAGACCCCAGGTCATCTGTAACCAATACTGGTGAACCTGGGTGCCGTGTGGTGTGGCCGGGAGTAAATAAACCTGTCTCCTGGCTCACTTTGTAAAACCTCTGACTGCTGCGATGCAGAGAGGAGGATGGACGAATAATGGATGGTTCTCATTAGAAGAAATATAGTGCCTGGTGGCTCGTGAAGCCTGCATGTTTATCTGTTATTCTTGCGGGATGCTACCCTGCCATGCAGTGGAGCTCCCTGAGGAGGCTCTGCAGCCACACTGCAGACTGGGGGCTCCATTGCTCCTGCCCAGACAGCCTTTCCTCAGCCTGCCTTGCTTCTCCTTGTCATTCACTGTTTGTAATGGAAACTTAGAGCAGTTCTAATGAAACAATCACTTTTAAGTTCAAAGAGCACTAAAAATATCCTGTACTGTAGTAGCAGTAGTCTGTGTGGGAAGACTAGGATCATTCATAGTCAGTACGAATTAACCCAGGTTAGGTTGGTTGTGATAAAATCCCTGGTAGTCTTTGCTCTAGTAGCATCCAGTTGCCCAGCTGCAGTGACTGCTGATAGAAGGAACTAAAATTGTGTACGTCCTGCAGGCAGAAGTCCTGGTGGAGGTGACTGAAAGACTGGGCACTGTGTGCAGGGAAGCAGACCCAGACAGCATGCACTGTTGTATGTGCAAATGAAGGGACTAACCCCGAAGGCAATGAAAAGTTCTGCATTTTGGTGCAGTAAATCCCACTGAAATCCTTGGGCATGACTGAACAGCTGGGGCTGAGGCTGGCCAGAGGGTTGTGTATCTGAACAGGAGACCTGAGACCTGCCATTCTTGTGCTGCAGCCAAGAGCAGAAAGAGGAAAGTGCCTGAGGCAGAGGGGAGAAGAGCTGGAATGGTGGCGGGGCACCATTGGGGATATCGGTTAGGGATGGAGCAGTGAAAGCCTGCACTTGGTGATGCAGCTGTCTTGCTGGTTAGGAGATGATGACTCCTGTAGGCCACTCCATGGCCTACATGGTCCATGCAGTGGTCTCCTGAGCTGAGCTGCTGCAGCGCTCACAAACCCAGGAGCAGTCCGAGTCACTCGTGGTGGGAAAACCACCCGTGCGGTATCACCATGGGATGGACGACTGTTGTTCCTTGGTGCATTTGGGAGGCAATTCCCAGCAGATGTAGGGAAGTGTCAATGCCATCTAGGAGACCTGGGAAATCCCATCTTTAATATTGTGTTCGGTATTGGTTGACTCACACACAGAAGAGGTAGATTCAGGCTGGAGAAGGTACAGAGAAGCCCTTCTGAAACGATCAGGAAAATGTACTGTTTGTCATACACAAAATTTGTCTTGTTTTATCTGGCGAGGGGGCTGTGGCTGTGCTGTCAGTACACCAGGAGTGAATACCAGGGAGGCAGATGATGTATTCACACTAAAAGACGATGCTTTGTATTTTAGTTACACTCTTCTTAAGGACACATAAGCCAGTGATAGATAGTCCCTTCAATGCTTTGTTTTCACCGTACTGGGCACTTCTGTAAAAATCTGGTACATCCACAGGTTCTACTCAATTACACCCTCCACCACAGAAAATTAACAAAACAGAGTTAGGCAGGTTGCCTTCCCCTGTACATCGAGCCTCTGTCGTGTGTGTAATGGGACAGTGGTCCAAAAATCCCATGAAAATCTATTTGGCTCAATTAGGCAGCATTTTTACAGCTGAAATTGGGAGCTCAGAAGATGGGAAACAGTCTTTTTGAAACTTACCCTTGAAAACAATAGCGGTTCTTAACACCTCCATTCATCCAATAGTCCCACAACAGGACCTGTCATCAAGCGGTACTCAGACCTGCTAGTGTCTACTCCAGCTTCATTACTGGAAATGAGGTCTATGTATACTGCTTTGAATGTTCCATGTAAGGAGAAAGACAAGCTCAATAGCCTGAGCGGTGTTTGTTTGCCTGCTATTATCACTATCAGCAAAGGAAGCAATTTTCATACCCAGCGGGAAGCGGGAGCCCCTCCTGGGGGGCTGTGGTGGTTGTACCTCCAGCGCCACCGCTCTGCACCTGAAGCCTGCCCTGGTGGCACAGAGGTGATGACAATAGGCCTCCAAGATAAACAACACAACTGAATAAAAAGTGCTGAAAGCCAGCAGCAGGTGAACTGCTAAGAACAAACCCGGCACCCTGCCTGTGAGGCAGGCTGAGCTGTGGCTGGACAAAGCTTATCATTTAGATTAAAGTGCGGTCCTTTTCCCCCTCCTGCCCCAACACCTCCCTTCCCAACTTTCAGCAATTGTTTGATTACTTGTATGATACAGCTAGAAAGAAGGGACTAGCTGCCACCCTTCCTCTTTCACAACAAACCAGAGAGGAAGCAGCTCGCCAGGGCTTTGTACGGCAGCCAGGTGCTGGTGGGTGGCTGGTCCCTGCTCTCCTCAGGAAGGTAAATATTGGGCTAGAGGCGATTACAGCTGTGTTCAGAGAGCACCACACGGGCGGCAGCCTTCACACCACCACAGGAGCCCCCTGCTCCAGCTGGCATTTGCATGTGTCCTGCTGAACCAGATCTTCTTGGTGTGTCTTCAGCAGTAATTGGCTCCAGCCTCAAGTAAACATTTGGCTCTGTTAGCTGGGGAGCTGGTGCACATATGGAGGGCTCTTGGCAGGGGTTGAAGTGGTGTTTATCTTTTGCTCCAGCCTGGTTAAAGGCAGCTGTGGTAGGAAGCGAGTAGACAGTCCAGCTGAGATGGCCTGTGCTCTGACCACTGGTGTCAGGACGCTGCACTCCAGACGCTGGAGCATATTCCTCTCTGCCACGTGCTGCCAATTGCTTGCTTTACTTCACTTGCAGTTTCTAAGAGAACTGGAATGAGAGAACCTCCAGCAGTTTTCCCTGTGCCAGTACCCTTCCTAATGCACTTCTCACCTAAGAGGCCGATGGCACCTGGCTGCAGAGGCAGTGGGCTCCAGGAGAAGGCCTTCTCTGAGGTGGAAGCAGTGATTCTTAGAAGCTGACACAACTGGCAGGATGTGTGTGCCCTGCAGTCGGTGTTCACGGGCGGATGGCAGAGTCTGTACTTGCTTATACCAGGTTTCACCGTCTGCTGTGGAAAGACGATCCCTCGCCCCACCGTGAAGAGTTGTGCAAAAACTGGCTGGCAAATGTTAATATTGTGACGTGAGGTATCACCCCCTGGCTCTGGCATCTGCACAAGGCTCTAGAAGACATACCCAGCACGCAGAGCTGAGCACACAGGGAGGCCAGATAAAGCAGTGCGAAGGGAGCAGGGGCACAAAGAGGTAAAGCAACACGGCTTTACCTCTAGAAGAGAGAGTCCTCTCTCTTCAGGGAAAAGAAAAAGCTAATCCTGTGAGATCACAACAGAAAAGGCCTTTGGGATTCCTAGGTGTGCCTGTGGATGGTGCTTTTCACCTCACTGAAGTGCAGAGTAGACGCTTTCATACCAGCGTGTAGAGTTAGACAACCATGTAGCTATGGTGTGATTTTGGCAGAGTCTGTGCATTTGCAGCTTCTGCCAGCTCTGGAGAATTTTTAGATTCTCTGTAATTGTATGGTTTTATTTAGGGACTAATCATGCCACATGGATCCTAGCAGTAGGTTGCTAAGTTTGGAAAGGTAAAATTCATCCCCCATCACTCCAGCTTTTCTCACTGACATACTTGGTTGGATTTTGTTTGATAATTTTCACTATGGGTCATTTCAGATTCCCAACATAAAGCCTTGTGTAGTTAGTTACCTTTTCATCAGCTCTGGTGTTTGAACTAACCCTTTGCAAACTAGGTATTTCCCTCTGCCATAAAGCTGAAGTGTCTGGGAAAAGGGAGGAGGGCATCCCTCACAGCGTAGTCAGCGTGGGTCGGGATGGGGGTGGCACTGTGGGGGGTAGGGCTCCCCGATGCACACGGGCGGTACCTCCTTGCAATTAGCAGTGCCGCCACTGCCCGCTCCCCTCGCTCAGGTAGTGACATTCCAAGAAGTGCATTTGGCGTTTGAACTACCCTGTCTCCTGGGCCCAAGGGACAGGGGCTGGGACAGCTCTGTGGGAGGCCCTGGTGTCGAATCCATTTGGCTGGTGTGCCCAAGGGGCCTTCCATCATCGCCTGCCTCCGTCCCAGTGAGGGCGGCCGCTGCACCAGGTGGTACTCAGGAATTTTATCCAGTGTGAGTTACTCAGGGCAGAAACCCTTCCTTTGCTGTTTCTGCCTGTGGTATCAGACGATTGACCCTATACCCCCATTTTGCTGAAGAGGCAGAAATTTGATAATGGCCATAATTATGTCTGAACATTAAACGAATGCTCTGGATCATCACTGGTATATCCACTTGTCCGTAATTACCAGCAATGGACATGGTGGCTTCAAAGGCCACCCAGTTATCATTTATGTTTACTATAAACACAGCAGCTGTTTTGGGTTACGAGGGTGGTCATTTTCCTGGAATTTGATGACCCAAACCCTGAAGTCCTCACCTGACACCAGCTTCCTCCCTCCTTTGGGAAGAAAATTCAGCATAGGTGTGCTTTAGCCACCTAAGGAGGGAGGACGGATGGGCTGTGCCTCCCCTTGGGGGGGGATCCAGACAAGGGTGTGTGGAAAAGCCACAAAGGGAAAATGTGGAGGCAAATTGTATGAGGGTAGGCAATGGGAAAGCACTGGAAACAGATCTTTTAATTGCATTAAAGTCAAATCATTGTATCAGTGGATGAACATTTGCATAACTATATTTGCCTATGAAAGCAGATTGAAGTAGAACAGTTGCCTAAATTCCTACATCAAGGGCTAGGTCTTTAATCAAGTGGCTAGTCACCAAATACTCAAAGAAAGAAGGTTTTGGAGCCACTGCTGTGCAAATCTTGTACTCTCACTGAGTGGAAATACTGCATTCAGCCTCAGTCTGCAGCTTCCTCTGAAGCTCCTGGGAGCAGTTCGTACCTGCAGCAGCAGGGCCCAGGGCGAGAGATGTACAGGCACCTGCAGCCTGACTCGGTTACTCCTCTTTGCCAAAAAAAAGATGCTTCATCTCATCTCTAAAGGAAAGAGCAAATTGGCTGGTGTTTGCCGCAGATAACTCCTATCAGGGTGATGTATTTATAAGGGGAGGAAAGAACAGCACAGTTAGCGCCTGTTTATTTATTATTTCACAAATTACAAAGGCTAAATAGACTAAACACTCCTTCACTCCAGAAAGAAAAGCAGTGCCAGTGTGTGCAGTTGAGAAATTAGCCCTCCAGTGGGGTTCAGGCCATTATAGTGTTCTCCTCCCAGTCAGTGACTGAGACACATCAGAACCTCAACCAATAATACTCATGGCAAAGCCCTGGGGTCAGAGAGCTACAAAGGCAGCTTTGTGATAGAAACCCCTTCTCTAAGACTCACTAACAGATGCGTTTGCTGCCGCTGGCAGGCTACGGCTCGTGGATGGTCCGTGCCGTGGGGCACGCAGACTATCGGTACTTTGTGGGTTGTTGCAAGTGAACCTTTCACGTAAACTGAGAAAGGCGAGTTCCACCCGGAACGCTGCATCGGCTCTCCTGCGCCCTCCAAGGCGGGTTGGCTGTGCCCTAGAGCCAGGCACAGCTGAAATTTTCTTCTTCTGAAGGTGAAGATCTCAGCAAAGTCCCCAGAGGACTGGAGAGGGATAAACAACGCAGGGCCCTCCTGCACAGATGCAAGTTCGAGGAGTATAAAGAATAGGCAGCTGAAAGGATTAATTGGTAAGATAAAATGTTTAAAAAGTAAAAAAAAAAGCATCTGGCAACACTGTTCTAAGAAATGAACTTACAGCAGGAGGGAAACCCCCAAGGAGAATAGGTGGCAGAGCACAACAGAGAAGGATGCATGGCAGGGGATTCTCAAGGAGGAAATTTCAGCTTGTGTAGCAGGATATCTCCAGAAAAGCAACATTCATGAGGCTGGAAATGGGGAAAGCAAGAACTGGCACGATGTGCTAGAAAATGTATCAGGGGCATATTCTGCCTTGGCAGCATTAGAGAATGGTTGCCCAAGTATTTGTGGGTTTTTTTCACATTCAGCCTTTGCAAGAGCAAAGCGCCAGATCAGGCATGTGAACTGTTAGGCTTGTTCTCAGGACCTGGCCCACCTCCTTGTCAGCCCCCAGCCCTCCAGCCCTGTCAGACTGCAAAGGGCCAGCTGGAGCAGGTGTCAGCAGAGATGTATCAGCCCAGGGGTTTGCTGGGCTTTTTCAGAGCAAGTGGCAGGATCTCTTTTATCATACTGAGCCTTCTCCTGTCAGCAAAGCAGCCAGATGAAATTTCCTCCTCTGGAGACCCCCTCTCTGTTGCTGTGTAGCCAAAGGATTTTGTAGGGTCCTTTATTGTCTTAATTCTCATCAGATTTGCATCACTATTCAGGTCTGGAAAAAAACCCCAACGTAAAACTGACTTTAAAACAAAAATCTCTCCACAAAGACCTCACCAAGGACTTCTGACTTTGATACGTTTGAAAATATTTTGGGATGTTTTGCTTCTGAGCATTTGGAAAGTCTGGACTGGGCTGTTTTGTACTAACTCCTAGAAATGCTGACCATCTGGCTCTGCTGACGTTACTTCAGGTAATGCTGCTGATAATATTCAGGTATTAACTCTGAGTCATTTAGTCTAGAGTGTGTTTGAACTCACAAAAAGCAAAGCTGTTTACTCTATTTTGGCAGACGTGCTCAAAACAGAGAACGATGCTGTGGGCCTGGATTTGGGATGCTTCAGGGAAAGCCTAGGACTAGAATTTCATTTCAGCCCTCTATAAAAAGACTACTTGGTAATTGTGGACCGTGTTTGGGTTTGATTTTTTTGAGTGCTTTCATTTTGGGGCATTTTAGTCTGGATTGTCTTAATTTGCTACCCTTTGATACTAAGTCAAAGATTGCCTAAGTGTCAAAATGCATTGAACACAACATTTAAATTCTCATCCACAACCTTCGTTCTTTCTCTCAGGTAATTTGCTGTTTCAGAGTTTGCATGGCACCAAAAGTCCACATATGGGAGGAACGATAAATTGCAAAAAGCATTTGGCAATCAGCTTTAGAGGGGGAACGGAAAAGACACAAAAAGGTGCAGCAATGGTATTTCTAAGGTGTTGCTGTTTCCTAGGGGTGGTCTTCTGTGGTTCTTGTCCTCATAAAACAAAATAGATGGTTTTGGTTTATACTTCTTTATTGACGTAGTTAAACACCAATGAAAGGCAAGAAAAAGATGGTGTAAATCAGAAAG
The DNA here is from genome assembly GCA_013400555.1 of Jacana jacana. Classification (NCBI taxonomy): domain Eukaryota; kingdom Metazoa; phylum Chordata; class Aves; order Charadriiformes; family Jacanidae; genus Jacana; species Jacana jacana. Next base: position 129,701 of record VZTM01018133.1, read on the forward strand.
TAAAGCACCCTTGGTGCCCTGCTGTGGTTAGCCAGCAGGACCGCTCTGTTTCAAGGCTATAAAAATAATGATGAGAGCAGGAGGGCTGAGCCAGCATGGTTCAGCCCCACCATGCTTTGTTTGGGTTGCTGAATTGCACACTTCAATCATTGCTAAAATGTGCAACAGACTGTATCAGCCACTTTGACAGGACATTAGGCCTGGACGAAGAAAGTCTTGAAATGAGGAGCTCCCCTCACAAGGCTGGCCTCCTTATGTGGAGGAATCTATACAGTGTGAGTCCAGCCACACATTGCTTGTTGCTGCCCACACAGTCTTGTTCTAGCACCACCACACAATGTTCATCTGGCCTGGAGAGCAGGAACCCCAGAGCTGCTGGCCCTGTAACGTACCGAGGCTGCAGCGCTTCACCAGCCTCTGGGTCTTGGCAGCCCAATGGATCCTGCAAGGAGAGGAGAACTAGGAGGAAGGCTGGGAGCTCCGGTCGACAGCTCCTACCAGAGGCAGGAATTGCCTTGTATTCATTTGATTTATTGTCTTCTCTTCCATAAAAGTAAGTTGGAAATTCTTGCATTGATTTAAAACAAACTTTCCCTACTGAGTGGGGAATTCAGACTAGCTGAATCTCCGCCTGTTATTCCAGGCAAAGGAGTGGGTATTTGATATATGGAGGTGGCTAACAAGCACTTGTGTTGGTAGGAAGGCAATTATCCACAATCTCTACCCGTACAAAAGAGGTGTTGCACCACAGAAGTTGTGAAAGCCCACATAAAGGAACCCACAGCCCAGCTACAAGCACCCTTGCAACCAAATGCCAGTGCAGCCCTTGGCAATGCCAGGGTTAATAATACATGGATTTCATTTCACTTTACTATCATAACTTTTTAAAAAAAATAAATCTTGGTTTACAGTAGAGACAATAAGGGTGGAGGAAAGCAAGCACTTAAAAGGAAAAATACTAAAAGAGTTTAACTGAAGCACGGGATTGAGGTGTGTTCATTGGGCTGTGTGAGACCCGTCCAGCTGGAATCGGCATCAGGCACAGTGACGGGTGCTATTCAAGTGATGTCTCTATTCACTGGGGATTAGACGGCTGTCTGGCTGCTGGCTGAAAAATCATTATTTTCAGTGCCATGGCCCTCTAGTCGGTTTTCATTCCCCGCCTGACAAGGTGCAGTTGGGGTACATTTTATCTTTCCCCTCCCTGTGTACCAGGTTTTGAGCAAATAGAATTCTCTCTGGTTGTTAAGCAGTTTTCTCTGGCCCTTTTTTCTCGTTTCCTACCAGAGGATGATGGATTTGGTCATTTCTAAGGACCTTCCCAGCTGTTTTGGACATGAAGACAAAAACAAGCTTGGAGAGATTCATTGATATTATGGAAGATTAGGCTGAGTGTTTAAGGATTCCTTTCAAAAAGAAAACTTTTTTTTCCAGTTTGACTCTTCCCTGGTGTGCATGACTAAAACACCCGTGATATGGAATTAGCACAAGGGCTGAGGGATCTAATCCTCAGCTGCTGTAAACCAGCACTGCCCAGTAGAATTTAGTACAAGCTACCCAGGTTTTCACCTGCTGGCGAACCACGAGAGACAGGGCTGAGTGACACAGGGAGCACAGCATTGCCTTTTCAGCAAGAGCCAACAACCAAGAAGGTGTGTTTTCTTTGAGCCAGGGGTCTGAATGTGGCAGCTAATTGGTGGCCTTTGTTTTTCCTCTGTCCCCCCTCCCCTGCCCCTCGCAGCGCCGGGCAGGCTCTCCCAGCAGCACTGGGTGGATGGTTGGAGGGCATAGCTGTCATTCCATTAGGCTTGGCCAGGCCTGCGTTAAAGCGTGTCATACAAATTGAGGGGATCCAGCATATTGACAGACAGATATTTAGCATGTAATTGCACTGAAAGTGCAGCACAAAAGCCCTGGGAGGTAGGAGAGTGGAGGATTTGGGTTGCAGGCGATCTACTTGGAGTGGGGTTTGGACTTTTTTTGCCAAAGCACATTTGAGCTCTGTAACACCAGGTGTGATGGTGAGGCACAAATACATTGTCCCACAGCCACCGGGGCAGTCCTCTCCAGCCTGCTGCATCCCCTGAAGAAATCCCGTTTGAGGCAGTATCTGTGCAGAGAAGCAAAGCCGTGCCATGGGCTGGTGCACTGTTCCTGCACACTGAGACACAGGGTAACTTCTGAAATGAACCTGAGCTACACGTCTCTGGCTCTGTCAAAACACGTCCTCCTGCGCTGTCGCTTAGCATCACCCATGCAGCCATGAATCCCAACACCTCATGCACCACGGGTTTCATATCGTAACAGACGGAACATAAATTTAATATGTATTTGACATTATAGAAAGAGGATCGTTTTAATTGCTGGGCTTTAACATTGGTCATTAAGGATCAACTCCATTTCTGCTTTGGAGACTTCAGGGTCGACGACTGGTCCATGAAATTCCTAATTTAATTTGTTAATTTGCGTGAAGAGGTTCCTTTGCCTTACCTCCTACAAGCAGCAGAGCAGGGCAGTGCTCCCCAGTGGTCAGGCCCAGACCCAGGTCTGGAGGTGTGCGTGAGGTGTTGTACACACACATGTAAGAGGGGAATGTTCCTGTCACTGTGCAGCCTACGTGGATGATATAATATTGTAAGGAGCTGGGTGGAATGTAGCAACAAGCAGGGTGATTGATCATTGATGATAAGCTCTTGTCATGTTCACTTGATTTAGATTGTTTTAAGTGTATCATTTACCGATGTACCATTTACTGTCTCTGTGAGAGAGAGAGAGTAGATTCCACAACCAAAGTTTTTTGTATGAACTAATGTTGTTTAGGGCTCCATTTTTGAATGCCCAAGCTGAGAAATTTCAAAGGGATCTAGTTCTACAGGTACTAAGTTTTCTAAAGTAGGAAGACATATGGTGAGGGTGTGGGGCCATAAATCTCTTCCTTGTTAAAACAGAGCTTTTCCAAAAATTGTGGAAGAACTGTGAGTGCAATAAGAAGTGCCAGTTGCTTATGTCCCTATATGCTTGTCCCAGGGAATGGGAGGTGTAAGCAATGATGGGATGCGCCTCTGTCCCAGATTATGCCAGGTGAGTTTGCAGCAACTCTGTTGACTGTGATGGCAGGACTTGGTTTATTGCGGTTTAACTGAGGCCAGAGGGGGACTGGAGCATTTCTGTGGTGCTTTGAGATCATCCAGAAGGAAAAGTGCCGAGCAGGAGTAATGCACATTACTGATCAGGGCTGCTGCTCTGCTCTTGGCAGCCCCACCTTCTGTACGCTTCCTCGTGTACAGCCCAGGTCCAGGTCGCTGTCAGGGAACATGATAAAGGAATAAAGCTGCAAGTGGGATCACGTTTCCCCTCACTCCTTGTGTGTATGTATGTGTGTCTTTGTTTTTTCTGTGCTGTAGCTCAGGGGGGCTCGTAAATCTTGGAGATGACTGCGGTTTTTTTCTCTGCCCCTGTATGACTGATGGTGCGAATTTATGTGTGGTATTTCTCTCCCCCAACCTCGTTCTGTTAAAACGAGACAGGAGGCCAGTAAATTTGCAGTGGGAGCTGTGAAGGGTTGTGGGTCCCTCACCCCCTCCTCTTTGCAGCCTGAGGGCTGGCTGTTCCTAAAAGATAATGATTTTGGGTTTTCAGCAGCGGGTGGGATGCTGTTTGCATCGTTTCATTGTGCTGGATGAGCCTGCTTTGACCTTCTGCTTCAGCACCAGGTGGTGTTGAAGAGAAAGGTGCTGTCTCTCCCAGGTTGGTACCTGGTGTGGGCATGGGGGAAATCTTTTTAGAAAAGTAGCTGTTTTTTTCCTGAAACAGAAGACTCTCCAGGTTAAGAGTGGAGTTTCCAGTTGAGACAAGCAGGTCTGAACTGCACTTTAGCAGCTCACCAGTTACAGACCGTGTACAGAAATGGGAGGAATGGATTCAAACCTCTGCTCCCCGCACCTCCACAAAGAGCCCAGATGACTGGTCTGTGGCATTTTTGCTGTCTGGCTTTTCATTAACTCCCTGTGTGACTGTTGAAATCGCAGGACATGGAAGGGCCTGGCTCTTTCTACCCTACCTTTTCCTCTCTGCTCTCTTTCCATGAACTGAGGAAGTTGCTTATGTTTATAAACCCACAGATCCCAGCTCCTACATTGAACCAGAGAAAAATTTCATAGTGTCGTAGAATCAGCTCATGTCATGTATTCTCATTGGTGCTTTCTAGGTTCCCAGAGGACTTTGGTCTTCACAGCTCAGGAACTTAGCCTTCCCCTCCCTGGGGGCTCTTAGTTGAGAGGGAAAATAATCATTTAAGTTCTCAGCTCCTCCTGAAGGCATAACCATGTCATATGGCTAAGTCTAATGAGTTTAAAAATGTCTTAAAGCCAGTCTGATTTTAGCTAAGCTTATTAAATACACTCAATGAACTTCATGTGCAGCACAGCAGAGTTGTTCTCAGCTGTGCAGAGTTGAGGTGAGCGTGCATCGTGTCCCCCTGGGTGATAACACATCTCACACACAGACTTCAGACCTGTCTGTATAATCTGAGCTGGTTCCAGCCTGTGCAGGACAACCAACCTCCTATGCTGATGCCCACAGTGCTGCATAGACTGGCAAGACTGGGCTCTACCTGGGACAGTGAGGAGTTGTACACTGGGTGGGACAGGGGAGAAAAGTGAGTGCCTGAGAAGGCTGGGCTGGGGCACTGGTAGCTGTCAGGATTCATGAGGTCAAATAGCACTGCACTGGTTTGATCTCTTCATTTTTGCCTTTCTGATTTGGAAAATATGGGGGTTCAGGGCCAAAATCTAGGACTTGTGTTCTGCTAGTTGATACCTTGTTCCTTCCATTAGGACACACATCAGAAGTGATTAACGAAACATTATGTTTTATATTAAAACACCACTGGGAATCAGAAATGTGACCCACAGCCTCTCACAGCTGTGTCTCTGTGAGCCCAGTGAGTTGTGTCTGTAAATCCACAGGTCAGATTCTTGTCTCAGCTCTGCCCTGGCTCTGTTATCAGACTGTGCTCTGTCCCTTAGCCCTCTGACTGACATTTTAAAAGGCACTTAATGGCCAACTGCAGCTAAACATCCAGGGAGAAGTGACTCTCCAGGGCAGCTTTCAGCTCCAGGGCCTTAGTTGCTGCCTTGAAAGTATGTGGTTAACAGAGCTCTGTGGCCGGGCCAGGCTGAGTGGACATGACTGAGCTCTGTTACCCCTCCAGTGCGTGAGGCTCACCCACCCTGAGTGGTGTTTGGTTGCTGGAAGGACCATCCAGACACTCATAAATCTTTGGCGTAACTCTGAGGCAGCTTTGCTGACGAACTGGCACCCACGTGTCCCCCCGCTTGCAATGCGACTCTCCCACTCAGGGCTGCTAAGAGCTATTTCAGGTCCCGGAACAAATGAAATATTCATCTCCCCTTTGCCCTGGCAGTTGCCTCCACACCACCCTTTCCCCTGCCCCCGAGCACAGTGCCTTAGCTCAGAAGCCCTAAGTCAGCCGTGGCAGCTGCAAGGGGCAAGAGCAGGCTCAGTGACGGCCACTCTCCAGCCCCTTAGTGTCACTGAGCCTTGGTCAGGCACCCTCCCTCTCCACGTCCCCTGCTGCTTCACAGCCCGCCCGCTGCCGCTTGAACCCTGGCTAGAAAAGTTGGCCCCAGATTTCCTCTCTCCTTGCCATCGTTCCCACTAACAAGCCATTCCTTTTGTGTGCTGCCTGATCCAGAGATATCTTGGCTGCTCTTTGGGTCTCTTCCCACCCATGGTCACCACGAGCTAGAGCTCCCAGGGACTATCCTGTGACAGAAGAGGGTGTACGTTGGTAAAGGGGACCTAAGAGCTACTGAGTGTAAGGTGTGAGGGGGGGTGTAATAGATGCCCAGAGAAAGAGGTGATTATACCTGGTTATTGTGCTCTGTGCCATTGCAACACACCAGCTCTGCAGAGCATCCCGAATAAAGGCAGCAGAGACTGACTTTCTTTGAAGCCTTTGCTTTGGCTATATATTTTTTTCCTTTTATTGTGCCAAAATGCTCTTAGACACACATCTGCCTTAAAAACAACAATCTCTGCTTCCATTAGCTCAGTTAAAGCTTTTCTACAAGCTTATCATTTTGAAAAGACAAGGAAAACCAGAGAAAGAGAATGAACCCAGGACAATCAGACATGTAGTTCTTGTGACAAAAAAAAGTAAATTGAATTTTAGTCAAGAAATGTGAGAGATTTAGAACAATACAGTTAGTACTTAGTGGAATAGCTGCCTGACAAGCAGGTAAGACCCGGGTAATCCTCCATCAGTATGTAAAGCAGAGACAGAGGAGAGCAAAGAAAATAGAGAGCAGGCTCTTTGCTTGACAATCTAAATCCTAAGGGTACAATAGCTGTAGAGCAGAATGATACACACATGCCCAGGAGTGAGCGTATAGTAACTTTTCCATGGAACGTGGGTAGAACTTACCCAACACCAATGAGTGCCAGGGTGGATGTGGCCATAAAGTAGACTTCTCTCGCCGGGGCACTGTGTGTGTCTTGTTAGTGTGTGGCATCAGCTAAAGCTTGGCCAGACCTGGGGCAAACGAAGCTTTGCAGAGAAGAGCAGGGGCAGCAGCCTTGCATGCAGCTGGGAGTGATAGTTATGGTATTCATCATTTCTTCCCTTCTTCTGGAAGCAAGTGATGATTTGGAAAAACCGAGGAGGCAGCAGCCCTCCTTAGTGCTCCATGTGCTGGAACCCACTGCTGCAAAACTGCTCTGAACTCTCATTCTCAGAAGTCATCTGGGAATCACATGTTTGTTCTCACAAGAAGCTGTGTGTCAGGTGAGAGCACAGAATTACTACAGCCCTATGCAAAAAACCTATCTCCCTTAAAGCCAAAATGTATTAAAGAGTTTCAAGCTTAAAGAATTCACAATAAAGCCAGGCCAGCACTGGTTTATTTAGTAAAATGTGTTTGTTTTTGCAAAAGCAGCACTGCGTGTCTGCAGTACTTCTGAAGGCCAGGCTCTCAAAAGGGGAACCCCAAGCTAACTCAGACTAGCACATAATTGTCTCGGGTTGGATGATTTTCTGTGCTTGCCAGTCATTTTAAGCTTCATGTACGGCTGGCTGCCTCTGTCTTCCAAGTGCCTGCTTGTACAATGGGAATTACCTGTTGTGTTGTGACAGACAAGTGATTAACATGAGAAAGACAAGTTGGATCTGGTGCTGAGCTTCCTGCATATCTTCCATGTGCGCCCTCACAGACGTTTCCTTGGAAGCAAGAGGAACTGCCTGTGCTCCTGGTTGCTCAGAGAAAAACGTTCGTGATGGAGTTGGACTCTTCCCGTGTTGCCACGATTCTCTTGCTGAAGGACCGAGGTGTCGGTGAGGGTCACTCATACCGACAGTGACAGGGCACCGATCAGCTGCTGCTTCCGCTCTGTGGCGTGTTTGCAACCAGACAAAAGGGCTTGGGTTTGTGCATCCAGCAGATGCTGGGCTTTGGTACTGGGCCTGCTTCCACAGAGCTCCTGTGCCATTGGCAACAGCTCTCGGGTCAGGCCCAAAGGGGAACCAGGATGGCCGTAACCCTGTGAGTGAGGCTGCACATCTGTCTCCAGTGCTGTAGTGAAGAGCAAGTGATAATGCTTCTTCCTATGAGTGAAGTGTAATTTGTGAGTCAGAAGATCCTTTAAGTAGGTGCTTAGCTTATTTATACAAGCACTTGGGCTTCTTTATTGGGCAGGGATGTTTCCCTGAACTGGGCATTAAATTGGACTTTTCTGTGGCTTTTTCAATTATTTTCCTGTTCAGATTTTTTCTGCAAAGATGCACACTTTGATGAGTCCTCCAGTTTTCAAATTCTTCATGTCGATCCATTGGTACATTCTGTCTTTTATTACTTAATTTTTTTCTTTTTGTAATGATGGTGCTTTATACCTTTTATCCAAACATTTCCAGTGAATTTCACTTAATTATTTAATAAGCCAAAAATCAACTCTCATGTACATGACACCATGTGTCACTGTGTTTCTAAGAGGCTAGGAAGCAAAGGATGAGAAATTAAGAAAACAGACGCCAAGCAAACAGCCTTGGGGTGAGAGCCGAGGGCTGATGTCCCGTCCCAACCCTCACAGGCACCCACTCTGCCCACTGGATTGTGACTGATCCACTGTCACAGCTGGGGTGACACCTGCACAGCCCACCCCGCTCCTCATTGGGACCTGCGGGATGCAGGGATGGAACCGCCGTTTACCATGAAAAACAAACAAGGGGCTGTGGGAATAGGAGCAGCTTCCTTTTCCCTCCAGCCTTGTCAGGCCGCGTTGGTGCCGGCGGCACTGCGAGGAAGCCCGCGGTGGCCCAGGGCTCTCCGGCCCCGCGCTGGCAGCCGGGAGGATCAGGAAGTCAGGCAGGGGCAGGGTCACCTCTTGACCTCCCTTCGGCAAAGAATGCAACTTGCTGTCGGGCACTGGGGAAGGCTTTTTTTCTTTCTGCAGCTTAAGATCCCTGTGGTTTCTGATGGGAAGACGCTTACAGCACAATTTTTATTTTATTTCCTCAAGTGTTTTTTAAAAGGGCAGATGCCAATGAAATGGTGTAATCACCAGAGGGCTTTGGAGAGCAGCTGTTCACTCAACGGGTATGCTAGGGCAAAATGCGATGACTAGCATGTCATTGTGCCATATCAAACACTGAAGTTCATTACTGGTCTTGGCCAAAAGCGACCATAATCTTTCAAAATAAAATGTAATAAAGAGGGAGGTCTCTAAAACACTTCTAAGTATCACTAATCTCACAAACAATAAAAATTGTAGGTCCCGACCTGTCTGGGATAATACAACTGCTCAGGGATGCAGTCCAGGTCCGCATCATTCTGCTCTCGTCTTCCCAGCTGGAGCCAGTCTTGCTGCCATTGTAGGACGGAAACAGGCTTATGTGCTTTGGAAACTGCTGTTGGCTTTTCCTTGGCGAGCTCACTGCTGGTCTTGGCTGGAGGAAAGCTCTGCAGTGAAGCCATTCTGCCCACTGTCCCTCTATATCCCACTTCTTCATCTTTTACTGTCAAGAAGCCGTGACATAAGTAAAAGGATCTATTTCTAACTCCTTTTTCGGCAGAAAAATCTTCCCTCTGGGTGAGTATCTTATACTGTGTCACAGCTAGGAACAGCATGGTCAGACTTGTCCCTCCAAGCACTTTAGAAACGTCAGCCCGTCTGAGAGTTGTTCTTTACAGAAATATCTATGGCCAAGAGGCAAAACAACCTGATTTGAATGGAAACCTGCTGAAGAGCAAAGAGAAAGACAGAGCGAGATATTTTTGTGAGCATTAGTTTTGCTCACAGCATCACGAAAAACTCCCTGTAATGCTTCCCAGCACTGGAGGTGCCGCTGAGGGTTGTGTTCCTAGAGCCGGCTGGGGCCCTGCTTTGTCTGCTCTGTGCCAGAGAGTGGTGTGTGACATCTGCTAAGGTGGGTGGAGCTCCCCTTACCTGGCGCTGCTCACGCTATCCTAGCTCAGCTGCGGAAGCTGAAAGGGGCACATCAGCAACTCTGATTTATTTAAGTTTGCTACCTCTAAGAAAGGGGAGTGTTTCCACATTAAATATTGAGCTAGCCAAAAATTAGAATATATTTAATTTGTATCAAAAAGAATTCAGCTGCTGGATCACGAAGTTGGAAGCATAGTTAAAAAAGAAAAGCTTAACTAAGAAAATTAATTCCTAAAGCCTACCTGGGCCCTAGGAGCAGCAGAGTGAGACCTTGCACAGCCACTGCGGGTGAGGAGAGATGGAGCAGTGGAGCTCCACCTCCAGGTACTGCACCCTGGCACAGACCGAGGTTTTGGACTCTCCCATGCCCTTCTCATACCAAAGGATTACCAGCAGTGGGTGTCTGAATGACCCTTCATAGCACCCATCCCCACCCAAACAGTCCTTCCTTTTTACTGGTCAATTTAATGACAAATTGCTAAACTAGCAGTTTGTTGATTGTTGCTTATTTGTGAGGATGTACAGGAAACTTTGCTTGCGTTGATTTGCCATTCACAACTCACTTTGCTTACCCTAAGCTTGTCCTTGTGTTGGTACCTAGGAGATTAATTCTGAATTCTCACCAGACAGCGTGATGGAATATGAACCATCCAACTATATTTTTCTATGTAGTTTTATTAAAGGTTTAAAGTAGACTGGAACAGCTGCAGACATCTCTTTGGTAAGGTTTTGGGTGAAGGCTGAGGGGTGGTTTTCCAAGGTGCTCGGGGCTGGTGGGAGACCAGGATGCCTGGAATGAGGTGGTCGTTGGGTTGTGCGAGTTAAAGATAATTTAGGACACTTAGGCCCAAACGTCCAACCATGTGTAGGAACACACATATCCACTCATCTGGTACATGAACATCTATGTCTACACCTGCTCTGAAACAAGATATTGTACAAAACAGAGCAGCTCCTGCACCAGACCCATGTCTGGTGAGAATCCTGGGCTTTTTAGACGTGGTGGGAAAAGAGGTCTGACAGTCACACTGGACATTTACCATCTGCACAGCTAACTGCTGGGGAGAGCTCAGGACCCCGAGCAGGAGGAGGGACCTGCATCTTCCTCTTTGATGACTCAGCCCTGTCAATCACCTCTTCATTTCATGGGAGCCCACCTGGGCTGTAAGTGTGTCAGGGCTTTACGGCCCATGGAAGTGGCTGGGGACCAGGTCAACGTCCCAGAGCTGCTGTAAAACGTCCCACACAGCCAGGCTCTGTTCTCTCTTCTACCTGCCACAGCCACGACTGCATTTTTGTGCTATTTGGTGATGTTCTAAATGTCAAATTGCTTTTCATAAAGATAGCTCTGAAAGCAAACATCTTCCCAGTGCCCACCTTGCTCTGGGCAGCCACTAAGAACAGGACAGTTCTTGCCCCCATCGGGGGTAGGCCCAGAAGATCTGCCCCTGTCTTTAAACATTGAGCAGAGACGGCTGAGTCAGGAACTCTCTGCCTCATGGAAAGAGAGAGCTCCTTTAGATGCAACCTCTTGAAGTCCTCAGTTACCCTTTGAATGTCTCAATTTCCCTCTCTGGACCAGTGAGGATGATGGGAATGGCTGGGCTGGGTGGATCCACAGCTTTGATCCTCCGCTGGAGATTAGGAAGCGTTGTCCCTCTGCCGGCTGGGTGGGAGGCGCAGCAGGCACAACCCTGAACTTTGGGGAAGTTCATGGCTGAACTCTGCATCCCGAGCCAGGCTGTCCTGTCCGGACCTGCTCCCGGAGAGAGTTTGGTCAGCGCCCGTAGGGCTTGGGAGGGGGTGGGGGTGAGCAGCTCCTGAATAAAATGATGATGATTAATTATTATTTCATAATGAGGGATTATCACAGGCTTTGCAGCTAAATAACACAGTACTTAGCGTTACTGCGCAGTGACACTGTTCACGTTCAAAGCACTGTACAAACAGCAACTAAAATACTAAAATGAAGAGATTATTTAATAGCCCGTGTCTTTGCATTTCTCAGGGAAGGGTGGGGGAGTGTTTAGAAACTTGCCCTCGACATTACCGTGCAGTCACATTCCAAGATTGTGGCTCACGTTGCCAGGCCTGTGATGTGCTTGTTTGGCTTTTCTACTGGGGAGGCTAGTTTGGAGAATAAAGCTACCAGCCTTGCCACGGACAAGTGCCTCACGGGCCTCCTGGTGACGGCCTGCAGTGGCTGATGGGTGGAGAACTCACAGGGGGAGATCTCTTTGGCCCAAGTGACATCCCCTGTCTCAGCCTGACCTTAAAGCCTGTGATGCTCCAGACATATCATGACCCGCTCGCCCCATCCTGCAGAAACACCCTGTGCTGCCGGGTGCCATCAAATTGTCTCAGGTGAAAACATTTGGGTCTCAGCTTAGTGTCCAACTGCCTCCCCTGCAGCAGAGTTCTCCACAGCTCACAAGGTCTTCATTTTTACAGACAAAGCTATTTATTATTGCTGGGTTTGTCCTACATTGCATTGTATTCCTGGTCTTAGAGGGAACCCTGCTCGTTATAGCAGCAGCATCTTCCCTTTATAAATATGAAAACCTGAAAGGGGAAGAAGAGGTTTAGGATGTTCCATGAAATAGCTATATGGACCACTGGTGGGTCCCATGTTAGCAACGTGCATTTGTACAGACAGCCTTTTCTCTCAGCCACACTGGTCTGCAAAACTATTAATGGGAAATTAATAGCATTTATTTCTAAGTCTATGAGAAGCCAGGAAAGTTTATTCCATCTCAGTGTTTGTTTTTCCTGTCCTTGAAGTGTTTGGGTCAGTCTATACCGTCAGTGTATAGCCTTACTTATGCAGAAAACTCACAGAATTAGAGATGTTGAAATGTCATTTATGAAGTTCCTTCCACATCAGCTGGTTGGGGGTGGCTTTCTGCCGACAGAGAGCAGGAAGGCAGAGAACAAGCTCTCCAGAGACTTTTGCAAAGCCAGGTACGTGAAAGAAAGCATGAACTCAGAACTGCTTAGCCATCCTCCATGAATGCTTTCCGAGGGCCTGGGTTTCTCCTCGCTGTTTCTCTTCAATAGACACCGAGCACAAATAAGATTTTAGGGTCTGCCAGAGGGACCAAACTGTGAGAACCACAGACCAGCTGAGTAGGAGAGCATTCTGCAGCAATACCCAGAGTGGTGAGAGGTAAACCAGCTTGCTCCGGTGTGTGACCTGGTTGCATTAGCCCAACAAATCTCAGGGTCTGCTTCTCAGGTGCAGTGCTCACACACAGCATATCGTGGCGCTGGAGGTGCTGGTCTGTGAGGAGCCTGAGCTTGCAGCTTGGGTCTCTGCACCACGCTCCATTTCCCAGGGCAAACACGCGGCAGGATCCCAGCCGTGGCTTGGGTGCGGGCTGTTTCTCTCCATAAATCTTCCAGGTCTTGAATTATCTTTTGTTAGCTGTATTGCTACACATTAATTACTTGGGCTTGTGTGAGGAGCAAGGCTCCTCCGTACGCAGCGCCGGCGGTAGCTGCTCTCGCCGTGGTGCATCTGGCTGGGCTTGCACCTTTTCCATGTTACATCAGTGTGTAATCAGCATTTTGTTTGACACTAGCACAGCTAATGTATTGACACAAAAGTTGAGGTATTAACATAAAAGCATTGCCATCATTTCCCCCTTAATCCTGACAGTAAGAGCTCATCAAAAAATTATTTCAATGCCCCCTTTCAGAGGATTTGGTTAGCAATTACAAGAGCTTCTTTTGTTTGGGGTGGGTTGGGTTTTCTTACATAGCAGTTATGTTTCAGAGATGCTGCAATCCAGCAAAGCGTAGGATCCTGGTGTATTTTCCTATGGGGGAATGTATTTTTGAACTAATTTTAAAAACCCCTCTGAACCATACCGATAGGTAGAGATGTTAATTGCTCTCTAATGAGCCTAATTGCTGTTGTAAGAGCACAGGGAGGCCCAGCTCCTGCTGCCTGTTGGAGCGGGACAAAGCATACCCAGCCAGACTGTGGAGCTGGGCAAGTCCCTTCTGCCTTTAGTTTACCTACAGGTACGTCTGTGTGTGCCAATGGCTTTGAGAGCTGAAGAAGAAAAATCACTTTATAAGTACTAATTATTTATTAAATGCGAGTCAGAAGGTAGCACAGGGACTGCACAAGATCTATGTAGTCAGAGGAGAAAACAAGATGTCTTGTTTCCAAGCCAGAAATGGACCATTGCTAATTCTAAGAGAAAACTTTAACCCTCGCTGTAAATAGCGCAGAGACTTGTAGACAAGGTGGGCTTCGGTTTCAGAGCTGGAGATTACCCGTGTATCGATATCTTTAGGAAAATCTGGTTCTCACTCTTGTGTAGACTTGATAATCTATGAAAAGTAAGAGGAAAATATGAGAAACATAAATGTGGTCCTGTGGCTGGTGATAATTATTATTTTGTTTTGATTTATCGTTCCCAGGAATTTTTTTATGAGAGCCTCACAGGCATAATTCTTTCTCGTGCATAGTTTATTTTTTGCCAAAACGACAAGAGGACAGGATATTTAGCAGAATATGTCTGATGGGTGGGTGGAGAGCAGAGGGGATTTGGGCTTGTGCCAAACATCAGGAAGGGGAAAGAATGAAAAGAACCCATCTTATTGCAGTAGTGTGTTGCACTTTATCTTGGAAAGGGTTGTTTGCCTGAAGTGGCACTCCTCAGGCATCACAGGATTTCATTACCAGTGTGGGGCTGTGCTCTGGCTCAGTCACAGCTTCAGAGGGCTCTTCAGCCATTTGCATAATTGCAAAACCCCCAGTGATCAGCATGTGTGCAGCAGGCCAAAAAATCCAGAGTTTGAACACAAAATCTTCCTTTTGGCATCTAAGCCTTTAGGATGTGTTTGTTTTGCACTTTGAGGTGTTTCCCAGTAACCACGGAGAGCAGCAAGGTGCTCTGCCCTTCTGGGGTTTCAGTCTGGCAGCAGATTCTCGGGTTAGAAACAAGCAAATATTGTGCTAGCTGCAAAACCCCAAAGTCACAGGAGCCATTGCCCAGCAGTGGCCACAGCAGAAGGTTGTCAGATGTGACAACAAAAGCACAGAACTGGCAGCGGAGATTTTCAAAGGGGCACTGGTAGGTGCCGAGCATTTTGGAAGGGCTGGTTCTTATTTGGAGTGCTAAAATAGAAGTTTTAATGCTTGGGGGTGCTTTTGAGTATACTGCCCTTGCATTTTGGCAGGGTGTGGAGCCAGCTGTTGGGAGCAGGAACTCGTGAACAAGTTGTCCCGATGCCAGGTGAGGACTCAGCTTTCCAACCACAGCATTGTGGCTACAACTTCTCACCTTGAAAAGGTTTTAATCCTGTGGATGAGGTGCAGTTATGGGATTTACGTGTGCAAGAGAATGGTGAGGCCTGCCCTTACTTGCAAAATGAGAAGAAAATCCATACGTTCAGCTCACCTGCTCCAATACCACAGTGACCTCAATTCACTTGAAAATGAACATGTTCATTAGAACTACTGATCCATCCTTTCTCCTGAAGTGAAGTCAGTTTTTGAGTGGATTTAGGGAAAAATCAAGTAAGTTGGAAAAAAAATAAGGAAACAAAGCATTGACTAAGTGCTTTTTATTCCATTGCTGGTTATATTAGTATCCTTATAGTTTTAGGTTAAAGAATTTTTACACTTGGTTTCTATATGTAGTCCTTAAAACAAAGCTGGAAGAGAGCAAAGAAAGTGTAGCTCGTATTTTGTGAAGTTTTATCAGCCTTTGTGATAGGAAGCTCCTGCCATCGATCGCCAGCAAATCCCTCCCTGGGTTTCCGGCAGAGCCTGCAGTTGGTGGCTGAGGGTGACTGCAAGGTGTTTCCTTCCCAGAGAGTCAGAAGGACTTCACCGAGCATCTGCCTTGCCCAGACCCATTCCCAGTGCCATCAGGTTGCTGGCAGGAGCAGGCACACGGATCACATCATCTCTGCAGGCAAATGCTGCCTGTGGGCACGGCACGGCCCACGTTTGCTTCGGAAGGGATTTTGGCTTTGACTTACAGCCAAGGGCCACAGCCGTGGAGGTGCTGAGCACCACAACCAGACCTGAAGGTGTTGAACACCCTCCCCGCTGTGCCCTGCCCTCAGGTTTTGAGAGGTTTGCAATGCTGAGCACCTGGGGGTACTGCACATTTCTGAGAATGTGGCTGTTCAGGGGATATTAATAAAATACTCCACAGGAAATGAGTTACATTTCGAGGCTGTTAGTAGCTTCTGTAGAATTTCCTCTATTGCTCCCATTGGAGACAAGGCTGGAGTCCCCAGAGCTCTCGCATAGCTGACCCCAAAGCCAGTTTTTGTCTGCACAGGAATAGTTTTGGAGTGGGAACTGTGTCCTGGGGTGGCCTTAGGGTTCCTCTTGGGCCCTGGAAAGGGAGCAGCATGGAACAGTGAGGAGGGGATTCTGGCGCTGTGCCACGCTGGGGGGACTGATGCTAGGACCTGCTGGCTGGCCCATATTTGGGGCCAGCTCCATGCTTTTAGAAGTGGAGGTGGCAGGAAAGGCAGGGTACAAGGAAGATTACAAAATTTTATCCAAGCTGAACAGTGTGAAATATTTAAACAGCTCAGACCATCTGGTTTATCAAAACAAAGTCTGAGAGGTGACTTGGTTACAGTAGATGAGCACCTTTTCAGAAGGAAAATAGCAGGTGCTAAAGGCCATTTAATCTCGAGTGGAAAGACAGAACAAGAATTAATAGCCAAAAGCTGAAGCCAAATAAATATAAAATTAGGCACGTTTTTTTTCTTTGCACCAATGAGAATAATTAATCATCAGAACAAGGTCATGGGTACATTTTTCTGTTTGTTGCTTCTTCAAATCCAGAGGAGGTGCTTTTCTGGAAGACAAGCAGTGAGCAGCCAAACACACGGTGTTGGAGGCTATGTAGAAATAGCTAGGGGAAATGCTGGGGTAGTCTGAGGTTGAGATTTGAGCCTCTGACTGTCTCAACTGGTTCTCTCTGACTTTATAGAATTGCTATCTTCTGAGGTATCGTAGTGCTCCACAGCTGTATGTCAAACAGTGCATGGGCTTAAGGTGGGTGTAAATGCTGCCCAGCCCCACGTGAGAGCACGGAGCACTGCAATGGAAGCGGGCACAGCTCTGTCTCACAGAAATGGGAAGGCACTTGCACAGCTGTACAGCTTCAGAAATTCCTGGTGATTCTGTAGAGGTCAGTCCTTCACTCAAAAATGTGTTTCTGATTACATTCTGCCCCCTTGCAGATAACAATGCAGTCAGTGACAAATCTAGGGGAAGAGGGGCTTTGGGAGCAGCTCCCATGCATTTGCCTTCCCCTGGGCTGACACAGCTCATCTGGTTTAACTTCTGCATGGCAGCCGGGCGCCGCTCCGGCCTGTCACGGCTTTCCTGGGAGAGGGCAGCTCTCCTCACAAACTGTATGGCTGCTCCAACGGCGAGAGGACCCGCTCTGCTCTGGGTACCACGACAGTTACTTAGAGTGACTGATGTCTGGGTCAGACAGATAGGAGCACTCTTTGGCAAATAAGCAATGCTTTTCCTCCACAGTCAAATCACATTTTCCACTGAGCAATACAAAGCAAAATGGCTTTATCTCAGACATCTCCATCTGATATGGTATAGAGCATGCCTGCGCCCTCTTCAATGAGACAGAAAAGCTTGGCAAAGACACGTATGAAATGCAGCTGGGCCCACTGAGCCTTTTACCCTCTCTTCTGGAAGAAAACTCCTGTCCTGGACATCTGTGGATGGAGAACTGGATGATCCAGCAAGCAAGACCTTGGTTGAGGAACTGCGTGACCTGGATTCAGTAGGTCAGATCTTCTGTCTGGCGCTGGGCAGGGTGCTGTGATCTGTTATGTCCCTGTTTTCCTGTTGAAAAATGGGAAAGCAGGATTACTTCTGGCAGAGATACAGAGGGACAGGTGATCCAGGGGGCTGCATTAGAAAATAGAAAATCTGAAGAGTTCTCAGAAAAGCAAAGCTGCAGCCTTTGCTCCAAAAGGCTTTTGCAAGTCCACAATCCAGCTGGATGGGGGAGCAGCACCACAACAAGGGAAGCTGGAAGGTTCCAGGCAGGGATCTCTGCAGAGCCCTGCCAGTAAGCCCACTCTATGCCAGTGCACTTGGGTGGTGATACCAAGCTGGCTGGAAGGCAAGGCTCAGACACTGGGTTTGTACGTAGCCGCTGGGCTCACAGAGTCAGTAGATCTAGGAGAGGCACAGTGCCCTCAGGTGTCTCCGTGGCCCATGGCTACAGGACGGTTTGACGAGCAGACTGGCTCCAGAGCCACACTCCCTTCTTGCCTGTCTTCCTTCAAAATATTTTGGTTTTGCACTCAGTCCAAAACATAATATCCAAATCCTCCTCGGAGGAGCATTAGCATTCCCACGCCACTCTTCTAGATCCTGATCAGCTCTCAGATATATCATTTCCACTTTATAGCACTTGTTCTCTTTTGTTTTTTCATTCACAACCAATTTTATCTGGAGTTTAGACTCAGAAAGTTGCCAGTTTTGTTCTAATTGCAGGTGACTGAGCCAAAACCTCAGATATTATCGTGTGTGAGCGGGTGGGAAAGTCGGCAGAGAGAGCGGCACAGAGGGTTCCGGGCCCCGGTGTCTCCCCCAGGGCAGGCACACGCTGGGAGTCAGTGCGATGCTGTGGAGCCAGCATACCTGTATATCCATGCCTGAAGCTTGCGCCCCAGGAAGAAAGTTCTTTGGAAGGAAGCCCCTAGATAACTCGGTATCGAGTGCAGGGAGAAATTAAAGGCAGGGAGACATGGGGGACACTGCTCAAGGAGAGAGAGAGTCTCTTACAGAAAGAGTAGTCTGGGAGCTGCAGGCCAGGGGGAATCAGGTCACACCAGCCTGAGTGCCCTATGGGTGTTCTCTGTCTGTTCCCAGCTGCCTCAGCTCCTGCTGGATTTTAGTTGCAATTTTTTGGTTTGTTTTTATTTGCTGTACTTCTCTGCTTGAAGATCCTTCCCTGCCTTTGGTTAGGGATGCTGACAAAGCTCTCTGAGCCATCAGTTCCTCAGTCTCTTCCCTGCAAAATCACAAAAGGTGGTTGAAAGCACCAGGGTGGCTGATGCTGTTTTATTTTCAGCCTTCATCAGAGAAGGAAAAGGGCATGGAGAAGTGCATAGAGCGTGTCTGCAGTGGTGACTAATGACTATTAGACCCTTATTGCTGTCAGGTGAACTAGTAGCTGAGCCTCAGACATGTGGTCATTGTCAAGAAGAATTTTTGACTCGCCTCTTAGGAGGACCTCCTCCTCCCCTCCCCAGCCATTAATTACTTCCACCATCCTTCCAAACTGCCAAGGAGTGAGGAGCAGCAGAGCTGGAGATGAAAGGAAGCAGCGGCTGCCCCGGTTTCCAGGTCTTTCAAATAACCAGTCTGTAATAACTTCCACAGCCGAGGGAAATGGGCGAGCTGTGGGAGGAAGGTCAGCGCTGAGGGGAGGAAGGCTCTCGCGTAGCAATGATGTAGTGGCTCCTAATGGAAGAAACCTGTGGAATTAATCAAGCGCTGTGCCTCATTTGTTAATGACAGCGTGCCTGAAATGTGCACCAGCATCTCTTGTCGGTGGGTAGCTGGGACCCTGGAAGCTCAGCTGAGCTGTCAGCATGGGGACTGGGGTCTCTGTGGGATGGACAAGCCCAGTGGCAGTGGATGCTGGGGCAGGACACGGCTGTCCGTGTGCCTCATCTCTCCAAGCCCGCTGCAAGGGAGCGCAGAACGAGGCTGGTGCTGACCTCCCATGCTTGGCTTCCAGGCTGTCATGCGTGAAGTCGGTCACGCTCAGTTTCCCCCAGATTAGCGCAGGGTATTGAGATGACATTGTTCTGGCTTGCTCGCTGCGGAAAGCAGCAGCTCTGTGGAACCAGTTAAGGCGGTTTGGGCCCACCTTCCATCTCCTCACCCCCCTAAACGCTCCAGAGTTTGGCCTTGATTTCATGGGCCAGAGATGAGCAAGAATCAAAGTGGAATAATTACTGCTAGCATACGGGGCACGTCCCCAGCCCCTCACCCCCAGGCTGCCTCCACGGGCTGAGCACGCAGCCCTGCAAATGAGGTGTGCTGAGAGAGCAGCTCTCCTCGCATCCTGGCGAGGGGGGGCTGGCAGGCAGAGCCCACCCTGGCTTCTCCATTTGTGGGAGAAATTGCTAACGTGACTTTGAGGAGCATTTGATGTTTGCACTCACCAAACACTGGCTCTACTTTTTACATGGGGTTGCACATCTAGGGGTGGCAGAGTCACCCACAGCTGCAGCTGGGCCTTGGTGTCCCGGCTGCAGTCCAGCCCAGGGGACATGTCCAGGCTGACTGCGCCCTTGTCCCTGCCTCACTGCTCCCCTCCACGCTCTCACCTCTGGCAGCGAGTAACTGCTGGAGGTGACGCTGAGGGACCCCTCTGCTCCTGATTGAGGTGGACAGAGAAACAGGGACTGGCCTTAGCATCCTGACCCGCCAGTCCTGCCGTGAGCACCACGCTCTGTGCTCCTCAGACAGATGAAGCTTTGGCCTCCATGTGTCTGATGTAGTTAACATATTAGGCCTATGCAAGTCCCCAGAGAATTGCAGATATGAACGGATAGCAAGTAATGAGTTTCCTCAGATATTATAGTCTTCCTATGTATATAAAAAATAATGTACGGGCTCGTTATAGGAAACATATGTGTCCTCTCTCCATAGGCTGGGCAGATTCCTGTTTGAAGAAAGGACAGTCGGACCACAATGCCAAGCCCCGAACAGTATCACGTTACACCCAGGAGAGGGGCTGCATTTTCTGAACCTAAGGCTCTTTTTAAGCTCCAATCCCCTTCAAAGGAGTGCAGCTGCACACTGCCTGGTGGGGAAGGGTCTTCAAAATATCTGCGAGGTCACTGTCTGATCTTGGATTAGTGGTTTACCGCCCCATCCATACCTTGGCTCCTCCACTGGTAAAGCTGCAGTAATACCTACTGACCATGCAGAAGATTTTCAGGATTGTTTGCTGAAAATACTACAGGGCAAAACCACAGTGTAAGGGAATGTAAATGGGTAGATTTTCTTGTGCTTGTCATTAGTCCTGATTCCACTTTAGACAACTACATTAATTGATGCAGTGGATTATGAGCTTTGAAAAGTCAAATGATTGGAAATGATTCCTCTGAAAAATCAGTGCATGTGGGGACTCTCGGGAGCTGTAGTCAGGAGCACCTTAAAGATCACTTCTCTGTGGCACAAACACCACTGTGTAGTGGTAGCAGACTTGAAAAGCTGAAAGGGAGATTCAGTGGCTCAGGTTCTTATTTCCCAGCCCATGAAATACCAAGAAGTAGATAAACATCCCATCTGAGGAAGATGGGATGTGCTGCGAGCTGAGCCCCGTGAAAACCTGGCCTTTAAAAGCCAGCCAAATGCCCTGCAGCGTTCCAGTCACTACAGTGACACTGGGCAGGGCTGGCCGGTGCCGGGAGCTGTGGGCCACATGCCAGAGATGAGGCATGCTCAGTCACACACCACCCCAAAACAGTGGCTGGCGGGCTCAGAGCCCGGGTGTTCGCAGGTGCAGCAGGACACCTCCATCCTGGGCCGAGGCTGCAGCCTGGGTGGGACAGCCCAGAGACAGGGCTTCAGCACCTCAGAATGACTTCTTTGGGAAGAGGGGAAGGTACCACGTACCATGTAATGCGGTGATCTCAAGCTGTGCTTACACTCCAGGCGGGTAACCAGGAAACGTGAAGAACCGCAGGTCGCCCCTCATGCGCAGGGTGCTCCGACTGACGAACCCGACACCCCGGGATTCTTTCATAATTGGCTGCCCTGCGTATGTGTGTCTCACAGGGAGCCCTCCTGCTTTTTTCTTTTTCAGCCCAGTGATAAATTAAAGTCTTTAGTCCCATTAAAGTATTAAATTTTAGCTAAGTCCTTAATTAAGCCCTCCTTGCTTTAATTAAGGCATTAAGATTTAATTAAAAGTTGACACATTGGCAAAATTTCCTTTCTTTTCTACCTTAGCTCCACCAGAGCAGGTTGTGGCCCCAGATGTCAGCTGATGCTACAAAATCAGGAGAACCTTTCTGACTGTTCTCCCCGTGGGTATGGAGGCAGGAGAGCCCACTAGCACTCACCAGCAGAGCCCTGCAACCCACTGGGGCACCAGGACGGGGACGGTGCTCTCGGCCCCTTTCCTCTGCTCCGTCCCGGCCCCAGCTCTGGGCAGCGTCCCCCAGGGCACCGCAGGGAAGGCCTCCGTGCTGTGCCCTGCCCCTCAGCCTCTCCAGGGCAGGCGTGAAGCGCACGTTCACATGGCTGGGGCTTGTTGATAGGTGCGGGTTTTGGTCCCCAGACTGGTTGAGGTAGATCAGTTTCCAAGAAAAGGGTTTTCAAACCCTTCAAAACCAGTTATTATTTACCTAGGCACATCCAAGGTCTTGTCTTTGCTTCAAGCCCTAGAATTATTGGGCACAATTTTTTATTTTCAATGGCATATTGTAAACCAGGCTTGTGGTTGTGACAAAGACTTGGAGCAGGGAAGGATGGTCTTTCAGCTGGCCCTGGGTGGCTTTGTGCAGCTCCCACGTCTATGTTATGTGAGGGGGAACCAAACTGGGAGGATAACCCTACTCTCAGTCTAAAATAAAGGCAGCAGAATTTTTAGCAGCAAAAATTAATTCTGGAAAATGGCAAGTAGACCTGAGAATCTGGCTCATAATACACTACAGCGAGTTACAAGAGCCAGGAGTATCAGCCAGGCCATGGCTGGCTCAGATCTGTGCAGGCCCAGCAAGAAGCCCTGTGGGAGAATATGCTGGATTGTTTGTTTTACAGCTTTATGCCACGTGCTCTGCTGGACTGGCTGGTGGCTTGCTGAAATCCAGGATGGGTTTCCTGACACTTCAGCCCACCCTGCTTTGGTTGTCTCAAAGGGAGGTGAAGCACCTGGGCATGGGAGGCAAAAGCGCTGTTCTCCATCTTAGTCTTTTAGTCATGTTTCACTTAAATGTTCCATCAAAATCTACATACTCTGACTTGTCAAAACCAGCTCATCCCAGCTGTGAGTGCAAAGCCCCTTTCCTTGAAGCAGAACAGAATTGGCAAGGAGAAAACTGCATTTTTAATAGGTTATATTTCTCCAGCACTTCTCTTCCAGGGACTCCAAAGGTCTTTGCAAAGCTAATGCCACCCTCGCAGCTCTTAGTTAACTGCCTTGTTTTCAACTCGAGAGCACCAAAGCTCCCAACAGCTCCTCAGCATCGGAAGCCTCGGCTCCCAGCAGCTCGGTGCTCCGCAGCGGGGCTGCACCCAGGGCCAGCGCCGGCGGCCGGCACGCTCTGGCCCCGGCCACACCGGGGGTGCTCACCGTGTCCCCCTTGGGGCTGGAGTGCCGGGGGCTCTGGCAGATGCACGCTGACCAAGTACAGACCTGTGCGGCCCCTTCTCCGCAGAACCCCTCGGCTCTGATGCAGCGTCCTGCAGCACCCCTTTGCTCACACAGACAGGGACCCCGCGCTGTCCCGGGCTGTGTGCGCTCTCCCCGCCAGGGGGCGCCCTCCGCGGCGTGCGCCTGGGGACAGCGGGGCTGGGGGCGGGCCCGGGNCGAGTCGGGCTGGTAGTGCAGGAGTTAAACTGAGCCCACTTCCCCTTTACCAGCAGGACTCTCGGCAATGGGAAGGCAGTTCGTTTCTTTCCTACATAACCTGCAGTTCATACAGGACTACAGTTAAGCGCCGGCAGCGCCCCCGGGAGCCCAGCGGTGGAAAGCGAATGAGAAAACAAGTAGTTAATAGTAGTTGGAGACAGAAATTAAACTACGCAGCTCACTGGCTGATGACCCATAATAACCAGCCCAGCAGTTTGCGTTTAGCTTGTACCCACCTCTGTGCATCGTGCGTTAGTGAAAATGCCTGGAGAATCTCCTCTTCTTCGCGGGCTGTCTCTGGCTCATAGAGAGGCTGGTGGCTAGAGCCAACTCGGGAGGGAATTTGACAGGTCTCAGCTCCCAGGGGAGAGGAGAGGGGCTGTGGGGAGTGATAAGGCTGGCAGCAGGATGCTGGGCAGCTGGGGAGAGACGCTTGATCCGTGTTGGAGGCCCCGCACTGGCCCCCACTGGGAGATGATGGGATGCAAAGTGCTGTGGTTCTGGACCAAGGCAGAGGGCAACCCCACACAGAGGGTGGTTATTTCAAGACAGGTTTTGGCAGCTGTCCCTGGAGAAAAGCTTGGTGTTCAGCGCTCTCTCATCTGAGCCTGACCAAGAAGGGTGTTTAGAAACAGTGATACCCTCGTGTCGCAGCAGAGCTCACGTGTGTGACTGCACCTGACAACTGCTGGGAATCTGGTTTGCCATAAACCCGGGAGCACCTCTCAGGAGCCTGCTGAGTGTAACGTGCCATTTCGGAAAAGCTCTTCCCTGTATTTTGCCATGCCCCAGTTCCCCAGCCACCCTCCAGCAGCATTCCAGGTCAGAACAAGGGACTGCACACTCTGCAAGCACCTGCTCAGCATCCAGAGGTGTCTGGGCACTCACAGCAACCCAGAAGAAAGCAGCGCTTCCCTGCTCCCTCTTTGCATGGGATACGGTGATGATAGGAAGTGGGAAACTTGCCAGGGTATGAAAACATCTCATCCTTAAGGAAATAAGTCCCTGCGGGGAGCCATTCCTGAGGAGTGGGCAAGACAGCTTGGGAAGTGAGTCCAGGAATGTGGGACGCCTGCTTGCCAAGGAAGCGCTGCGTCTGCCGGCTCAAAAGGGAGGAATTACTGGAATGTTTGGGGGATCCGAGCTATGTCATTGCGAGATAGGAACCGACAGGATTAGGAATAAACCCTTAATGGAGAAAGGTTACAAACTACCCCCCGTTCGGTGACCATGGGAACTTGGCAGGCGCTGGAGGAGAAGAGCCAAGATTTACAAGTGATGGGGGCGGTTCAGTGAGTCGGGCACCCGGCAGCGAGGCTGTTTTGAAGGCCTGAATCGTGTGCTGGCACTCAGGAAGTCACACCTTTTGACAGCATCTGATGTCGGCCCCTCTGCCCAGGCTCAGTGGAGCCAGGCTGAGGTTCTGGGTGTTGGACATAGGGGCAAAAGAGCCTTTTTCTCATGGTTTAGCTACATATAAACTAAATCTGTTGCCACAGGTCTGTGTGACCCAAATGTTTTGTTCACATCCAAAACCAGTTCATTGGTGCTAGTGTGATGTCCCAGGGTAGGCAAAGACTGGGGCACCACATCCCAGCAGCTTTTGGGAAACATTTCCAGCTCCATAGCCAAAAGATAGACCCCAGTGTCTTTGTTAACATCCCACTGGCTGGTCAGCAGTTCCTGGCCATGAGACTGTACTGATGTCAAAGGATTCAGAAAAGGACCAGAGATATGTGTGACTCCCCAGAATATCCAGACCTCTAGTATTAACTTAAAAAAAATAAATGAAAGCCCTCTTGCTCAGATCATACTTGCAGCTTTCAGGTAATGGGGAAGAGACTTGTGGGTGCTTTAGCCCCCGGCTGCTGCAGAGCATGTGGGGAGGTTGCACACGGGGGATTTCCTCTGTTAGGAATTAGTGTGTCTGCCCTGGCTGCTCCCACCCAGACACCTTGGATGTAGCTGTTGACCTGCAGAACAAATTCCAGAGGTCCGTGGGGATTGGCACGATGCTAACAGCCTGAAACCAATGTTGAGGTAAAGAGTTGGTTTCAAAGAACCAAAAAAACCAAATTTTTGGAGTGTTTACTATATGACCAAATACTAGGACAGCAAGATGGCAAATTTCTTGGATTTGGGGTTCACTTCCTAGAGCCTAATTTTGATGGACTTGTGGTGTCTACCTAAAGAACAACCTGTTGCACAGGTAGAATTTGAGCCAAAAGGCTTCCTAAGGCTCTGGATTTACAGGACACCAGATGTTAAAGAACTATAGGTACCAGCTTATAACACACTTGCACATCCATGGCAACTCCTGCTCTTTGGCTTTTGAACTTACTTGTACTCAGTTCCAAGACTGCCTGGAAATTGAGAGGGACAGTGCCCTGGGAGCAGAGAGGGAAAGGCAGGTTAAGGGTGGGCTCTCTTAGGGGTGGGACAAAGACTCTCTTCTCCTGAGAGCTACCAGGAGGAGAGAGTCTGGGAAGCATTTGGAGCATGAGGAGGCAGTTGTGTCCCTGGAGAGCAGGATGGTGCTGGGCAGAGGCAAAGGGAAAGCTGGGCGTGGAGTTGGAGGGGAGAGGAGATGGCTTTCAGCGGGCTGCGAGTGCCAGGCTGCAGATACCTATGGGGAAGACAACCAGAGGAAATTAACTTTCGGTGGCCAGCTTTATACTGTAAATTCTTTGCTGTGGGGTCTATAATTGCCTTGATTTCCATAACACACCTGACCTCTCCACTACTTGATGTCATCCTAGAACCCTTTACCAAGGACAGAGCAAAATTCCCAGACCTAAAGCAAGCAGAGAAATAAAGTGACTCCTTTAGGTTTCATCTGTGATTCCCCAGCAGGTGACGTGTGGTGTGAATTCAGATCCACAAATACAAAAAATTTTATTCCATACATGAATTCTGTGTGTTAGTGTAATTCTACATGGTGATTCTATGCACTGACTATATAGATAGCCAAAATGATTTAGTTTCTTGAGGTTTTCAAAAACAACCATCTAACAAAGGCAGAAGGATGTGACCTCGACTTAGAGAAGGTTCACCCAAAGACTAAAATTCTTCAAGTCATGGCCATCTTGAAGCTTGTAGGGGAGGGGTGAGAGAATGGAGTTTGAAAGAAAAAAAAAAAAAAGGCCCCTGTTTGTTAGTTTTATTAGGAAGGCATTTTAATGATAATTTTCCCCTCTGTTCTTTCACAGAGTGATAAGAATCTCTTTTCTTCTTGTTTCTTGGAGGGCACTGGAAGGCATCATGGGTCAGCTAGGCTGCCCTTTATCCTCTCTCATCCATCATGGTTCTGGCTGGTGATGGGTTCAAGGTGTTGCAGGTTTGAGATCCTAAGCAGTTCCTAATGCCTCCTCCACACTCTGAAGCCTGCCTTGTTTTTTCAGTAATCCAACCTTTCCCCTTCACCCACGAGAGAGTTTAAAGCATCTGCTACCACAGCTTTCTGAAGGGGATGGGGAAACTGATAAAGAGTTTTCGTTGTGCTTTGGTTTCCCGGGGAAGTTTTCCTCCTGGCAGTACTGGTGTACTCATACATTTTTCTCACAGGGTAAAAAGGAAGCATGAAAAATCCGAAGAAAATACTTTGTAGCTGACTTCAGTGCTTTTGTACTGCCATAAAGGAAAATAGGGCACAACCATAAACATGCTAAAGATTTTCAGGGTCATAGATGAGACATGAAAGCTGAATTCTCCCTCATGCAGCCCAGCAACTTTCATGTTCTGAATTGTCATGTCGATATAAACCAGGACTGACTGTATATTTAACTCAAGGTGTTCAGCTCTGTCCAAAGGGGCCGAGAAGCAGCTGAGAATGACATTGTCAGCATGTTAGCACTGCGGCTGCGAAACAAACCCCAAGGCTTCCAAATGTTACGTCAAGACAATTCTTTACTTCCCAACCACGCATTGCTGTAACAGCCGACGCAGCCTGATGTAGTAATAGTGCAAGGTGAGGGAGAGCTTCCACGGGGGCACCTGGGAACCTTAGGGAGGGAATATCATCCCTAATTTGTTCAGTGTTCAGCATCACACCCTTGCCATTATTTAACTTTACCTGATCTTTAGCGGGATAATTGGTGTTTAACATCTGTATTATACATCCTTCTTGAGAATGGTGTTGACAGTGCAGCCTGTGACACAGCCTGAATAGTAAATATGCTGTGGGCTGCCCTGCCCAAGATAGAAATCTCTGATCTTTCCTCCAGCCAGACTTGCCTGTTTCCTCCTCGGCTGAGGTGTAGCTTCTGAGCGAGCTGCGCAACCATGGGGTTGCTGCCGTAAATGTGAACAGACAGAAACACGTGTAGATCCTAAGCAGGGAGAGCTTGCCAAACAGATCCTTATGTCAGTGCCTTGAACTCAATGACAGTGAGATTATAAACCCGAGTACCCCGGGCTGCAGGGTAATTCTTTCGGGACCAAGCAGGGTCCGTCTGGCTCAGCCTGGTCCCAGGGTCTCGATGGATTTTTATGAAAGTATGGTTGAAGATTTTAAATGCAAACCATTGTAGGGATAATGATGTCAAAGCTCTTCCCTGTTCCTTGAAACAATCCCTGGACACCAGGCTGCCGACGGCTGGAACTGGCAGGGTCTGAGCCATGTGCTTGGGAAGGACATAAATCTCCCTCACACCTTTGGAGCGCCCCTCCTGCTCTCAGGCTGCAAAGGGAGCTTTCTGCAGGATCCCTCTGTACAGACTGTGCAGACAATGACATTTTTGTCTCAGTTTTCATTTCATATTATTGCACCAGTTGTCCTGGATAAGATCATAAACTTGTCCTCACTGATAATGTGCTTTCACAATGTCTGGAGGAGGTGGGAGGAGTTTCAAATTAATGCACCTCCTAGCATGAAATTATTCATGGCTCAACACTTGTAATTACCAGGGCCAGTTTAGGAAACCCATAGTTATGAGGAATTTGATATTTTAAGACTTAAAACAAATGTTTTACAGACTTTATCCTTTGCCCACTGCAGAATCCATTATGGCCCGGTACCGCAGCAGTGTATGTGCAGCATCCCCAGCCGTTCCCATCAGCTGATCCCACCTGGCAGTCGTTCATCACCCCCGCTGCCCCTTGGATAGCACACTGCAGCCGGGAGGGGGGCTCAGCCCAGCCATTGTGCTAATTCCCCACCAGAGCGGCGGCTCCTGGAGGCCCAAGGCATCCTGGGCAAAGTTCAAAGCTTTTGGAAAAAGTAATCAGATGAGACCAATTAGGGCCTGTCTGCCTACGCTGACAACTGTGTCAGGAGAGCCACCCGCCCCGCTCCCTGCTGGGCATGCCCTGACCACAGCCTGCCCTGCTCAGCCCCTCTCGCCAGCCCAGGCTGCTTCTGACACAGCTCCCTCGCAATGGCTCCTCTCTCCTAGCAGTGCCAGAGCCGAGTTTGGCCCCTGGTGCCATTTTATAGCAAAGAAAGGGTTGGCTGTAGGCTGAATGGTGAGCAGGGCTTAATTCAATATTTAACCCAGGTTCTTAAATCGTGTCTCATATTACCACCTTTTAATTCCCTTTGTTACTCCGTGATTTGTTATGTGTTCTGGGGGACTCCCACACAACTCCTAAGTGCTTCTGCAGCTGAGTCAAAGCGATTCTGCTTTCACAGAGACCAAAATACCAGGGACCTGTGGGGTTTGTGTGGGTGCGTCGCTTCACCAAGACTGGCAGGTTTGTGCCCTGTAGGGGCAGCTGGCTGGAACTGTGCCCCAGCACCTGGTACTGCTGGGCCCTTCTTCCCCCAAGTAGTGCTGCTCTGCTCCCCGCTCCCACCGTACCGCTCAGGGAAAAGGGATTTGGAGTTCAAGTGCATTAAGAAGTTGTGGTGTTGCATCCCTATCAGGTTAATTAATACTTTGACCTTATTTGATAGCTAGAGGACATATGTTTCATTTCTTCACACTCTTCTTACCGCTGCAAACCAGGAAACGTATGAATGTCTGAAACCCGTCTGTAAATGTCCCTGAGTCGATTTTGAACTACCTGTTCCGGGTGACCTGTGCTTTTGGCAGTAGCTGAAAAAGGCCCCCAAACCGTTTGGGTGTTTGAGTTTGCATCGTGGTTGTGAGAGGGGAACGGTCAGAGCTACTGTTCCTACTTGAGTGTCTTGGGGTCTTTGAGGGGATCCAGCAAGTTAGAACAGGGGATTCCGCACACTGCAATGTTGTCACCAGAACAAAAACCTGGTTGGATTTAGTATTTTCCAATTACTCACACAATGTAAATTGTTACTAACTGACAAATAGGACAGCTGATGGTTAGTGATTGCTGTAGCGTCCAAGAGGTCCTCCAAAGCATTCTGTGATACCTTCCTCTCCTCTGGGCATAACCATTCATAATATATGTATAAAACGTGGGTCTAAGTGTTCACACTCTCTTTAGAAGACACTTATAAATGGGACCTTCACATGAAACACAGCCAAAATGATCCAGTAGACAGCATCCCGGAGCAAGCCAGTATTTATGGAGAAACCACATCCACTGACAAAGTCCAGCTTTTGAGGGCCACGTGTGTTAACGGGTACGAAGGAAGCAGAGCGTGGTGCTCGGGCACTGCCAGCCTTTGCAGCAGAATAGCCCAGCTCTGCTGCTGGGGAAGGCCTGGCTGCTCTTCTATACATGAGGAATTCAGTTGATGGGGAGAAAATATCTTGCTGTGGGTTTCAGTTAATGCTCAGTTTGCCACAAGTGTAGGACTCAGGGTAGTGCAGAAAACAAATCATTAAAGCATATACTGATGAAAATTCAGGAAAATGCAACAATGAACCAAGCTCTCGGTTCCCTAACGAGCACAGTAAGGCAGCCTCTGGCCAGGCTGTAAGCCCAGGGGCCAGGCTGCCAGAGGAGCGCACACAAGGCATTGATACGTGCCACGGAAGGGAAGGAATTAAAAATGATTTAAGACAACGTGTCCTGCTCAGGCTGAGGTACTCTGAGGGCAGCCAAACAGCATCACTCAGAGATTTATGTTATTCTAGGAAGGAGGACTCCTGGAAGCAGTGCATATGAGAACCACGCGGGCAGACAAACACGGTCCCATCCAGACATTTTGAATTAATGCCATGGCCAAGTGTTTGGATTTGAAAATGCCTGTCCCAGTTTCAGGCTACCAGATGCCAACTCCCATCTTTCCAGGAGCAGGACTTGACCCTTTGTAGGAGGACCTGTCAAGATCTCTGCTTTAATCATCCCAAATGGCCAAAAGGAAAATCAATCTATCATACTGAGAAAAAACTTTTGAGATCACCCCTCAAGGAGGATTGCGAGTAATCCCTGTGCAAAGGCCCTGTAAGGTGATCTCTTTCAAAATCATATGTATGAAATTAGTAATAATCTGCATGGTAACAACCCAAATTTTCAGCTTGACATGCAAGGCAGGATAAGGAGAATACAGATGGTTCTAAAGGGGGGGCTCTACATTTAATGTGCCCAGATTGAGATCTTTGCTGCATCTCAGAGGCTGTCCCATGAAAATGTGCACAATAAATCGAGGGTGACTGTTTTTCTGGTAGAGCCTGACCCTATGCCCTTTGGAACTAGTGACTAATCTCTCACTAATTTTAGTGGTACAAGATCAGCACTTCATAATTTAGGGCCTAATTTTTGTTTACATGAAGGTGCTTTTACTTTCTCGGATTCATGAACCTTAATGTCAAAAAAAAGAACCGTCAGGAGGGACTGTCGAAGGAGCTTGTCTTTGCAAGTGGGTTGCCAGAGAGCTCTTTGATGCTTGATGGTTCTTTTGATTTTAGGTAATTTAACAAAAGCAAACTTTTCATGAACACTCAGAGTACTGCAGAAGGACAAGGTGTGGGGGTGGGGACTAAAATAGGGCACTTTGTGTGGAGGAATCGCACTCCGGTGCCACAGGCAGCAAACAGCACAGCTCTGGGCTGGGGCTGGGAACAGGCACGGAAGAAAACCTGAGGGCATTCAAAAACAGGGATGCTGATGAGAAAGAAGGAATGTGGGGGCCTATTCCATGCACACAAGGCATGCGGATCTCCAGACACAGAGGAGATTGTGGTCAGGCTGCCCAGTCCTGAGCTGCAGGCCCAGTTCTCTCCCAGCCTCAGTCCCGTTGCAGACAGGAATGCCAAGGAGAGGAGAGCTCTGGCTGATGTGCACCCGCTGGAAATGCACAGAAGCTAAATCATGATGTTGCTCTTTCCCAAGTGCACAAAAGGACGACCCATGGTAAATAAGGGCTTGTCGGATAAAGCATAAAGACTGAGGACTTCAGAGGGAAAATCCACTTGCTGGAAGAGGAAGACAGGCAACCTGTTAAGAACAGGGCAAGTGAGAAGAACCTGTCCAGGAAAAATAACATGCTATCAATTCTGTATAGAATATTATCAGAAAATTAGAGTAACAGTGAGGGAGACTTCATAAAAGAGCTGATAAGGTAAGTGGTCTATCTGCTCTACTATCTGACTGGAGCACCAGCGTTATGGTTTTGTTAATAACCTTATCTCTTGTGGTCTAACGTCTCTGATAAGAGGCAAAGCAAACGCCGTGTTTTCTCCTGTTACGTTTGGAGTAGGTGAGCAACTTGCTAAGCTTATTCCCTGGTCTTCCACAGACCTCAAAAGTGGACATCTCCCCAGGAGGAACAGGGAGAGGCAGATGGCCAGCTGAGGATGGGCACATGAGCAGGTCCTGGGGCACCTGAGGGCCTGTCCCTGAATCTGTCCCAGACCTGCTGGGTGACTTTGGGCAAGTCTGGCCATCTCATTGCACCTTGACCATTGCAGAGACAGTTTCTGCAGTACCTGACAGAGCAGGGCTGGGCTCTTGACATCAGAGGAATGCTTGGGTATCACAGGAGATCTTGTCCCACCAACTTGAGGGCCATGGGATAGTCAGGCAAGACCACTCCAGTCCTTTCTACCATGACCTGTTCAGCAACTGGAGAAAGAACCTACAAGTCCTGCTCCCGAGTTCCCCACTCTTACAACACTGGAAATATTTTGTGTACAAGCTCGTTAATTAAAACTTTGCTAGTAGACACTTGAAGTAATGAAAACCAATACACACCTGCCAGGTCTAAAGACATTTTCTTTAGAGAAACTATTAGATCAACACACACTAAAACCTGGCCTGTAAATGTTTTGGCCCCAGGGCTTTTCTCATAGTACATTAAAAAAAATGTCAACCCAAGTTAATCCTCTTTCTAACAGTTGGTAGATACGGTTTATCTGATTGAAACAACAGGACAAAGGGATTTTATGGAGTTTATTTTTTTTTATCATTAAAGTAAATGTTTTCGCATCTCTGTAAAAAATAAGTTATTGGAAAGTTATCTTGTGCCGTGGAATAGAAATAGTCCCATGCAAATCTTGATTCAGTATTATTATACACTACTGTAAATAGTGCGGTGTTGATTCAGAGAGATCAGGGGAAGGTGTATTTCAGTTAGTCTGTTCATTTGTTTCCAGTTCCTGCTGGGGCAGTTGAATTCCAGCTGCTGGCTCTGCTGGTTACAGCTCCCCTCCCTGAGCCTGCAGGCCATTAGGTCGAGCAGCACCACTAAGGACATTCCATGTTCCACGGCTGTTTTCTCCTGCCCCATGGTTTGGGATCCCACCTCCTCCCACAGGAAAATACAGATCATGAGCCAGTGGAACTCATCTCCTTCTTTGTAGTGGATTGATCATGGAGTTGGTCCTAAGCATTGAGTCCTGTGCAGGAAGGAAAATTTTGCAGGTAGATGAACTAAACTGCTCAAATCAGCCTGTTCTCAAGAGCTCTGTCAGGTGAGGAAAGTCCTGCCCAGTGCTGAACATGCTAAACAGTTGGCCTTCCACACTTTGCCCTCATTAGGGTAAAAGTGTGGGACAAGGCAATGGGCAGCTCTCTCAGGAGGAGCCTGTTCAAACCGGCCTTGTATCTCATTAGGCCATGGGGTGGTTGCCCATTGCTTTTTCTCAGCCTGAATGTCCCTGCTGGCACCGCTGTGCCCAGGGGTTAAGATTTTAATCCTGTCTTCCCATTGGTGCTGGCCAGTGTTGAACATACCTTCCAGGAGCCGACACATGGCTGTGTGATACTGTATGATATGTCCCAGGGCAAGGGCCTGGCTTGCTTTGGCAGTGAACACAGCACAGCAAGGTAAAACGTGAAAAATGTTTGCATAAATCTCTGCAAAGCACAGGCATAGAGGGGAGAAATGGTCCCAGACCTCCTTTTTGTAGCCCTGCTTCTTGGCCCCATAAAAAGGAATCATTAACTAAAATCCCTTGGACTCCCAGGCTTATCTCTCTGTATAGGGCTGTATTTAGGAATAGAAATGGGATCTGGCAATTTTTAAAGATTCAGATTCCTTAATCATTCATGGTGGGAGAATGTCACTGAATGGGGATCCACACATAAGCCCCCAAGATGGGAAAATACAGGGAGCTTTTGGTTGCTAAGGAATAAATGAGGCTAAGCACTGCACATATCCTTTCCTCATGCAGTGCCTGTCTGGTGGGAACGAGAAGCCCGGAGTTTGGTATGCACTGGTTTGGTGTCTCTAGAAACATCTGGATGGCAAGACAGGACTGTGACTTTGAATATTGTTCTACACATTTCTTGCTGCAAAGCCCTGTTTCCTCCCATCCTCTCACTCCCCTCCCCGTGAAAATGCCTCTCCCCATGACATGATGGGGGAATCCACCTTCCAGTGGGTTAAGAGATTTATTTCACAGCAGCTGTGACAGCGGTGTAGGTAGAACATACACGTGCAATTATGGGGCAACAGAGCCCAACGAGCAGCTGCTGTGGACACACCACGGGGAAGTGAGGGAGGGCAGTGATTTATCTGCCATCATCAGTGGAAAACCCATGTACACACAGACTGCCTTTTATTTTCCAGCTTTTCTGTAAAGGCTATTCCCTTCTCCCAATATCCTCCTTGCTTGTAGCCCATTGCAGTTGGGTTGTGCAGGATGTGAAGCCACGGCCAGGTCTCCCTGACAAAGGCCAAGATGTTTAAATCCGCTCGAGGTATTCGGATCCCCTGCTGTGGAAGGCAGCTTCCTTCCCATGCGGATCTGGATACCAAACACATGCAGTGCTATAGCAGGAACTTGGCCCGTTTTGAACCCAAATGTGCAGCTCAGGTTTCTGCTTAGAAATACTTAGACACAGAGGAGGAAGCCAAAAACGGTGGGGTGGAAACAGGAGAAGCAATGCTACAACACAGCCATCCTTGGGGCCTTCTCCTCGGTTTCCTCTAGTAGGTTTGTCTCTCTTGTTGTTCCCTGTGCAACAAGCTTCTCTACAGCTGTCTGAGTCTAATGAGCTAAATGAGTGTACGAGCCCCGGTTGGGTGCCTGTTGGCTTAGCAGCTCCAGCTGCAGATGGGAGAGCAGTCCCCTGTCCTGGGGTGGCCAGGCTGTGTCTGGAGGGTGGCACCAGCTGTGCTCTGACTGTGGGAAAGATGTGTGGGGAGGGCGAGGCGGCTTGGGGTAGGGAGAGAGAGGGGCTCTTAGGATGAGCAGCTCTCTATTGTTGTCTTCTTGGAGCCTTCATACCCCCCTAAGCACAGTGAAATGAGGAGTAGGCTCTCATTGCTGCAGCACTAGATGATATGAAGGTGTTGAGTGACTGTGAGGTGTTTGCCAGGCTGGGGGCAGCGAACGTGGCATCCAAATGCAGGGTGAAATGTAAGGCAGTTTCTGGGAAATGGCTGGAGGCTATGGCAGGGCTTTCACAAACTGGGATTTACTCTGCAATAGGGAAATGGGGTTTGTGGCATTGCCCACATCTCTCTGAACACAGAATGCTCCGTACACAGACTGGTGAAGCAGCTTCAGTCAGCACAAACCAGCACACACAGGAGGCTTACCCAGTAGCAGGAGTCAGATGGGAAAATGGAAAGTAGGTTTCATTATGGATTGAATGAAATGAGCTAGAACTAAGCTCTTCAGGGAAAGCAGGATCTGGTCTCCTCTCTTACAAGGCATGGGTGCACCCAAGAGCAAGATAAAAAACCAAATTGGCACATGCTTATAGACAGATAGTGACATTAGACATAGAGTACACCACCAATGCCCAAAAACCATGAAACAAGATCAAATAGCAATAGTCTTAGTGATTGTAAAGGGCTACATCAGAAACCCTGTCATTTAAAAAGCTACAAAAAGTAGTTAAGAGGGGGGAAAAAAGGCTCATTAAAAGCTGGATCTATTTCCACATGCTTTAAATATCTATTCTAATATGCAAATATGGAATAATAACAATTTCAAATGTTCCTGAGAGTGGGATTTATACCAAGAGCAAATAGATTTTTCCGTGTGCCAACCATTCACAGGATCTATGATGGTCTTGTAAATAGCCAGAACTGAGGAGGTCCTAGTATTCCAGGTAAGTTTTCCTATCAGTGATCACTTTGCCTTAGTTAGGCCACATTTATAGGAACATGTAGGATTATCTTGTAACCTAACGATATGGTGTACGTGGAAGAGTTAGGGTGGGAGGTTTTTCCTCCCGCCTGCCCCCGCTGCAGTTCAGCTGACAGCCACACAGGCAGCTGAGGGAGAGGAGCAGCGCTGCCTGCTCCCAGTGCACTCAGAGTATGGACTGCAACAAAAGACAGAAGGCTGGGTGTTGATCTATTTATTTTAGTGACTTTAGGGCTCTAGACCGTTGCTACACAGGTAATGGTGCATATGGATGAGGCTCTACATCCTCTGAAAAAGTTTTCTCCCCAGTTATGATTTTCAGTCTGGGGTCTCCCCCAGGAAAGGTACCTGGGAAAGCTGCTGACAAGCTGACTGGCTTCAGTCCACTGTGCTGTTGGGTGCACGGTCCCACAGAGAGAAACAGAGGGGCAACCAAGCGAGAATGGGTGAAAAGCACTGGGTGGGGTTGGTAGGTATAAATCCACTGCAGCAGCTGCACCATCAGAATTGACCTGCTCGGGGTAGTGTGCGTTCAGCAGCGTCAATAAGAGCAATCAGGAACAGGTACAGGGAACCAAACTTTCCAGTGTAAACTCCAGCGGGAGGTAGAGTTACTCTGGGCTTGAGCAGACAAGTGAAGCTGGAACTTCACCAGGGGGGAAGGAGCCATGGTAATGACCCAAATGGCAGTGCTGGTTTAAGGTTAGGACAAGCAGGTGGATGTCTATCCTAAGAAAAGCCATAAGGAGCACAAAATCCAGCTAATGGTCACAAAATCTTTACTATTTAACTGCAGCCCAGTTTAAAATTAGTTACCTGCCAGATGTGAGCTAGAGATTCCTCAACGTGCTTAGTAAGGAGAAGTTAGGGTGGGAGGGTGGCAGAAACTCTCCCTGTCTGTCCTTGAAACCGGGCTGAAGCCAATTCCGCAGCCCAGCGATGGCTTTTCCACAAGCACCATTTCCTGAGCTCCAGAGGGGCTGGCTCTGGAGCTGTTTGATGGGAAGTGGTTGGGATGCTGAGTCAGCACTGCCACTTCTGGTAGCCCTGGGTTTTCCCTGGATGGTTCCCTTGGGCTGAGCAGGACTTGTTTATCTGCTGCAGCCCAGCCCAGCCCAGCAGGATTGCAGGCAACATGAAAAATAAACAGGGGATTCTAGTGGCATTATGTCACCCAGGCCAGCCCGAGTGCCATAGAGCCGCTGCCAAGTTAGGTCACTCCAGCAAACCCTCTGAATGGGTTTAAGAGACAGCGAGACATTTTTATGAGGAGAAAGGAGATTTGCAGATGCGAAGACAAAGCAAGGAGGTGCATTTGAGATAAACTTAAAGGGCCAGGCTCATTGGGCCAAGTGGCCCCTTCCTGCCTTGCAATTCTCTGCTTCCTTGCATCTGTTTAGAGAGGAGAAGGTGCTGTGGCCCAGGGCAGAGCCAGTGCTCTGAGACACACCTCTGCACAGCTCAGAGGGATCCTGCCCCAAGAAAAACACTTCTCACAGCGGAGATGACTGAAAATGGGCTGTAGGACAGTCCGGAGTCAGTCAAGGGTGCTCCTCAGGTTAGATTTGACTGTCTGACAGGTCATTTGCAAATAAGGACAAGTCATCAAGCTAGTGAACCCCTGGCAGAGCCATTCCTCCTGGGACGTACCCAGCTGGCACTAGTGAGGCAGCGTTTCCTGGCATGGTGGAGGAAGAAATGATGACACTAGCTCTTGTTCATTGTGGAAGAACTTGAAGCAGAGGTCTCAAGGGGTTCCTTCTTGGGCCTTCTGTCCTGAACAGAGGAACAGCATGAAAATAGTGGAGTCTTCTGGCAGAATCTGTTTCCAAAGGGATTTCTGCCCCAGCCTTGGAGGCACAGGCAGCTCAGGTTCTCAGAGTTTTACATCCTCTGTTCTCCACAGAGAATCTTCTTGTGGATTGTCCCATCAGTAGTTTGCTATGTGGGAATAATTCAAAGGAATAATTCCC
Source organism: Jacana jacana (assembly GCA_013400555.1). Taxonomy (NCBI): domain Eukaryota; kingdom Metazoa; phylum Chordata; class Aves; order Charadriiformes; family Jacanidae; genus Jacana; species Jacana jacana. The sequence continues at coordinate 167,162 of VZTM01018133.1, forward strand.
CCAGGAGCTGACCCAGCTGGGTGGTCGGTCTCTACTGACACTGTTACAGGTTCTGTTGTCCATTTTTAAGAAAAATTGTTTCTTCTGCTCTTTGAAAAATAATGAAAAATTTGTCTGATGTCAGAGTAGAGGTCACATCTTGGAACAGCTCCTCCAGCTCCAACAGCCCTTAAACTAGGATTGCATTGTAAAGCCGGGGTGTGACTGCAGTCATCTTTCTCCTCTTCGTGGAGAGAAGAAAAAGCACTTAAACCAAGGGAAAAGCTTCCTCTGGGCACAGTGGATATAAACTTTATGTTCTGTAAGTAGCTGTTTAACCTCTGCAACCGTATCTATCTGGAGACCAGCTCATGTAGTATCCATGAAATGAAGGCCTCAGGCGAATGCTTTGCCGAGTGTCTGGGCAGAGTCCCAGCTGTACACGAAGCATCACGAGACACACACAGGCACAGGAAGCAGAAATGGATGGTAGAGAAAGGGACAGATGTGTCAAGTCCCAGCCTGGGACCATAGGACCTCCTGTAAGCATCGTTTGCTTTTGTAAAAATAGAGACCCTTTTTAATACATTTACTCTCAAATGTTCCGTAATGACTGAGACCGGAGGAGTTTGATAGGGAGGTAAAGGCAGGCATTTCAGTTTTCATCATTTTTCATTCTCCCATGTGTTTTTACTTGGGCTTTTCCAGCTGTCACAAATCCTCCTTTGCAGATCTGATGAAGCCAGAGTGCCCATTAGCTGAAATCCAAAGAGGATTTTTGATTACAGAGACTGGTTTTTGTTCCTTGCAGAAAAATGATGACTGATTGTCTGCCTCTCTTGTTCGCATTTCACTAATGTGAATAACTGAAGCAAAATGCCTTCTTTCACCTGACTTTCCAAGCTACTGTGTGCTGGTGGTGGTGGTTTCACAGGGTAACGACCCCCAGGGAAGAGCGAAGTTACTGGTGTAGCTGGTGTCTCAGGGAATAGTATTTAATGGGCTGCCATTGCTGATGGCCACTTCCCCACTCAGTGACTGGGAGTCACCACCAGCGGCAGCTTTTGCAGCACTGTGTGCAGAGAAGCAAGGCAAGAACCCCCGCAAGCTGAGCCTGACCAGCATACAAACCAGATCCCTTTCCAAATGGGAAGAAGTCATAAAATGTGCTGTGAAACCTTAGTCCTGGCTTCAGCTGTTAGTGACTTTAATGGCAAAAGTGCCCTGCCTTCATTCTAGGAGCCCTCTACCCCATTGTCTAATTTCCCAGGGGAGCAGGAGCAGATTGATCCCACAGTAGCACTTTAACTAGTAGCAGAGCAATAAAAAGGGGGGAAGGAATAAGAAAAAAATGCCATGTGCTAAACAGCAGGCACTCTGCTTCTGGCTCTCAGCACGGGCAGGTGCTGATGGGGTTTTCAGATCCCCTTTGCGGGAGCACTGCAGTAACGCTCCTCTCGGGATGTGCAGAGCCCTCAGCCAAGGGAGGACCTGCCTCTACCTGCAGAGAGGAAAATAACTCCTACCCCTCAGTGACAAGCCAAAATTCTTCACAAGTATGTGCTAGGAATTAAAGGCCCAGCCCTATTAAGAGCAATAAATTTGTACCAGGGATGTTCTTGGCCCAATAGCGAGAGTAAATTGACACTTTCTGGTGCTGTAGCCTCCTGCCAAAGGGTGGGAAGAAGTAACCCAGGTAATGGTAAAGTGATCTTAAGGGGGTTTTCTGCAGCCTGGCTTTCAGAATGAAAGTCAAAGTCTAGCCTTGCATGAGTCTCTGCAGAGTTTCTTGGGGCTGAAATACTGTACTTCATTTATTACGAGCTGCTCGGAAATGTTTCCTGATGCAGCATCGACACCCTCAGAAAGGAAAAGACAGAAGGAGGAAGCAAAGAGCAGGAGGAGAGAGCGAGCAGCCGCAGCGCAGCAGACAGCGCTCTGCACGGGCCAGGCTGGGGACTGCACGGAGCAGCCGAAAGAGCCCTTCTGTCACCTACTGGGGGCTGATCCCATCTGAACCTAAAAAGCTTGACACAAAAAAAATCCTTGAACCTTGACAGTGTCAGGCTCCCAGACTGGGGAGCAGGTCCAGTTCAGCCGATGCATTTACAGTCCATGAAGATCACCCGAGTGGCAGCCAGGAGGTATGCCCTGGCCACAGCTGCTTGGGAAAATAAAGAGGCACCTACAAGTAGGGTGGAACTCCCTGCTCATCTCCTCATGCTGGGAGAGATGTCTCCACAGTGCCACACGGGCCTTATATTAATCTCCTGCTGTTTTGAGAAGGAGCTGTTCAAATATTTTGTGAGTATGAGATCAGGCAGTTTGAGGAAGGTGGCAGGGCGCTGAAGGCTGAGTGATGGACCAACCTGCTGACAAGGGACAGGAAGGGGACTGGCAGGTCCTGCAGCCTGTGTGGGGCTGGTAAGCAGCACAGAGCATCAGCATCCTCCTTTGAAGCAGGGGGTTTGGAAGAGGCCTCCTCCAGCCCCTGCCTTCTCCAGTGTTCCAACTCCTTCAGCAGGCTGAAACTCCTGGAGCCCCAGCAGCTGAAGAGCAGACCCTGGCTCTGCCCCAGGAGTTTTGGCAGCTCCAAGGTACTGCAAAGGGCCTTTTGGCACTGCAAAGGAGGTGGCTGGAAGGGACGGAGAGAAGCTTTGAGTCCGGGGCAGCTCCCTGTGTCCAGCATCCCAAGGGGACATGCAGGAAGCTCAGAGCCAGGTGCTCACTGCACCCCAAGGAGGGCACCTTGTTGACTGGTGTGTCAGGGTGTTCTCCCTCCTCAGGGGCTTGCCCAAAAATGCTGGTGAAGGGGAAGGCAAGTGAGGGGCTCCCACTGTGGGAAACAAGTTGCTGCTGCCCTGGGAGCCAGTGTCAGCCAGAGTTGGGAGCCCTAAGCGATGCTGTCTGGTGATCCTGAATCCCACCCTCGAGGTTGGTGTTTCTGGCATCTTCCTTGAGGGTACCAGGGAGTTTGTGGCTTTGATCTTGCTCCCTTTTTTCTGCCAGGTGTAGTATTAACTTCTCTTAGCCATCTTCAGTGGCTTTCTCTGCTCAGAGCTGAGAGCACTACAAACTCTTTCCATGCATGGAAAATCATTTCATGGCTCACGAAAAAACAGAATTTTAATGAGATAAAAGCTCTCTGTGAAAATCCCATGGACGGGAGCCAGCAGTTCCCGAGGGATAGAGATGCCTCTTCTGCTTCTCTGCCTGCCCATGTGTTTGCTTTTAAAATTATTTATAAAAAAGTTCCTGAGCTGATGGAACCAGTTTTTGTGTGTACTACATGACATTATGGATAGCTATTGAGACCTTAATGGGATCAGTCTCCTGTGCAGGAGGTGGAAGGTGAGGTTCATTCCAAAGGGAGCTGTGTTGGCTTGAGCAGGTCAGACCTCATGTACTGAGCCGGGACAACCGGAGCACTGGGAATCTGGTGCTCTGGGCTAAGGAGGACAGTTACAGCACAGCAGCCTCACTGTGCTCGAGCAGGGCCTACTCAGTGCCGGCAAGCAGTACTGTGCCTCTCCTCATGACCTTGCCTGACCCAAATTGATCAGCTTTGAGATCAGTATTTACTTTCTCCCCACTCTCAGTGTCATGGGCACTGCTGCTTCAAAGTGGTGTACATGAGAAAAGTCCCCTGCCTACTTTTCATACACATCTCTGTCATCTTCATGCTGAATTCTGTTCAGTGGCTTTCCCTTTGGCATAGAAGGAGAACAGGCTCTTTAGGATCTGCCCAGCAGCCTGCTGTGCACTGACTGTGAAACAAGGTGGTTTGGTAGGCAAGGTCTGGCTCTTCCCCTATGGATCTCAGAGCAAATCTACCTGGGAAACACAGGGGTATTCCAAGTTACAGGTCTGGTGCCCTTAGTCTCCCCACACCTTGATCCTCATCGCTTTGTGTAGAAGGCAGAGCCACAGTATCAGTTACACTCTGGGGTGAGTTAGTCAGGAAACAGCAGCTGTGAGGGTATCTCACTGGGGATTGGCATTCAGTGGGTGTGCGAAGCTCTCCCACACCCACAGAGATGCCAGGTACTACAGGAAGAGCACTAAACAGGAGGATCTGCAGTGTGGCATCACCCCACAGCCCTCCACCTCCACCTGCAGGCATCTCTGTGCCCTCCCAGGCTCCTGCAGGATACTGGCTGGGGTCGGTTACACGCTGTGCATCTGCCATGTGCCAAATCATAGCACTTTGTCACTCACACCTCTTTTCTGACCAATGCACACCCAATGTGTAACACACACTGGGATTTATGTCACCTCTGAATTTTCTCTGTGGTGTCAAATGTATTCAATTTGTCATCTACTATCTGTGGAGCAGACGGGAGCAAGGGGGGATTGTACAACTCACTTCCCAGTGGCAGAAGAGTCTCTGCCACGGGAGCAGCAGGAATGCTAAGCATCCCTGCTCGTGCCGTAGAGCTCTGCAGAGCCTTGCCAGGCTTCCCTCAGCTCCTCTGTGCAGGCACAGAAGCTGCCGCCTTTCCCAGGAGACCAGCACCATCCGTGTCCCTCAAGGCTGGGCAGGGCGCTGGAGGGACTCCCAGCTCTGGTGCACTGTGCATGGATTTGCACTCCTCTTCCAGGGTGGACAAGACACATCCGGCCATTCTGACTCCACAAGAGGCACCTGTATGACCAAGAGGTCACAACTCACTCTGTGGGCTGAGCCCAGGCTTCCCTGGGAGGCTGTTTGTTGAAATAGTTGCTCTCCTCAGCCACAAATAACTCGATGCATGGGAGAGAGGGAGGTGGTGTGATATCTGCCAGCCTCCATGCTCCTCTGCTCATCAGGACCTTAATCTTCACTGCCCTATGTGACTTCCTTCTTTCTTGTTTGCCTTGCTGGTGTGACTTTACCTTCTGTCTGAGCAAATATCACAGGGAAATCTCTTGTAAACAGGGGGACATGACATTTTTACAAGCTGAGTTCAAGACGCATGCTTGGTTATTTGCTTTAGAGCCCATAGACAAACTGGAGAAATGGTGTATTTCCCCAGGCTGTGCCCCTGGAGGGAGCCATGCTCTGTACAGCCTGGCCCGGGCTGTGCGGGTTCAGGCACTGGTCTTACATTGGCCCAGACCCTTCAGCTTTCCAGTAAAGAGAGCACAGGGGAAACCACCCTGAGCTCTCCAGGAGGTGTTCCGAGAAGCGTCACAGCTCTGTGTCTGTGTGTGTGCAAACCAGCTTGTCCACCTTCGCTCCCCAACTGCAGCTTTTCGCCTAGCTGGGTTCCTCGGGCTGGCTGCAGACCCCTTGTGCAGACGAGCCTCTGGTGCCACAAAGCACTATGTGGGCATCTGGTTACTTGACTGGGGGAGAAGAGTAGTTTAACAAGTAGAAAATAAGCTTGGCATCCTGGACTCCTAGTTCCTTTCCCTGGCCAGTCAATTGATGACAAGTTACCGTTGTGTCAGTGTTGCCCTCTTCAATGTACTGAGGGGCTTCTTAAAAATGACACTTCTTAGATGTGGTTGCCCAAAGTGTACTTGAAGCTCAGATACTGTTGCCCAGCTGAGCACCAGCCTTACGGCTCCTCTGCCAACACCTTTCCAAGAGTGGCCGTTTCTACCAGTGATGGCTTTTCTGGACACTGGTCCTGGCTTCCCTGTGTCTCACTTTTCCTGCCTCTGCTCCATCATGGGACTTAATGGTCAAGTAATATTTAAAAAGACTTAAAACCCAGATACTTTCATTGTGTGAATGATAGAGGGGTTGGTGATGAGCAGTGATAACACGCTGAACCAGGACTGCTGTGTGCCCTGGGACACCTTTCCCTGGTCTCTGCCCAGCTGCCTCCCTTGCTCTTCATCCGTCTGCCCTGGACAGGGGTGGGCCAGTTCCTCTGAGGAGACTGTAATCCCAGTGCAGTGACATACAGACTTTCCGTGGGGCCTCAAAGTGTCGCCAAAGTCACGAATCCTCAGTGTTGTTGGTGCTATTTATCAGGCATGTATGTAAACCGTCCGTAATGGCACTGGTTGGTTGTAGAGTGCACACAGGACAAATAAACAGCCTTTGCTCTGCTGCGGGGCCTGCCAGCCCAGGGTCTGCAGTGCCTTCAAAGACCAAATACCTTCAGCAAGGCTTGCAGGAGGAGAAACCATTCCTTTGTCACCAATGTCATAACTCAGTGCAGTTGATTTATTGCTTCCTGAGTCCCTCTCTCCAGTCCCACAGCGTTACCCTAGGCTGGTCGTGGTGTGTGCTCTCTGGGAGGGTGACTTAAACCAGGGCCGGTTCCTGTCGTCTGCCTCAAACAGGAATGAGATTGGGTTTTATTAGAAACAGCATGTGGGCAGTCTGAGCGAAACCAGCATTAGGAGCATGGCTCTGGCGCTGCTGGTGGGATGAGGAGGGGTGCAGCGGTGCCTGGCACATCCTCACAGGCTCTGGCTGAGCTGGACATGGCTTCGGAGCCAGGCCCCAGGCCAGTTCAGGGCCCAGACTGGGATTGCTATGCCTAGCATCAGGAGTGAGTGAAGAGAGAGAGACAACCAAACACGGAATGACTCACGATTTTACGTTCACGTTCCTTAGTGGAAAACAGAATTTTTTCCCTTTACAAGGAAATCCCCAGAGGCAATGTAACCTTAAATCTTTTTGCCATCAAAACTTCCCTTAAAAAGTATCTGCCCCTCTCCCACCACTAGAAAGAAATTAATTAAAATAAAATTTTAAAAAGAAATATTTTAAAGAAAACAGTATTTTTTCTTAGGCAGCAAATCAGTTTCCTAACAGGTTCTACACCAGGCACTATAAAGCTCCCAGTAAGAGCAGATAGGACATACCTGTGCGACCGCACCAGCGGCTTCCCGTGTGCGGGTGACACTCGGTGCAAATGCAAGTGGAAAGCTCATCTCTAGCAGCAGAGCTGACAGCTTACTGGCACCTATTGATCTCCCTCTCACCAGCGTTTGTCCTTCCTCTTCTTTCCTCCCAGCAGACGGGGTTTCCTATTGGGTGTGGAATGTGCTTATTGGTCCCGCTGCCCCAGGGACTTTCATTTTGGCAGGGAAAGAAAAGAGACGCCAGCAGACGAGAGGGTCTAACACCACTCCTGGTGGGTTTGGAGGGATGAGCAGCGTAGTTAGCAAAGTTAAATGGATTTATATGACATGGTTGTCTGCGATTGCAGAGGACTAGACTCAACACGCAGGCGATCTTTGCAGGCCTGGTTGCCAACTTGGGCATGTCACTCGGGTTTGGCTGCAAACGCAGCCTGGAGAGCCCCTCTCCACACTGGTGTCTGCCACAAACCTGCTTGGGCAAGTCACTTCCCTGCTCAGAGATGCTCCAAGAGGAAGTTATATTGGCTTCAGATGAACTTTCTGTTTATAAACTGGTGCGAGCTGCCGTGTTGACAGCTCCGTTTCAGCGTATTTCAGTGTGACCTGTCTCCCAGAGACATCCACGCAGGGGGCTGAGCCACTCTGACCTGTAAAGTGGTACCTTGGGTTAAAACAGTGATTGTGGAGCCAAACTCCTCAAAGCCAAATCTTCCCCACCTCGATGCCATCTGCCATCTGTGCTGTTGTGTATGGGGCAACTCCCAGTGAGGTGTTGCCAGGCTGAGGCTTTCTCCAAATAGCTATTTTTAGGGTTGATACTATAAATCCCAGTCTCTCCCACTTGCTGCTGGTTCTTATCTCCTTAAATCATGCATAGTAGCAGCTGCTTGGCTCTACCTCTTACTTCTCCCTCCAAAGGGAAGGGAAACTATTTTGAAATGTAATCCTTTTCCTCTTTTTTTGGCTGGGAAAGACCTGACCTGCAAAATGTGGGCCACTGAGTAACACCACCTTTCTGGTGCTTCAGAACTCCGGCCCTGCCGTGGGGCCAGGGGAGGATGGTGAGTTGTGCTGCCCCTCATAGGTCCCTGCGGAGAGCAGTTGAGGCAGCACTTGTCTGGGCACTTGGCCACTGGGGCAGCCAGCCCTCCAGAGCCCTGAGCACACGGTGCCAGGAGCAATCATCAGGTTTTCATGTCTGTTTAACATGAGCAGGTTCCTCAGGTGGGACGTGTTGTCCCACCACCCTGTAGGGTGACTGGTTGGCTGCTCCACCAGTGTGCACAAATGGTGCTCACTGCACTGCTCAGCCTTTATTTCCTCCTGCCCCGGCCCTCCCGGAGGCCCAGGGCAGCACCAGCTCTCAGCACAGGGACCCTCAGACCATACTGGGAAGGTCTGGTTGTGATTGTTGAGGTTTGGAGGGGTCCTGGGGTTTTAGAGGATTCACAACAAACCTCAAAGCTTGGCCTGCTGCGTCAAGCCCACTGCGTCACTCCGGATGTCAAGGCGGGTGCTCAAGTGTTGGACCACCATGGCTTGTTCCTTTTGGTGTCAAACTATTTATGATTCATGTGTTGCCGTGACATCCCTTCCTATTAAACACCTGGGCAAGTGACCCAGCTTGTCTTCCGCCAAAGCACCTGGAAAAATGCCCATCTGCCTGTGTTTAACCAGCAACCCTAGTGCTGACAGCACACTTGCCATCAGCCCCTTCCTCAGTCCTGGGTCCTGGCTCAGGGGCTCGTGGCTTGCAATGATGGCTCGTGTGGCTTTCAGTGCAGAGCACGGGGGGTGGCTCTGACAGTGTGCTGGGAAGGGGTCTGTGTGCCTCGTGAAGGCCCGTACGGGGCTGGCATTAGGCTCGCCAGGGTATGGCTGTGGGTGGGAGTATGGGTGCATTTTTGCAGCTCCCTCTGCTACTGTTTGCTCAGCTAACACAGTTGCTTTCATTCAAGAGCTAAATCACAAGGGGATAATTTGCAAATAGCAACTGTATGTTAAATACTAATTTGTATGTACATGTTTGGGTTGCTTTCCAAAGTCCATTTATCATCTCAGTCCCACTGCATCTGCTGCTACGAGGCTTTCTGCCAACTCAGCAGAATGGGAACTCCAACTAACCCTGCTCACACTTGTCTTGCTCCCAGCACCTCCGGAGGAGAACTGAACACGGCTGGGTCTGCCATGTGATGAGCCATGCCAGTGCTCGGAGCATGTTAGGGTTTCCATCCAACAGAAAATGCTAAACACGTCACGTTTACCTGGGCTTGCTGGCGTCTGTACCCAGCTCCTGCTGTCGTTATTCTACACTTGGAAAAACAGCCCAGAAAGTTTAGCTGGTAGAAACCACGAACTTCTCAGGACCCCTAAACTTGGTGCAAATTCTGGATGTACAGAGGAGGCTGATGGGAGACCCTCAGCCTGTGCCAGTCCATCAGCTTGTGGATTTGCATTTCTGCCCCTTCCCACTGGAGCTCCCACCAAAAAGCATCACTCCATGTCATGCACAGCACAAGCCCTGAGCCAGGCGCTCGCCCAGAGAGCCGAGGGCCTAAGTCATATCTGGGCCAGTATCTAATCTGGGCAGGTCTAAAACTAACCATGAGAAACAACAGCCCTGCTATAAAACAGACGGAGGCGAGTTTACTATGACTTCTTACACACCATTGAGGATCAAATCAGAGCAGTCCTGCTGCCTGTGGGTGTGCAGGTGGTGAAATCACCAGCACCACCAGTTGCACAAAGCAGATCAATACAGCTGAGCCCAGAGTCCGTTTTCTGGGGAGACTGGCATTGTATGTGAACTGGAATTTCCTGTAAACCAAGTGCCTCTGCAATAGACAGAAATGTCCAGGAAACAGCTGCACACACGCAAAGCACTTTTACTACTTGCCTGATGTTTTCCTCAGCATCACATTTTCATAAATTTTTTTAAAATGCTTAAATCCTGTGCAAACAACCTTTTTCTCACCGGCTTCCTGTATGACAGTGGCCAAGAGAAACAGCTTCATTTGGGGTGATCCATTTAAGCCACACACCATATTGTCTGGGAATATGGGGACCAGGGATTATTCAGTGGAGGCTGAAAAAAGTTAATATTTTATCAGCCACAGAGTAAACAGATAAAGCGGAAACCACTTTATATTTTTCTGAAATGTTAATAATGGGCTGATAATCTCCAAAGCCTGCATACTTCCTGTGATTCAAAAGGGACTGCATGTACTCAGCATTCGCAGTGTGGACCTGGCACAAGTTACACGCCCTCTCCAAGAAAGGATTACCGTTGGTCTGGATGAGAACATGCAACAGAAACCAAAAACCTGCTTTCTACAGCTTAATGGAAATTGGAGAGTCACAGGGAATAGCAGACAGGGTGACTGGCAGCCCTGGATACCTGCCTGGATCCTGACCCACACATCTCCTTAGACCTGGGGCCCAGCAACACTAGTTTGAATCCTAGACAGACCTGTAAGTGGCTTGGCACCTGTGTAAAGATTGTCTTTCATTATCTTTAATTGTTGAACTGTGGAAGGACTTGAAGGTTTGGGTCAATCCTGACTTATTAGAATGCGATTCACAATGAGGGATCCTACCACACATCTGCCACAGGACAGCAGTCTGTCTTCCTCCTCCAGTCCCAGAGCCTGCAGCAGGGGCCCTGTGCCCTGCTGGGCTGGAGCCAGCAGCCCAGCTCTGATGGTGACGGGGGTTTGCATCCCATGCTTAGCCCAGCCAGGGGGACTGGCCCCTGCCCACGTGAAAAGGCCCACAGTGCACAAGTACCTTCATATGAATCTGGAGAGCACTTGCACGGGAAGGACAAAACTGCAGGTCACCTTTGCCTTGTGCTTAGTGATGCTTGGTCTCCAGTTCCAACATTCTGCCTCCTGACAGGTCAAATGAGACTTTTCCCAAACATCAGTGACTGTAACCCAACGCACTTTGAGATGTGTCTCCTGAAGAGGCTCATGTTGGTGCTTATTCGCTGCAGGCTGATCTGAGGGCAGAAACGTCAGACATCACTCTCCGTCCCAAGAAGTATTTCCAGTTTAGATTATATCAAGTCTCTGCAAACTTATCCAGCTCTTATATCCAGAGTGATTGTATTGAAATAGAAATCAAATTCTTGTATTTGGTCTACATATATCATTTCTCTGGCTTTGTACCTGGGAACCCTGATGCTTTTCTGGCAGAAGTTGAAAGTTTCTGCCATTTACAGACCTGTGCAAAAACTGACAGGTATAAAATTCCTTTCTTGTGCCAACTTAATGCCATTTTTCTTTTGCAATCAGGGATCTAAACACACACACATAGTTTCTATAGCTATTGCCAAAGCCTGGGGGGGTGTTGCAGTCTCCCCTTTCTCCAGAGTTTCAGTCAGACTCGGTGTTTTTTGACAAAGGGTAACGTAGCTCTGAAGGAGTGGAGCCTGAGCAGAGCTAACCCTGCAGCCCCCACCGGCAGCAGGCGCTGACCCTGCTCGCGGGTTAGGCTCTGCCTCAGGTCTCTGCACGCACAGCCCTCTGTCTTTATTCAGGATGTACCCACTGCCAAGTGCAACAGATAATAACAACTCGTCCCTGCATTGGTGGCTCTTCCTCCAGACAGCTAGATACACCTCTTCCACTTCCATCATCAGAAACAAAGGGGACTTACCCTAATTTGTTGGTAAATATGAAGCGAATAATATTCCCGGGAGATCACAGTCTTTTCTTTCTCATTGTTCAAATTTAATATAACTCAAATATAAAATGTAGGGAGTTTTCCCATGTCCTTTCTTTTAATTAAAATCCAGTATTTTCCCAGTGTCATTTAGGTTTTGTTATGCAGCAGGTACATATTACATTTTAAACCATTTAAATGAAGTTTAAAAAACACTGTGCAATTTTTTATATTACTCACTGAAACTCCACTTGTAACCAGTGTTCTGTAGGTCTTACCAGCAAAAGTCTTTTCATATTACCTTTCTGTTGTTGCTACATTTTCAGTGCAAGTTGCATATGAACAGGGAGGGCAGGAGCCCCAGAGCTCCATTGCCTCTTTGCTGCTGGTGGATGGAGGGGTCCCTCCAGCACCGCCCAGAGGTTCATAGCTTTGATCAGGAACACTTGCAGGAGACACACAGCCCACACGCATCCCAGGCATTGAAGAAGGGCAAGGCAGACAGAAGCTGATGATCATGGTGACAGCTCCTCTGTGTTGACCTCCAGCATCTAATCTAGGAAGGCTTTGCATTAGACCAGTTCACTCCTGCAGATACCACCCACCCAGGAGCAGAGGAGCTGTGTCTGTGAGTGAGAGGTGCTATATTCTTCCGTGTCCAGCCCAGTGAGCCACGGATTCTTGCATATGTCCCTGGTCCTTGCTGCCCACCCTCAGCTCGAATCCAGCCCACCCAAAGCCCTACTGTATGGAAGGGAGCTCCTCCGAGAGGATGTCAGGCTGTTTCAGGCCTGGGGAGAAGGGGAGGTGGTGGAAAACACACTGACTGTTGCAGCATTGGCCCCAGGCAGCTCTTCCAGGGAGCTGTGTGTGCAAAGGGGATGCCTGATGGGATTCCCAGACGTTCTGGCTCCCACTCTTGCCCAGTTTCAAGTAAACACTTCGGTACCACTTCCCTTTTAAATTCCTGTTTCCCTTTGCAGGCACATGGGCAAGACGAACTCACATTCCTGAGTCAAATGGGCCAACACAACCAAACTGGTTGTGCCTTAAAATACTTTTTTCTACTCTTTCCCTCTTCTTTTTTTTTTTTCTCCTTTCCTTTTGCGTGTGTGTTGCTGTTTCCACAGCAATAACTAAATATTGACATGCAACATTCACCAAACAAGAAAAACGAGCATGTGAATAAACAGGAGCTGAACCAGAGGGCTGTGTGGTGGCAGGGCTGGCGGGTCTGCTCCATACCAGGTGGCAGCAAGAAGGCACCTGCCACCCACCACCCCTTCCCGGGGCACGGGACCGCACAGGCTGGCGATCCACAGCGTTCAGCCCTGGCTGCCGGCAGAATTGTGTGTACCATCACTGTGAGTTTGATGCTGGGGACGCTACTGGGATAACCTGATCATCAGGGAAATACCTCTCCCTGTTTATCGTAAGAATCCATGTGAATAGTGTGAATTTCCAGTATCCACACCGGTCTCCATCCATCAGCTCGCCTGCATTCCCCAGCAGGTGTTTTTGGGAGTTACTTTTTAGAAACGTAAAGCTCAGCTGAGATGCAACATCTGTTTTGCAGCAAGATCTTGAATTTTGCACAGTTGTAGGGCTGGATTGGAGGCTGAGGGTGTTAAATGACTTGCTTAGGTTCAAAATGTTGGGCAGGGGCTTAGGTGGGATTAGAGCCCAGGATGCTCACAGCTTAGTCCTCGCCTACTCTAACCGCTTCTCAGCCACGTGGTCTCTTTGGGTGCAAGGAGAAATTGTTCATGACATCAGGGTGTGTAATTCTGTAGCTGCATGCACCAGCAAATTATTTGCCTAGAAAGAAATGTAATCAATCTCTAGTTAAAATTCAGCTTCATGTTACCTTTGGCATAGGATTCGTTAGAGCTGAGGATCACTGTGATGAGAACAGCTCAGAGAGCAGGAGATCCATTTCATGAAGACGTCAGGGTTTAAAATTTGATTTCACTCCAAGTGAAAATGAACACAGAAAATGTTGCAGCTTTCCTCAAGGTCTGTTCTCAGCTTCTGCCCAATGCCATACATAGATCATGTTCCATAAGCCTTTTATTATCTGGCGAGGTTTCCAATCCTTGTCTCATTTAGATACACATTTTTGAGTGCATCCCAATTTTTTCCACATCCTTTTGAAGGATAGGTCCAGAGCAGACAGAATATCCTTGCAGTAGTCTCATTCATTCCTCAGGCAAAGATAATGTCATTTTCATTTCACCTTGATAGTACCACAGAATCAGAGAATGTTGTGGGGCTGGAAGGGTCCTCTGGAAATCATCCACTCCACCCCCCTGCTGGAGCAGGTCCCACAGGAGCATGTCCAGCGGGGTTTGAAAGTCCCCAGAGATGGAGACTCCACCGCCCCTCTGGGCAGGCTCTGCCAGGGCTCTACCACCCTCACAGCAAACAAGTTCCTCCTCATGTTTAGATTTAGATTTAGATTCTGTTTGAGTTTGCGCCCATTTCCTCTTGTCCTGAAATCTTTTTGAGTTCAGATGCTCTTAGCCATAGTTTTGCACTGATGTTTCTGTGCTCCTGGGTCCCTTCCAATGTTTTTAGTGCTTCACATCTTAGAAGTGTGTTTTCACACTGGCTGTTTGTTTTTTTCAAGTGTGTGATGATCAAAGGAACCAGAGCTCTGCAGCCATCTATGGAGCTGCTCTTCACCCGTTACCAGCTCCTGCATGGGCTGGTTGAGCCAGTTCCAGGTGTTACCCCTACTCAAATTTGCATTTGGTCCAATATCCTTAAGGAAGAAACTGGCTAGTGTTTGGTCAAGAGCAGCGCCTGTAGGACACCTCCTGAAAGAGCCCCACCTCATCACAGGTCCCCATTTACATCTACTTTGTGTTTGATCAGTTCCCTAATTGTAATCAATTTAGGAGATTCTGCAGTGCCTCATAGAGTGCTTACTGTTTTTACCACAATGTCTTGTAGGCAAACCTTAAGCCTTACAGGAAACTCTGTATTATATCAACACAAGCATTTGTGTTAATGAAGCTTGTAATTCCATCAAAAAACAAGGTAGCATTAGTTTGGCAAAACCTATTTTCCACAGAACTCTGCTGACTGGCATGAAATATGCTACCTTTAAATTCTTCAATGCTTGTATCCAGTATCAGTCTTTCCACAGCTGAATGCAGAATCAATATCAGATTAACTCAGTTAATACCACATGGGGTTTCCCCTCTACCCCTGTTCAAATGTTGGCACAATTTGCAAATTCTCCTCAGTCTCCCTCGTGTTCCAGAATTTCCTTAAACCCAGCAGCAGCAGGCCATAGAGCTCCTGCTTCTGCTCATCTTAAAGCACTTGGCTGCCTCCTGATGAAAGTTCTCCCTGCTTTCGGATGGACCAGAGGATGTCATTGTCACTGAAGGATATAAACATACAACTTTTCTTTCTTTTCAAATTCAGAACAGAAACAAGTGCTTCCTGACCCAGGGACTGGTCACACTTGGCTGTGATGGGGCTCCTTACTCCTGGATGAGTTTCTTCGTTTTCCATTGCTGCTCTTACTCTGAAAGGCAGTTTTCATTTCTCTCTCTCCCAGATGGGAGAGGCAACACCAACTGCTCTCTTAAGAGTGTACCATGACACAGGAGGGGCTTCGTTTCCCCGGTTGTTTGTCATAGCATAGTTCTGATTAAGCATATGTTTAAGTACTTAATTAAGATCTGAACAATTCCTTAACTCCAGTGGAGAACACCAGCAAGGGTTGACCTCTCATGCAGAAGGAGGGGACGGTCCTTTCTGCAGAACTTAATATCCAGTGTGTGCGCAGAGCGTGACGTTGTAGTGCCTGACCTGCGCTGTCGAACTCCTGCCACGGGCTGCAGGAGAGCCAGGACTCATGCTTCACTTGTCTGTACTGCAACAGATCTCACTTTTTCTAGTAAACACTTACTTTCTATACGCCACTTTGAATTCTTTATTTCAGGTACAGATGCTCCTGAGCAAATGTTTTGTCTCACTGCCAGATCTGTGGGTTTAGACAGGTATGGAGGGCTGTAGTAAGATTTGGCTGACTCACAGAACCATTGGTTTTCAGCCACTAACCAGCATGGAAGCCCAGTGTGCAAAATTGAGTTCTGTTGAGTGCAGAGAGTTTTGTGTAACAGGAAGTTTTAGGTTTGCCGAGCCAAGGAAACTCTCTCAAGCTTATCACATCTGTCTGATCGTATTTTTCACTGACAAAGACATGATCCTCCTTTGTCAGCTCATGCCACGGCAGAGACATCTGCTGAGCCTGAGCACTGGGCAGAGTTATGGCTCGGTGCAGCTTTGACTTTGTCTTGAACAAGCTCTGGGTGATGCCTGATGAAAACTTACCATGCTTTGTAGAGGTGTAAGCCCTTTTCTTAATCTGTTCCTGAGCAGAACCTTTGCCTCTCGCTGATGTTACCCAGACAAATCTCTGTGGGTAGTGTGTGATTTGCCACCTTAGGCCCACAGAGGTGTTTTGCTCTGCTTGGCTAGTGGCATTATTTCAAAAGGGAGGATATCCAGACTTGTTTGCTAATAAAAGTCATCGATAATCATGTGTGTAAAGTTGATGAATTTCCTGACACTTGCCAGTGTTTTCACATTAAGCCAGGGGCTGTCCAAATTCTTGTAAGTAATAAATCACATGCCTCACCCTCCACACAACAGCAGAGCCAAGTTTATTGAATTCAATATTCACACGGTGCCTATTCATCTGCTTGTGCTGGGGACCCATTCAGGTGAGCACAGGCATCCTGTCAGTCGCTGGCGAGCAGTTTGCAGACTGGGGTGAAGGTGCCCCCTTACCATACCCTGTGCCCAAGTTGCAATGGTTTCCTCAGTGCCTTGGAGAATGGGCTATGCCCAGGGCTGAAAGAAGCCAACAAGCAGCCCACGGCTGCTCTCTGTACCTGCTGGAGCTGGATCAGGCCATTCCTCTGCTTGCAAAGAGCTTGGCCACCTGATGCTATCACCAGACCCTTCCTCTCGCCCCTTGTGCGACCGTATTCAAACAAACCCTGCATCCCGTGAAGCAGACTGTCACAATAAAGATTTAACAAGAATATTAATGTCACTGGCTGGAGAGAAAGATGCTGTCTAAATGATTATTTTCCTTGAGTGTTTTAACAGAAGTTTTAGTTCAGTGTGAAGAGCAGCTTTGCCTCCTTTTGTAAGAATTGGCAGGAAGAGGTAATATTTTAGCTGACGCGTAATCTATCTTGACTCTATTGCTTTTTTATTGTTTGTCAGAAAGGCCCTGGGGGTAAACATTATTTCTTTGTCTGTTTGGGCCCTGGCTTTGTGCCAGGGACACATTTCTCACACCAAGCATGTTTCTGCATACCGGTGGGGGATAGTCTGGGTGAGGACAAATTACCAGCTCTGCGCACAGGCCTCTCAGGTGCCATTTACACATCTGTGGAGAGGTCACAGGAGTCAGAGAGTGTGAGAAGGAACGGGCTGCAGGGAGCTTCCCAAGCTCCCCTGGAAGTTGTCAGCTGGTGGTGTCAGCACAGCATCTCGCACCTTGCTCGGTGGAAGAGCCTCTGAGTGCTTGGCCAGCGGTTAGGGGACAGCCAGCCAGATACTGCTGTGTGCGCAGACGAGCCCCAAAACTGACTTACCAATGATTTACTGATTCGGGTGAAACAGGAGATCGCCTGATCTCCTGCAGCATTCCATAAAGAAAGAGCTGACTTAGATTCCCAGCAAAGCTCTTGAGGTTTGCAGTTTGCAGAGCTTGTCTCCTTAAGTGCCAGCTCTGGAGTCAGTTTTCCTGGGACACCAAACACACAGCGATTGCCTAGCACATTTGTTATCATCTGCACCTAATAAAAGCTTACGATTTTACGCCCTCCTCTGTTCCACTATCTCTCTATCAACTCTTCTGCAAGTTGTTGAGATATTAAGTCTGTGCTTTTCTGGCCTCTTCAGTCCTTGGGGCTTGTATGGGCAGTTCTCTCTCTTAAACTGAATGCGAACATCCCCAAGGCAGAAGGTTTCCCAGTCAGGAGGCTGCTGGAACTCTACTGCTGAAATCCAGCCCACTTTTCATCTGCTGCTCCTACCACTGAGGTAGAGACTGTTTGGCCGGATTTGACCACTGTAAATACTCCTCTGTGTGACAAGACCAGTTGTTCTTGCTCTTGTCTTTAAAATTATTTCTACACCAGGTTTGGTTTATACCTATTGCCAAAATCAGGTTAGCTCCTGGTGTCATGCACTGGGTCTCAGCATCTGCTGTGCATGGTTCAGTATTGTACAGATGCAGGCAGAAATCCCAGAAAACAAGTCCCCAGGAAGGTGTCATCTGCCCACCCTTCTCTGTAGGCACTGGGTCTCTGTACAGCAGAAGACCTAGAGCAGGGTATTTTTCTGAGTGTCTACTTTACTACCACAAAGTAGATAGCGCAGCTATGAATACTCTTCACGATTTCTGCTCACTCTGATTTTTTTCAAAGTCATTTAGGGAAGTTCCTCTCTTTCCACAATAAATACAGCAACAAGTATTTTATTAGAAAGAAGGTGAAGGAACAGGCATGTCTGCTGTCATGTGCAGAACGTGAGCAGTCATCCTTCAGACCTGGGTTCAGCTCCTGGGTGGGTGACAAGCCAACCCTGCCCTCTCCTCGTGGCTGTACGTGGTGGCTCTTCAGTCCAGCGGGTCAGTAAGGAGGAGAGGACTTGCACAGCCAAGTCTAGTCCATGTATGTAGTGTATGTAGGGGATACAGATATGTAATATCTGCTTAGATCCTTCTGTAAACTGGTTAGAGGTTTCTATCCCGTGGGTGCCCCATGTGTTACTCCACTACACCTTGTAATAAGCTCAGTGCAGTCCCACTGCACAAGCTGCAGTGCTCTGTGGAAGCAGGGATGATGCATTCCTCATCGAAAGCTGGCTGTGATGAGAGTTAGCAGGAAATGGGCCTTTAGATCAGGGGGTTTCCTTACATTTCTTTTACTACATCCATTAAGCTTGCTTCCCCCACATCTGGCATGTTGGGGCCTTCTAATCCTTAAATCAGCTACGAGAGAAAGAATGGAAAAGGAATTGAAATGACAAAAGAGCTCCTCCTTTTGTAGGGGTAAAAGCAAGGAGAGTGAAGCGGGAACAGACTTTAATATATTTGCTCTTTCAGGGCTGGGTGCAACTACTGGGCTGTTGTTTTTGTTGAAAGCTCTGGGGGCAAAGAGGTTTTTGTGAATGTTTTACAAGTCTCTGGATGACGGTTTGAAACTGCTGCAAGAAATGTGATTCCTGGCTTAGCAGACAGGTTCTGCAAGTCAAGCTTTCTGTTTATTTTAATATTTCAGGGATCCTTCAGTGTGTGTCACAGGGACAAAAAGAAAGGGGAAAACTCCTCCTCCTGCATGAACCCGGCCACAGAATTGTCTTAAAGGTGCCGAGTTCCTGCAAGCCACATGCCAACACATACTGTCCACTCCCCAGTCCAACCATCTCGGCAGGGAATTCCTGCTGGGCCGATCCATGGCTTCACCTGTGGGCTTGGGGCTTGTACTAACACCCTGAGTATGCTCAGGCTAGATGTAAGTGTAAGGAAGGGTTCTGTACTGGGGAAGCTGGGGACACACACAGGCAGTCTGCTCCATCTCTCATGTCGATGATCTCCTCAATCAACTACATAAAGACTCCAGAACCAACCATAAGGAGGGTTAAAACAGTAATAATATATATAATTTGTAGCTCTAAGTGCGTCAATCTGTTCCTAATGGCTGTAACTCGCTGTGAGGGGCACAGAGGGTTTGTCCTGGTGACCAAGGCTGCGGTACAGGAGGGTCTGTGTCCCAGGGACACGGTACTTGTCTGTGGATGCCCAGCGTGGCAGTGAATGTTCTCTCAGGCACGTTTTCCAGAGCTGCTGCTGAAGGCTGTGGTCAGACAGCTGGCTACATGGTGGGCTCCATCAGCTAAACTGGCCAGGCTTTGCTGTCCAGATCCTTACAGCACATTTCCACAACTGGGAAGGCTTTTGCCAGTTCCACCCTTGTGGTTGTTATTTCTCTGTATTTGCAGTTAAATGACCGATGTGCTTCTTCCCAAATTCCTCTGACTTTAAAACAGCTTTCAGAGGTACAAACGATAACTGGGCAGTCAGCTGTGGAGTCTGCCTTCGTATCGGAAGTGGGAGAGTACATTTTCTGAGGAATTAGTTGTTTTTTGTAAAGCTGTTTGTAAAGGATGTGCTGTAGTCGATGCCACCTGAAATGTGCAGTCATGCTTCATTCTCAGAGACGGGCTACAATGAGGCACAGGCCTCTTAGGGAAGATGAGCCTGTGAGATTGTGACCGAGCTTCCTTCACCTTGGCAAGTACTTTGCCAGCTCTGCCCATCTCGTTGCATCCCCATGGAGGAGGTTTTGCTTTGGGGCTCTGAGCAATGGAAGGTGCTACAGCAACTCTGAAGGGAAGGCAGGTAGACTGGAGTGGAAGGAAGCACAGGAGTTGTCCCCGTCCCCAGCCAAGCCCATTCCTCTATGGCAGTGACTGATTGAACGGCAGGATGATAAGGACAAAGGGGAGTTGCAGTGTTTTGAATAGCAAACGGAAATGCCTTTAGCCTTGATTAATCTCATTGAGCTCCCAGTTTGGAAGGGAACTGGAGGGCAGACCTGGGAATTTTAGTCAAGCCAGGGAAAAAGGCACCTTTGTTCCCAACAGGTAATTAATTTAATTTTACAGGAATGTTGATACTTTACACCTATAAGTGCGCCTTCATAGCCCATAAAGCCTTGCCTGATGCACAGATGGTTTGCTCTTAGAAAAACAAGGGAAAATGTGGTCCGTTTGGCTGAAATAAACCTTCTTACTAAGGAGAATTATAGGACAATAGAGTAGAAATCTGTCAAACACATAATCCATAGCCACTGAAAAGCAAGAAGCTGACAGAGCTATTTGTCCAGTGGTTTCTTTTTCATTGTGCGTCACATTTTAATGTATGAACATCCTTCCTAGAGGGAGCCAGTGCCTTCATTGGGTTTCCAGGTTTGGGGACAACTGAACAGTTTTGTCCTGAAGTCGTCAGACAGTGTTTCTTGTCAGGGCTTCACGGGGAGTTTGGGTGGATTGACACAATATTGGACAGGCGGGATTCAGCCCTGACTTTTGAACATAGATGTGTCTGCATGAGCCCTGGGTTCCCTGCAACTGAGAAGTGAGCAGCTCAAGTCAAGTCTGGTGCTAACAGTGAAAGATTGTTCTTTGCTGACTGATTTATGGATTTATGGAAGGAAAAAGTTAACAGCAACAACTGCTGCAAGCTCCCCCTCAGAGATGTAGTGGTACGGTGACAGCCAGGCAGACCACTAGGAGAGCTGGCACGAAGCAGTGTCACCCCATGCCCAGGCCATTGAGGCTGTAGCAGACCCAAACTAAGTCCTAAGAGAGGCTTGGGGTGTTTTCTAGCTTAAACCACAGTCTTGCACAGTCATAAATGGACTGAAAGCTCGAGAAAAGTCCCAGCAGACAGAGCAGTTTGTGACAACGGAAATCTGAGCCTCTCCCGTGGGAGGGATGTATGTGGGATGTGGCCAGGGCGCTCAAACAGAGACCTGATAGACCAACCACTTGACAGATCCCAAAAAACATCTGGGTGGAAAAAGGACAAATGAGATGATCCTGTCTATCCTCAATTTGTCAACAATTCAAGTTCCACAGCATGATCTTAACCCGAGTACCCACCAGAGCAGAGTCAGGCACAACCTCCAGCAGCATCCAGTCCGCAGCATCCCCTCCCCTCTCCACGTGAGAACAGGCCTCATCAGCAACCCCTGCTCGTGGGGTCTCTGGCCCTGGAAATGTAAAGGTTCTTTCAAGGTCAGAAGAAAATCCTCAAATAGTCAATGACATCATCTGAGGACATAGACATTCAGCCAACAAAAACCCAGGCACCTGCAGATGGGTGGCCAAGCAGGGAAGGGTTTTATGAGAAAAATAGGGTCCAGGCTGGAAACAAGAGTGTGTTTTAAGCACTGGAGCAAATGCCAAATGTACTGAGGAGTCTGGAGCTTAAAATCATGTCCTTTTCCCCCAAAGCTATATATCCCTTCTCTCACTTTGCTTGTCTAAGCAAGTGCAATCAGAAGACAAATGCGAAACAAAATGAGGGAATAATAGAAAATTCAGAGTGAGAACTCTTCAAAAGAGCAAGAGGAAGCAGTCACTGGAGCCTTATCTGCAGCTGCTTTGGAAACATCGGGGCAACCGGGGCAAGCCAGAAAGCTGCATCCATCTGGAACCAGGGAGGAGAAAGATCTGACAGCTCCCCCAGACAAGGGGCAGGTTAGTCTGATGCTGCCCATCTCTCTCACACTGAGCCCCCACAAGTTCACATGGAGATTGCTGAGATCCAGCAAACTGTTTGCAGACTTCAAAGCAAAGAATTTTGCACAACAGCTCATGGAAGAGGCTGCCAAGAACAACACTCTACCTCTGGGATTTACATACGTATCAAAGCATTTATAACACACCCCTGCACAGATTAATAGTCTGTGTGTGAGTGAATGGATGACGAGAGAGCAGGTACCACATCTGGTTCTCATGCCAGGGTTCTTCTGATGGCACTAAGAAGAGCAGAAGGTGCTTTGAGCAAAACTTGGATATCAGAGAAGATCAAGAGAGGATATTTAAGGCCAGGAGAAAGCCTGTGCCCACCTATGACACTGGATCAAGCCCAGGACTTAGCAGGCAGCAATGGGTTTGATGGGCCCAAAGCTGGCTCCAGTCTGTGTCAGAACCTGAGCAGTCTCTGCATCCTTCTTGGGGCAGGAGTACACAAAAATGATCCAGCCACTTTGTGCTTCAGCTGCCCTGGCTTTGCCAAGCTGAGGGCTCTGCGCTGCAGGACCGAGACACGGGCTGTCTAGACTGCACGTGCAGGATCACAGGCTCCGTTCTGGGAGTTGGATGACAACATTTCATAGAGGCAATATTATATTTTCTGTGTTGCCCAATAGCAACAACTCCATGTCGGGAGGACCCTTGTGGGGGCAGCTGGGTTCCTGTGGGGAGAGCTGCCGAGGCGCTTTGCGGGATTTCCCGTGGCGTGTGGGAGCTCAGCGGGCTGCCCGGAGCCCGGGCTCCTGCAACCACAGCCTGTCCATCAGCACTTCACCCCATGTGTGATTACAATGGTTTTCACCACCCTCACCCCTCTCCGTCATGTGTTTATAATCACCACCATTATTCTAGAGTTACAGAGCAGAAGCACCCTATGCAAATCAGGGATGCCAGGGGTCAGCTAATGAATTGGTTACACCCTTTCCTTCCAAAAAAACCCCAAGCCCTTGGAGGGATACTCACCATGACCACAGGAAATGCAAATGCAGTGAAAACTACAAAGAGCTGAGTCACTTTTTGGGGGTTTTTTCATAGCACATCTTTGACCTAAACAGCTGAGCTTCAGATGCAGGGACATGTTGGGCTGCAGTGAAACCATTTCGGGAAGCTTTGCTTGCTCTCACAGTTACATCCCTCAGATCTCACTCAAGACCTGCAGGCTGGGCTCCTGGTTCTGCACACATGGCAGCAAACCCACTCTGTTGTGCCACCTTGCAAGGACATCATGACCAACCCATGAGACCCATCATCACAGGGTGTGAGCCTCAGCAGTTGCTTGACTCCCCCTTAGAGCTGGGGTTTGTAATATCGTCCCCATCAGCAGAACTTGCTGCTAAGGTCATACATGTTATTTCTGTTGAGCTTTGTCATCACCCTCCCGTTGCTGCAGCACTGGTGAGCAAGCGCCTGTCCCAGTTAGCTGCGCGGTGAGCACTGGCTCTGTGGTGACCACGGAGGCTGGTGAGAGCTCAGAGGAAGGGCAGCCCTACAGCAAACAGGGCCTGGCTACCCAAAGCAACACATAAGCCACTTGCTGAAGTGGCATGTAAATGCCACCCGGGCATCTGAAGGCTTTTTGTGGCATCTGCCCTTTGCCATGGACCTCAAACACATTGTGCTGGGACCCCTCCAGTGCACGTCCCAGTGTGGATAGACAGTCAGCTGTGCCCTTCCCTGTGGCGTGGTTGTGGCCTGCAGTCCCTGGGCACCTCCATTCAATTTGCCCATCTCAGTGTCCAGCCGGAGCCCAGCATGGCAGCGTAGGCTAAAGTCACCCCACAGTAGCACAGGAGAGTCTGTGGTCCCGCTGCTGATGAAGATGAAGCAAGTTCCAGTAAGACACATTGTCTTTCCAGAGAGGGTAGAGACTCTGCTCAGGACGTATTAAACACATGCTCTAGTTAATTTATGTGACCTGGCACTCTGAAAACTAATAAAACCAGTTTATGCTTTTACTTGCATATGATTAATGGCAAAGCTCTCCATCATATATCACAGATCATGCCCTAGCTAGGACAAAATATACAGATTATGGGAGAAATTAGGAATTAACAAAACAGCCATTAACTGAGCGAGAAATACTCTACCACAGTCCTGCTGTAAATCAGAAAATCACCCTGTGACAGTTCTCCCTGGCTCTTTATGCATTGGGCTGTTTGGAGCACGACAAGCAGACAAGAGCAAGAGGGTTCCTCTCTCCCAGCTCTCAGGTTGGTGCCTGCTCAGTGCAAGGTGCTAGTTTGACCCGTGGTATCTGTATCGCTGTCCTCAAAGAGCTTGTGGCCACAGCAGGGAAAGTCAGTGGTACCAGCTGCCTCTCCTGTATTCACTGGTTTCCCTCTGCTCCTTCTGCAGGCCCTGGCAGTTCAGGGGACAATTAACTTGCAGTAATACTTAATATGTTCCCAAAGGTGCAAAGCAAGGGAGCTTCCCCTCTCAGGATAGGCAGGATGCAAGGTGCAAAGGCTAAATTAAAAATGTTGCAGTACATGTCACTGCAGGCAGATGCAGGTTTCCAGGAGGGAAGGGGTCAGCTGAGCAGAGTCAGACCTGGAGTCCCTCTGGATCACAGGAGCCAGGGCTGTGAGAGCTTGTATTCTCCCAGCGCTTGTCCTGCCTGACACAGGGTGCCCATCTTGCTGCGGACGTTCAACAGAGGCAGCATGATCAAAGCTTGCCTTCCTGCCACTTTCCCAATAGGTTTATTTCCTGACCCAGGCAACATCACCGGGGCGGCAAGAAAAAACAGTGGCAAACAGGCACATCCTTTGCGGGATTCTCAGAGGGACGGAGGCAGACCTTGCCCAGCAGGATGTGGGGAGCCAGGGCACTGCGACTGGTCACCTGCCACCAGCAGAAACAAAACAAAAAAGATGCTTCACAATGGTGAAAAATAAAATAGAGAGCAACGAGGGTATTTATGTCATTTCCTGATGGGCCATCCTAGAGCATGATAACAGGATGGGGTCCCACTGTCAGTTCCTGGATAGCTCAGGCTATTTCCCATAACCCCAGTGACTAAATAGTGCCGTGAGGGGAGCCTGAAGCCGTGACGCATCCTGCTTCCCCATCCAGATTTCCCCAGGCACCACAGCCGGCACCTGGTCCACGCAGGAAGTGAGGAACCACCCCCAACATGCCCTGGGAACCACAAGCCTTTTACTGGCTTTGAAAGAGTGGCAAGAGCGAGCAAAACCATCCAGCTTTGGGAGTATTTGCCCTGCAAAGTGGCCTGGGGTCTCCAGTTCCCACCCACTCCCCTTGCTAGCCAGGGCCTTGGCAAGGTGCATGGAGATAGCACTGGGTCTAACCACAGCTCCACCAAACCCAACGTCCTTGCCCTCACAGCAGTTACTTGATGGATCATCTGGAAAGACAAACCCCCTTAAAGCTTTTTGAGGATTCAGATAAACCTCTCATGGCCCATCAGGTGTCTCCATTGACATGTTCCTCTGGATCATGTGTATAACTTGTCATTTTCTATCTGTTCTGTGACTTGCTGCTGCTGCACCATCCATCCTTAGACAAACCTGCCTATGGCTGTGCCGAGACCCCACAGCCTCCTTTCCCAAGTGCCCGTGATGAGCCCTTCACCGGCTCCTGGAGAGCCTCAGCCTGCTTGGAGAGCTGACGCTAAAGTTGCCCAGGACCTGCTCACTGCCCAAGATGTGCTTGTTGCTAGTTCCCAGAAGAGTTGTTGAAAAAAAATTCTAATTTCAGGTGAATGTAGCAGACATTGAGTGAATTTTTGCAGCGGCTTCATGGTGTCCAAAATGGGAACTTCCTTTTGTTAAGACACATCAGCCAAGGTTTCAAAAGGTCTGGAGTAACTATCTGGTGCTTTAACATACGATAATGCTTTTCTTCGGTTTCGACACGGGAGATGCTGTGTGGTATTAACTGCAGGGAAATCAGGTGCTATTTCAGTCGGACAAAAATGATCCGCTTCAGAAATAAGTTCGTGTCCCTTTTGCTCCCAAATGACATAGTTCAACATACTCATAAAAATTCACAGCCAGCTGTACAGCCTCGTTCAGCAACAGAAGCCCTTTACTAGTAACTGACACTTTAATAGCTGCAGAGATACTAGTAAAACAGTTAGAGAATACTTTTTAGAAGTTGGATTTTGTTATTCTCTTAAACACTGTGCTCCTGAGGGGCAGGTACTAGAGGACTAATGAGGTGGTACTAGTTCTGCCATTAGTAAAAGAATAAAAGGCAGTTTATTTCTGCCCCAAACTAAAGCCAGAGTAGCAGACCCAGCGTTTTTCCTGTGCCCCAGGCTGCAGACCAGGTGCTGTGCAGAGAAGATGCTCCCTTAGCCTGAATCTCGCCAGCAGCCCTGAGCTTGACGGCTCCGGCCCTGCCAAAGGCGCTCCATCCCTTTGAGAGACAGACATTTTTTGCCTCATATATGATGTAAAATCAGTTTCATAATACAAGCAAAATCTATCATAATCTCTTCATGCTCGGTGCTTATTTGAGAGCCAGCTGCAGCTGTCACAGCCTAATACTCTCCGCTTAGGGTCCGTGTGTGCACAGCTGGCCCCAGCCCAGCACCTGCCCGCGGCCCTCAGAAGCCAGCCGGGATCCCCCCGTTGGCTCTGGGCTCTGGTACTCCACCGCTGGTTTTATTTTGAAACCCCCCATGAAAAACGTGCTGAGGGGAGGGTGCCTATTCAAGCCAGCCTGGTGGGATTATTTGGGCTTAGAGAGCAAAGTGTCAGGTTTGTGTTTAATGAATATCTCCATCAATCATCCCCGCTGCCCCTGGCATAATTACCTTGCAGAGCCCTCAGTGGCAGGTAAAGCACTTGGCTCAGGACACAGAGCAGGCTTTATTAGAAGCCCCTCGGTAATACTCGCCGTTATTATCATTTGCCTTCAATTACGTTCATGGTTGGTGCTTTGCAATAGATGGCTATTTATTCCTTCTCAGGGGCTGCTACAGCAGGTACCTGACATTTCTGCGGTGTCCCAGTCCAGGGGTGCTCACCCAGCCTTTGAGGCATATAAACAAAACTTGCCAGAGGTGTAACTTGTGTCCCCAGATGCTGCCCTGTTTGCTGAAGGGCAAACAGAACCATTCCGGAGCTTTCAGTCTCAGCTGCACTGACTTTCACGCTCCCATATCTGTGTGAGGATATAGCTAGAGACTCAAGAGCTGCAAGGGAGACAAGCTAGGCTAATTTGGTAAAGCTAATGGTTAAACAAACCCAAACTCACTCCCCCTGTAAGCTCCAGTGCCTGCAGTCATCTCAGCAATGAATTTGGCCCCTTTCACCTCTGCCCTCGCTGGTCTTTACCCCTAAACATCAGTAGGATGAAATGCCCAAGCCAAGGGTTTTAAAGGACTTTACAGGTTCAGTTTACTAGCTCCGTGAAATGACAAATTCTCCCTCCCCACCGCAGAAGTACCGTGTAAAACACGCACTGTATTGTTTTGGTCTGACGGGTCAGGCCCCAAAGGCGAGGCAGCGTCTGAGTGGCAGCGAGCAGTGGCGGGAGTGCATCTGGAACCACGTGTGTCTCTGGCTGGCAGGGTGGAAAGCAGGAGGTGGACATGGTCGGCAGCAAGTTAAACTCATCCTCTGCCTTGTGCTCTGTGAAAGCCCAAGGGCTAGTTCCACCTTCTGCTTCTCCTCTCTCATCCAGCAATTATTTGCAGTGTACGTTTTGGTCAGTTTGCGTCAGGGTGCGAGATCCATAAGTGTCTCTGCACATGCTCTATCCCAACCCAGGCTCAGCCCCACGGGCTGTACCCGGGCTGTGCCAGGCAGGTGGCTCCATCCTTAGCCAAGCACCTGGCACCCTGCAGAAAATTGCAGGGCGCCTCCATGGCAAATGCCTGGTGCTGACCTAGCCGGGGGACAGCAATCCACAGAGCCCCCTGACCCCATCTCGGGTGGTTCCTGCTGCTGATTGTCTGCCAGGGGTTTGCAGAGGTCGTGTACTTCATCTGCCTGTGTTTTGGTCTGGGCTGCCTGGAACATCATCAGAAAACAAGCAGCAGCCGCAGCAGATGCACACAAAACACTTCCACATCTCACACACATCTACACCCGGAACTATTTGGTGTCAGGCTGAGCACAATGAGTCGTAGCACACCTCTTCGCTGGAGCTGGAAAAAATAGTCTGGACTTGTTGCCAGTGTCAGCACCACTGCTGATATTTTTAATGCCGAGGGAAAGTGTTAGTTGAAGAAGAAAGCAAATAAGGTCCTCCCAGCATCAGCTGAAAGACTGCCAGCAACGGATGCAAAGAAAAAATCTGAGTTCTGCTGATGGCCTGTGCCAATCCATCACATCCAGAACAACACTGGAGGACCTGTCAGGGCGCTGGGCTGTGCCAGGTCAGTTGGGGCCGGCCGGAGGAGCGTGGCAGCACTGTGCCCCCTGCAACAGCCGCAGAAGTCAGGCAGCTGTAGCATCTCTGGAGGGGAGCAAACACTGCCCCTGAAAAAGGCTGCAGTTCCATTGACTCAGATGCACTCGGGGTGACATGTGAGTGGGAGCATGTCACTGGACACAGTTTTAAAGATGTTTCTTAAAATACTCTTGTCCCTAGAACTGATCAGGTAACACAACCTCAGGGGCACCTGAGAAAAAGAGCTAGAAGAAGCTTAGCCAACAGATGGCCCACAGGCCAGTTGCAACCAGTGCATTGGCCTCCCTGTTGGAGGACAGGGAGGAGCCCAGGGTCTGTATCTTATTTTCCAGGCTGGATACTACAAGGGGTTCAGGAACATGCGGAG
This sequence comes from Jacana jacana, assembly GCA_013400555.1. NCBI lineage: Eukaryota > Metazoa > Chordata > Aves > Charadriiformes > Jacanidae > Jacana > Jacana jacana. The sequence continues at coordinate 195,729 of VZTM01018133.1, forward strand.
GGGGGCCAGGGCTTGGGTTCAGGAACAGCTTTATGCCACCTCGCAGCCTCTGGAGCTTCTCACAGAGACACCAGGTTTTCCAAAGTGCTCCTGGCTCTCAGTCTCCTCAGCACTTACCTTGTCCTGCAGCTTCTCAGCTCCAACAGCTCCTATTGGCCTCTGCCTCCTTCCTTCCCCAGAAAACCTCCTTCTGTGGGTCTCTACCTGGCCACAGGCTTTGGGATGAGTTTCAGCCCATGCAGAGGCAGTGCTGCCTCCCACTGCTCCAGCCTGGTTCTGTGTCTGGAGGCAGAGGTGGGCACAGGCGCTGCCTGATGGCTACTGGCCCTTTCTGCTGACTTCTTAAATCTGCAGTGGCAGTGCCAATGTAGCTGCAACATTTTTCAGATGTTCAAGAGGACAAAGTTGATATGTGATTCCCCTGCTCACCCCCTTGCTAACTTTGGATGCAAACTGTTTACAAACAGCTGTTGTAACATCCCTAAGGTCCAAAGGAAAACACTCTGCTAGAGAGAAAAAAAATCTTACCATGGACTATGTCCAGGAATTTCATGAAGAGAGCCAGGAGCTTGTTCAGATGTTTCCCTTGTAGCCTCTGGGTTAGCAGGGTCTGTGGAGATGAGAGGGTTTATCATTGGGAACAGCTGTGACTGGAGCAGGGCTGCGAGGCGGCCTGGTGTGGAGGACAGCCTGGAGGGAGGGTGGCCATCAGGGAGGACAGCCATGGAGGGCCCAGCCTGGCTGCGGGGACTCCTGTGGCGGCAGCAGCCACCACTGCTCAGGCCATCGCTGCTTGGCTGAGAGCCTGTGGGCTGCTCTCTGCTCCCACGGCCAAGCCCTGGGGCAGGGGCCAGCGTGGCACATGGCTCCCAGGGTGCCGCCAGGACAACACAGCCTGACTGGCCACCATGTGCCACGGCAAGGTGTGGCCCCTCGGCCATCCACTGTATTTAAAAGAGAAACTCCCTCCTCTTTCCATCCCTTTATGCCATGGATCTCCCTCTCCTTGCCCCTCTGCATTTTCTTTCCATCAGCAGGATCAGCACACGGAGCTGCTTTCTCGCCCTGGAGAAATCCGTTCCTCAGCCACATAACAGAGGGAAAAAACAGCTTGTGAAAAAGAGGCAATCAGATCCCTCAAGCTAAATCTAAGTTTTCTTTTAAAGAGTCCCCCTTTCTGGAAGCAGTTTCCTGCTTTTCTAATTGGTGTTTCTGAAGGGAGAGAAAGAGGTCCCTGTTCCAGGGGTACTAAGCCCTTTAAAGATGCTTTAACCAACAAAGCAAAGATTAGAGAACACAGATCAGATGTTTTTCCTATCAAAGCCTTTTCTTTTCTTTCTTTCCTTTTTTTTCCCCCACTGTGGATGTTTTGAGTCTCCTCTGGGCCGGGCTTCATTAAGGCTGTTAACTTCGTAGCGCTGATGTCTCTTTGCCCAGCTCACAGTTTGGGTGGCCTGAACTAAAATCTCCCAAAGGGCTCATTACAGGTGGTAGGCAGACAGGGCTGGAGCCTGGGCCACACCACATATCCCTGAGAGAAATGTGTTTCCCTGACCAAAAAAGCACAATATTATATTCTTAAAACATTCCAGCCCCGTCTGGGTGTTCTCTGCATGCATTCCTGTACGTGGGATTATTATTGTAGAGAATTTATAAAGTCATTCATTTCTCTGGAAGTGTATGACATGGGTTTTGGTTGAATGGGCCCAGTGCAAACTTAGAGCCATGTGGTGCTATAAAAACACAACAGTAAATAAATCAGCAGGGAGAATTTACACTTCAGCCTTCTGATTGTTTTTACATTCGGAGGCTCAGACTCGGAGCCAGAGTGTAAAATAAATACCTGTAGCACCGAAAATGCAGCGTCACATTTCCCCTGCTAGCAATCAGACCAGCAGGGCCGAGGTACGTGCAAAGCGAGGGTGTTTACAGCGAGCCTGCCGTGACCTTTTTTTTCTTTGGCTGCTTCCTATTTTTCTTGGTGATACCTCAGATCTTTATTATGGTGTTGTCGGTGCTGGTGCCGCTGCGAGTGAAGGTTGCGTCAGGCCTTCAAGGGTTTCAGTGCTTGATTTTTTTTTCCTGGGGGCTATTTTTATCACAGCCCTTTAGAGAAAAAAAAATAAAAGAAATCACTCTAGGCTGAAACTCGCCAGCTCCTGTGTTACCAGGAGGAAATCACCCTTTTCATCTGTGCAAAACAGGAATGAAAGGAGCTGGGAGATGGGCATCCGGGCTCTGCCCTTCCATAGTCCTGCCATTGCCCAGGGAACTCAGGGTGGGAGAGTCCAGTCCTGGGAAGGAGCCACAAGGTCCCTCTCAAACCCGCCCTCGGTGGGAGCCAAACAGGGACCTTCTCACCACACTGACAAGGTGACCCAGCGATTTACTCTTCTGCCAGAGGAATTTCTGCAGCGTTTGTCCCTGCATAACGGGAGAGTGTCACTCAGCTGCAGTTTCACCCATGAAGAGGCAAAGGATGAAATCATCTTTGATGACATCAAATTGTTTTCGGAAAATGGAACTATTCTGAGATGGGTGGAACTTTCCTATACTGAAGTAAACCTTGTCCAGGCACAGGAATGGATCACAGATCCTGCGAGGCACTAAAACAACCCCTGGCTTAACCTTCTCCCTGGGAGCCCCCAGGTTGCTCCGCTTGAGTTCTCCTCTGCTGACCATTGCACAAAACCAGATTTTTGCTTTACTGCCAGAAAAGCACTAGGGTTATTTACCACCTCCGAGCTGGGGCCGTTGCCAGTTCCGATGGAGCATTTCTCATCAGCAATTAGCATCTATCTCACCACCGAGGTCTCCTCCAGGGCCCATCTGTAAGACCATTTGATTTTACCTGTCAGGCTGAAATCCCCTCTTCCCACACAAAACAGATGCAGGAGATGTGTGCCAGTGCCCAGGGGACTCTAGGTGACCTGTGGCAGCACAGGGCTTTTGTAACCCTCAGGCTGGCTCTGTCCCACAGCGGGGCACTCTGGGACAGCCCCCCTTGGGGACAGTAGCGGTGGCTCTGCCATGCTTCCCAGCTCTAAGAGCCTGCTGTGCTTTTGGCACGCTGGACAAAATAACACTACTCCTGAAAGTATCTGAGAGCATAAGAAAATGTGGAATTTGGCTCAGTTAAAGGAATATATTGCTGGCATTTGCATTTTCTGTATTTTCTTAGTGAAGCAAAGCTCTGGTCTAATAAAAGGATGAGAATTAAGATAGCGTGGCTCTGTGCCTTCGGTAAAAAGCATCTGTTACACACCCACCCCTCAACTCCCTGGTGTGTGCGAGGCGGAATTGGCCACCCCTTTGGCAGGTTAGGACTTTGATATCTCTGTTTTGGTGGCTGTGGTCAGATTTAAGCCCACAATTCAAATGTACGTGCAAAAATGTGAACCCAAACTGTGCCTGCAAGAGAGCCTGTCCCCACCATTGTGCCAATATTGTGGCTTTTAGTCTCTCCAAAGGTACAGAAACTCTGAAAACTGGAAGCACATCAATCTCTGTGAATGCATTATGCAGGCCTGATTCCTGTTATCTTTAATAAGGGATTATTTTTGTTAGCCAGGCAGTAGAGTTATCGGATAGAAAAATGGAAGTATTTTCCTCTGGTGGGTCCCAGAACACCCCCCTCCAGGAACAGCCCCCCCTCCTCCTCCCAGCCCCATCCCCAAGATCGTCCTCTGCTGTGCATACTCTTTTCATGGGTGAGGAAGATTTTGTTGAGTTTTTGGGTAATGGATCCTCTATGCTCACTTGCTCTCTGTTTGGATTGTGAAGGAGCCTTTCTAGCAAAGCAGTATTCGGTGGTGGTCTCCAGGAAAAGGCATTTCTTGCATTAAAAACAATAAAAGGCCCAATGTTTTACAGACAGATGTCCATCAACAGCTGGCGCTGGAGTGGGAAGAGAACACCGGATCTTCTCCATCGTCACAGTGCTGGGGCTCTGCGTAGCTACTTGTTTATTTAACAAGCTACATTATTAAACTGGACCTTGGGTTGTGAGTGGAAGCTCAACCCCCTGACAAGCCACACAGGCGCTTTGATCGTTTATAAAGACCTACTTGAGAGAACGTGTGCTTCATCAGGGCTGCAGGGAAGGAAAAGGGCCAAGGGTATTTCACCAGCTTTTACTAAGTTGGTCCATAGATGCAGCTTGTCTTTGACTCGGATGTCTTTGGATTTTGTCTCATTTGCAGACTTCCCCATACCAAAATAATGCAGTTGGGGCAGCAAGCTCTGTGGGGAACCTAGGCACCCGGGTGGGCAGAGGACTCTGTCCCTGTCCCAGATCCCCTCTGCAGCACTTGGGGCAATGACGGCCCCTTTCCCAGCCTCGCAAATCCCACTTGCACTTGGCTTTGAGCCTTCTCTGTCCCACCACATCCTCCCAGCCTGGCACTGGTTCAGGCTATAGCAAAGCCCAGAAAGGCTCTCGGGGCTTCCAGGATGGGTGAGCCCTTGGCAGCGCTGCCTCCCAGTACCTGTCCTCGGGCGGCTGGGTGCCACCAATACGTCAGTCCCCCCGCACGGCAGCTGCCCCTGAGCTTTGTAACAGCAGCTGTTTCCCAGGACATGGCGACTCTTCCAGCTAGGAAGGGAACATTTTATCCAGCTGAGCAGTTTAAATGGGGAAATGTAATTACCCACACTTAAATTTGGCCTTGAGATGGTATCTGATGTCCGCAGCGAGCCCCCGTTGTGCCCCGTGTCAGCCTGCCCTCCCTGCAACGCCTCCCCTGCCCGTCGGAGGCAGAGCAAGTGCTTGGGAAGAGTCCCGTGTTCAAAGATGCCCTGATAATTCAAGGCAGAAGTTAAACCAAGGCTTCCAGAAATACACAGAAAATCTGTCTTTGCTCCAGGCTGCTCCTGTTCTGTCATCTGCAAGGAGGGACTTGGGGGAGGCACTGTGGGGAGCCTATCCTGGGGCAGTGCTGTCCCCCACAAAACCTGCATGAGGCCCCTCAGTTTGGACCCCAATTACTCGCACAAAATCTTGTTCTCGAGTCACAGCCACCATTGGTTTTGTTTGGGCATTTGTCCCCTGATTTTCCCTGTGTTAAAAGCTCTCCAGGTAAAGCTGGGCTCAGGGAGCAGCTCTTTGCCATGCCCTCCCTGCCAGACCCCTGCTTGTGGGGGCACAGCGTGCTGCTCTGGGGGCAAGGCAGGCTCTGTCCCCCAGAACTACTCAGCTTTTCCTGCTGGATATGGCAGTACCAGCAGGGCCCTTCACTGGTGCTCTCTACATGCTGGAGTCACATGTGTCTGGCTCAGCCCCCTGACACTGTGAATACCTGCCAGGTGCCTGCTGAGCTGGCTAAGCCAAAAACCCGCTCTCAGCGGCAGCAGCTCCCAGGTCAGCCCACCTCCCTCACCAGGAATGTCACACGTGGACTTGCCAGCATTAGTTTAGCCACCTGCTAAAGCCCCACTCGCTCCACAGATCAGGCAGGGCAGGCTGCTGCAGGGACCCCAGGCGCTTTGTGGCGACCACGTGCCTTGGACAAAAGATTTTGCCAGGAGGCAGGTTTTCAGTAAAAGAGCCCAAAGCTGACTCGGTTGCCAGGCCGAAGGGCAGGTTTGTACAAGCCTTTGGGCACAGAGTAGCCAGGCAGAAGAGCTGTCCTGCTCCAGAGGCTCCTGCCCCACAACAAGGGAGAGCTCTGTGCTAAAAGCTAAGCCTCTTCTCCTGCCTCCACTCAGCAGCAGAGCTGCTTGCCCCTGCTGGCACAGCACCACGCTTCGACCTGGACCAGGCAGAGCTCTTGTAGGTTTGTCAGAGCATGAAATAAGGTGGAAATTGCTAAAGCCTAGCATTGCCATGGAGGTGCTGTCAGCACAGCAACACCAAGAAAAGCACGGTTTCTGTAGGTTGTTTTGCAATGGCTGCATACTTTGATGGTTTCAAAAAGATTATCCATTTGATTTTGTTTCTACTTAGCCAATTTATTCTTTGCCTGCGTTTTCAAGAAATCTAAAATCACTGCAGCCCAACCCAGCCACTGGGCTGCAAATGTGGTAGTCCCCAGGCCGTTCCGTAGTCGTAGGTAGCTTGGACTCTACTCCGACACAAGGAACAAACCCAAACATTTGGAATAGATACGTAGTTTTTACTAGAAGCCAGTCTATAGTTTTGGGATCATCAACAGCATAATGATTACTTATACTTGACTAACTTGTGTTTCAGGGAAACCTCAAAGTTTCTGTTGTGTGTTCACTAAGGTTGCCATTACAGGTTGGCCACGATAGGCTTTTGCTCCAGAAAGCCAACAGAAAATAAGAAATTCAGACTCTGATAGTGCACTGAGGCAGAACAACAGCGCTGGATACAAAGGCTGTGTTTACTCGCTCTGAGCTCAAAGTTAATCCTATTCCATACACTGGCTGCTGTACTGGAAAGGTTGTGCTGGACAATTCACTTTATTGGATTAACTTTGTGCATGAAGAGCCACTAGTGAGCCCCATCCTTGGGAATGTCCATTACTCAGCACTAGAACTTTGCTGCGCTTTCTTCAATCCCATACTTCTCTTTCTGCAGTTTTACTCTTGATGAACAACCCTCTGAATGCATTTGGTCTGTTGAGCAGTGGGTGCTCAGTGCTGTCACCCCCATAGGTTCTTTCTGCTGGCACCAGGGACTTGGGGAGCGGCTGAGAAGCACTGGGACCGTTCACAAGAGGTGCTGCAGCACCAGGCAGGACAGTCTCATAGGGAAAGGAGCTCCCAGTAGCAAAAGGCTGATAACAGACATGGGATTTGGCACCGTCACCACACCAGTTACCTCCCATCAGCTGAGCTGCTGGAGCTGCTTTTCACACTTGTACCTGCACCTGGGGGTAATGCACTTTAGCTGGACCCTGACGAAATGGCATTGGCTGGCGTTTCCAGAACTGACTTAAGAGCATAAATTCCACCAAGAGTAAGTGAGCTCAGGATGGTATTTCCAAGAGAGTGCAAGCATTTTGGCAGCCTGTGTCACATCTGCAGAGGTGTATAAGGGTTCCTCTTTAACACAGATAGTGCCTAGTGAAAGTAACAAACCAGTCAAGAGGTCAGGACCAGTATTGCTCTGATTTATTCATCTTTAGTGAGTGGTCTTTGTTCTCTCTCTCCATCACCCACTTTCAGCTGGCAAACCTGTGGGTACTCAGCAAACTTCAGTACTTTCTCACCTCTGAGATGGGGCTCCACCTCCTCAATCACTGCACTCCTGCTGGGAAGTAACCCATCATGTGTCACAACCTGAGCCCCTGCATCTGCCCGGCAATCAGTGCAGCCTCACTGATTCTTGACAGCTTCAGCAACCTGTCAGCTGTCCCACACCATAAGCAATTTAATTATCATCAATTTCTGCTGTAAAGCACTTGATGTCACAGTCAGACCCATGGCTCTATGTGAGTTAATCACTGCATGCTCTCTCCACACTGTTTTCTGTCCTGTTTCAAGAGACCTTGCTGTGCCTCTAGGAAACCCCACCTCAGAAAGCCCTGCAGTGTCCATCCCTGCCGTGAGCTGGGCTTGTGGCTTTCCCCAGAGCCTGAATTGTTTAATGGGGACATCCTTTGGGCTTAGCTCCCCCGGCAGACTCAGGTTTCCATCGTGGACTCCCTGAAGCTTCATGCGGATTTTCTGTGCGCTGCTCGGCTCTCACATAGCAGAGTGATGCCACACAGGGGTGCTAAAACTTCTTCTATAAAACATCTTCCTGCAAACCCCATTGTTCTGCTCATGGGAACCTGCCCCTCTGTGGGGAGGGCAGATCCAGCAAAGCCAGGCAGGGAGCCTGCCCCTGAGCACCCAGGGGCTTGCCTTAGCCCCAGTCTGCAAAATGTAGAATTAATTTCACTACAGTACGGCTCAGGGATATTTCACCTGGATCCCTTGCCATGTAGGGCCACATACTTCGTTATCTTAAAGGGTGAATTTGTTTCCTCACTGCTGTCACCAACCTGGGGACCATGTCACCCACTGTGATGCTCCTGCTTGCTGCCAGGGATGGAGCGACACCAACAGCCACCTTAGTGCCAGGTTCCCGGCCTCACGGGGAGAGGAGCTGGCCCTGGAGGCCACTCAGCAGCCGACCACTGCCCGAGCAGTAACACAAGCCCTGGTGATGGCTACAATCGTAGACAAATAGTAATAAATAAGCAGCAAAGCACTGTGACTTGACAAGCCTTGGGCATCCCTGGGGATTTGTAATGGGATATGGAGGTTTTCACCTCCTGGTCTCTGGTTCACATTTCAAATCCAGCCCTGCTCCAAAGTGACCAAAGGTCATTGCCAGGCTCACTCGCCCGTGCGAAGACATAAATGGCCTCATTTCTCTAATTCCTCGAGTGAGAATTGGGGGAGGACTGGATTTGTTTGGGTTTTATGAGGGTGGAACAGCCCGATAGCAAGGCTGTCTGTGCACCCCCCGACCAGTGCCCGTCCTGGCTCTACCTGACACCCAGACACCTGCCTGGCAGCTCCTGGGCACTGCCTAACTGTGGGGCTGGCTCCGCTCTAACTGAATCCTGCACCTTATTTCACTTTCTCCTATAAATCTCCTATAAATCTAAGCAAGAGTCTGCATTTTTGGTGCGTCTTCTGTACAGGGCCCAGGAGATCTGCAGAGCTTGCTGCAAGTGTGAAACTCACTATTTAATCACAGATCCTCAACCTATCCCCAGAGCTTGGTCCTGGTTCCTGCATCCCAGATGTCATAGAAGTGCAGCAAATGAGTCCTTCTAACTAAACCCTGCATGAAAGGTCACAGCACCTTTCTCACCAGCTGCACCCTGGCCCCCTGAGCAGTCCTGGGGAGCCTGGGCATGGTCGTGCTGCCACGGACAATGCCAGCTTTGATTTCTTTAGTGGCATCTCTCTTTCTTCCAAGCACCAGGCTGCAGCTGGGACCAGGGAAAGAGTGTTTGACCCCTGCTCTGCCCCTGATTTGCTCTGCTACAGGGAGGTGGCCAGGACTGGTGTGTCCCCCAACCCTGCACCCTTGCAGGACCATGATGCTGGTGCTCACGCCTTGCCACCAGACCTTTGCAGTGGCCCCTCCATCCCGCGCATTTCTCATACCATTCAGTGGGGTATAGGGTTCCTCTTCCCTTTGTGGAGATCACCAGAGCAGCTCAGGGCTGACAGACAGACCTGCATAGGTTTGCAGATTGCTCTGGGTTCCCAGGCACGGAGGTGTTTTATAAATATCCCCTATTATTACGGTGCTCTATTAATAACCACCTTGGGGAACAATGGGAGCACGCAACAGCTTTGGTCATCCGATGCCATCCAGCCCAGCCTCCGTGAGGCCATGGGACATTCCCAGAAAAACATCTATTTGGGGAAGCATAGCATTTACACACAAACGCAGGGGATGCGCCAGCCCCTGGAGGAGGCCTGGCCATGCTGCCTGCTCCTGGCAACATGCTGCCTGGGAGCAGGGATGCTCCTCACAATCCCAAGCCCTCCTTGCACCCAGTATGGGTATGTGGTGGAGCCTGACTGTCAGGGATGCACCAGGGCTGCAACCCCGGGAATCAGGTCCTGCCTTTCCTCTTCTTCTGGCTGTGCCAGGCGGGCAGGGCAGGCAGGGAAGGAACGTGGCTTTGGGTAACTTTGGTTCTACCCAGACACTCTTGTGGTTGCGGGTCTTGCAAAATGTGATGAACTCTCCCAGGGACATGTCCTGCACATTGTCACAGCCACAATGTCTGCATCGGTATGAGTGATTCAGGGTGAGACGGATTTTGGGCAGCATTGATGCACAATTAAAAAGCATTTTTGGGGTGAGAAAATGAAAGGAAGGAGCCCAGGCCTCATTTCCCCACAAGAGGCACGAGGGAGCCCAGCCTCGGGCGGGTGTTATAGTCCCTGCTTGGGATCCCGCCAGGTTCACCAGGGAAAATGGTACCGGGTTTTTTTCACATTGTTCCTGTTGGCTGGGCACTTCCTGAGCCTTTCCAGCATCGTGGGGAGGGGGAGCGAGAGGAAAACGGAACCTTTTTTATTTTCCTTCCTTTCACAATTTCTTTGGGATCACAAAAAGCCATATTGCAGCTAATTTTCCTGCCTCCGCTCACACGGGCATTTTGCAAGGGCACAGGAATTCCTCTATGAGGGACGTGGGCTCCTCTGATGCCCCGCAGCCACCCCGCTGCCTCCCCACGCTCCCGAGACACCCACTTATCAGCTTCCTGCACTCAGGAGCTTGGGGCGCAGCGTCAGACCCACAGCCCACCCGCTGCCCTGGCCTGTGGTGGCACAGACAGGGAATGGAAGCAGAGGCAAAGGCAGAGCCCACGGCCCCGGGACCTCTGCAGGGGCAGGGGTGAGGATGCAGAGAAGCAGAGGAGGGGCTGCACTGTAGGGTGTGAATCACCAGCCCAGAACATCAGGAAGGGCTGTCATCCCTGTGGGGCTGGGGAACAGGATAGTGCTGAGAACTAACATAACTCACCAGGCACCACTTGCAGGTGCTGTGAAGTGCAGATCTGCTATCTCTGACGCTGCACTGATTTACCCAGCTAAGGAGAGGTCTAAAATGTTAAGGGAAATCAAAGTCGCAGAGTTTTGTGCTCTCAGTTCATGATCGCCTCCCTCAGCAGCTGTGTAAAGAAGTTGCAGAGCTCAGCAGGTGCCCAAATGAACTTTCTGTGTAACAGGAAGATGAAAAATCTTTCAGTTCATCCCTTCAGGAAAAACCAAAGTTTTGCCCCAACCTGACTGTTTCCAGGGCCCCAACAGGAGTGTGGTCCTACCCTCAGTGCAGGCAGGATGCTGTTCGGATGCTCTTCCTTGCAGGAGAGTGTATGTGGCCACGTTGATTCCCTCTCACCACACTGCAATTTGCCAGGAAGGGAAAGCCAGTGACACCTAGGGTGTTTCAGCAGGGTCTGGGCTGGGAACAGGCCTTCCTCTTGCCCCGAGCGTGATCAGAGCCCTGAGCCAAGCGAGGGGACCCAGCTACGAGTATCCACCACCCCCTAATTCCTCCCTGGTTCAGCTTTCACTTGCTTTCCCTTAGTAAGGACATTCTTTTTCTCTTTACCAACTGCAAAGCTGGGGAAACCTAATGCCAGTATTAAGAAAAATACTTTTCAAATTATCCTTTAGTTCCAACAGCTTAATGTCCTTACACATGCTTAGTGTGGAGTTTCAGCCTCATCTGTCTGCAGCAGGACAGCCCGCCCCGGTTGGGAGCAGCAGGACCCCTTTCATGTCAATGTGCCTGTCCCCCGGCCAGCTGCGGGGAGGAGAGGCCACGTGGAGCATCGGGCCCTCCCAGGAGGAGACTCCCGGGAAGGGCTCTGCACAAATCACTAGTTGGGTTTTTAAGGTCGTATCCACCCGTGCTGGGAAAGATGCAACGGGTGGAGTGGTGCTTCTTTCACTGTGGGTAGTGCTGCAGCCCCCGTGCTCTCATGTTGGCTCTGAGAGAGGGACATGGTGTCCGTGACTTCAGCGTGGGCATGGCCATGCTTTGTGCCCTATGTGTGTGCAGCTCCGAGCGCAGGGAAGGACTAACCTATGGCTGGGGATTTCATGCTTGCCTGGCTGGAGGCGCCGCCATCGTCCCCTCGAGGTGGGAATGTGAGCTGTGTACCAGATGAACCTGTGGAGAGCGGAGTGGTTGAGGCGATGACATCCAGGGGGTCTGTGCCGGCACAAATGATCCTCTCAGAGAGTAACAGGACAGGCAGGAGCAAGGCTGCAAGGTGGTCTGCTGCTGAGCTCACAAGAAGGCAGCCCTAAGCCGCTGGCAGCTTCTCAGGTGCTTTCCCAGTTGCAGTGGTCAGAGCCTGCACCCTCAAACCTGCGCCGCCTGTGCAGCTCCTCCACATCGCACGCCTGCTTTGTCCAGGGTTTTCTGGGTGAGGGAACGTGTCACCCCAAAGCAGGACTGCTCTCCACCCCTCTCTGCTCCCCCCTCCTGCCCTCTCCTGCTCCACAAATAAACAGGGAGGTGCTGACAGCTGCCAGCTTTGGCCAGAAGACTTTTGACAGAAAATTGAAGCCCCCACTGCGAGGAGGGAGAGCTGGGGGGGCTGCGTCCTGCAGGGCAGCCAGGAGCGCGGCCGGGCTGAGGAGACTGCATTTTGAAAGCAAATTCAAATACCATCCTGATACTCACCTGAGCAGGGAGAGCTGTGAAAGCCCAGCCCAACATTTAATTTCATTTTCTCTCCTTTTTTTTTTCTCCCTGAAGTAACTCATACGTAACATCTGGCATTCATCTTTACTTTCCTTCACATGCACAGCAGAAACCCTGGTGTGAGTCATGTCCATTTAAATATGGAAGTACATCATAAAACCTAATGGAGAGTCCAAGGGGTGAGCTTTTATGTGGTTAAAACTCATAGAGAGGTCAAGATTGTTTGGTTTAAACATGGGGGGTTATTCTGCACATGAAGGTGGTCCTCTAAACCTTTAGAAAGGCTTGTTTGCTCAGCGCGAGAGCTCAGCTCAGCACCCCGCAGTTTTACTGTCCCGCAGCACTCCCTGTCACAGAGGGAGGGGAAACAGGGGGTGTGGGCCACATCCTGCGGTCTCGGGGAGCCCATGGCCTCGTGGAGGGGTCCTCAAGCAGCAACAGAAGTGGGAGCTGGGGCTGTGCCGATGGTGGGGTTTTGGGGTTGTCACCTCACACCAGCAGTGGTGACACTGCCTGTCCCACAACACCAGGAGAGCTTTGCATTGACCCATTGCCTGTAAAACCTGACATGTTTTATAGGACAGGGAAGGGGAGGAGTATTTACAATTCATTTCTCCTTGTTAAACTCCCCTCTTGTTTTATTGACTCTGAAATAATTTTTGGTGACCATTTATTACTACTTTATTGGTTAGTTTATGGTGACTAAGCACACGATAAAGCAAGCCTGGTTGGGGCTGGCGTAAAGGTGCTGTTTGATCTCCAAATTGTTTTGCCTGATGTACATTAGTGTAAGCCAAAACTGGGCATCTGCAGCCCGACTGGGTCAGAGGGTCCCTGCCTGTCCCTGGGACACTCTCATCCCAGTGACTGTCCCAGCGATGGCCACAAGAGAGTGAGTATCAGCCTGGAGAAGCAAGGGCAGGACCTGCCCCTCTGCTGCTGGAATAGACCAGCTCAAAGCCTCAGGCTCCTCCTTGCTGAGCCCCTGGACAGGGGTGATTTTTGGTTGGTTTTGTTGTTTTGTTGTTACTCTAAGTGAACAAGTCACCCGGGGTTATTAACCTTGGATTATATCAATGCGGGTGACCAGTCTAGCCAAGACCACGTCCCACCCTCTCTTCAGCACAGTCGTTGCTGTGGCAGGCACCGGAGTCGATCCATCTGCAGATTTAGGATGCAATTAAAATAATGACAGCCAGGGGCAAAGTCCCTGACAACTTAGAGGCATTAAGCACTTAGGGTCTGCTCTGTGGTCCTCCCTCCCTCCAGCCTTGTTGCCATTGCCTAACAACATCTCTATTTACTGCTGGTGTCACTGGTCATCTAACGCTGGCGTGACGAGTGTCTGGACTAAGATAAGCCCCTTCCTCAGCTGTCTTTGAATTTTCCACTATTTAATCCCCAGTTGTCCATTTGGCCCTGGACTGGATGATGGTAGCCTCTAGAGTCACCTTCCCTTCTAGAGGGAAGGAGGAGGTGGCAGTTCCTGCTTGAGACTGTCCCTCTGCCCCTGGGCTCTGCCCCAGTATTGTACGGCTGTGGGGGTCAATGCAGTGGGACCAGCCTTTGAACAGAATCAAGGAGCAGTGTCTGGTCCCTGTGGTGGTGGGGAACCTCCCAGGTAACCAGTCTTGCTCCTGACCCTAAAGTCTGGGGTCTGTCCCTCTTGCTGGGGATCCTGGGGATGCCCTTCACACCTCCTGCAAACCCAAGGGACAAACGATACCCTCATCCCGTTCCGACCTGCTCTGTATCCGCTGCACTCGCGTTTGTCCGTCACCCGCCAGGCTGTGTGTGGGGAGAGCAAAGCAGAGCTGGGTCTCTGCACTCTGGCTAATCTGTGGTTTCTCCTCTGCTGAAGACATTTAAGTGCTTGGAAGAAGGTGCAATTTCGTTTAATGTTGCTCTGTCCTGTCTCTCTCTGCTTCCTGCCAAGAAGCTGTCAGTTCCAGCCGAGCTTCCCGTTTCCTTGTTCTTTGCCATACCATGAAGTCTGGGCTCAGATTGTGGCTCCTATAACTGCAGGAAAACAAATCCATTCTGCCCTCGTCACCCAGGGCTGTGCCTGAATTTGCTCCCCCACTATCTCTTCTCTGCCCCTGCTTGCTGCAAAAAGGCAGAGAAAACAGGACCTTGTGCTAATAAACAATCCAGGTCCAGGTCTTGATGGAACAGTCAAAAATGGCCCTTTGTCCAGGCTGACTTGCAGCCTTTTGCCTTGGCAGAGCTGAGAAAGTGGGGAAGAGTCTGTCAAACTGGGCTGCTTTTAGACCCAGACTCACGCAGAGGGGAGACAGACATTGGGACACTGACACCCAACCCACTCTGCTCTGGCTTCTCAGCAGGGCACGATGATGGGATTTCCATGTTCCCCTGGCACCTTCTGCCCTGCCCTTTTTCCGTTTTCAGGTACCAGGTCTGCTAGTCCTTCCAAGGCATTTCCATGCAGGTCTGGTGGAGACGCTGCCATATGTTTTTCATTTTGATAACTCCCCTATGGTGTCTGTTATCACCCAAGTCTCTATTAAGATTTATTCCTGTTATTGTAGCAGTCATTTTCCCCAGTACATGTGCATTGTATTTGGAGAGAGTCATAACCACTCTCCACATCCAACAGATGCTGTAGTCAGAGCGACTCCTGCTTCCATTTACCAGACCTTTCTACTAATATGGGATTTCACCAATAACCACAAGTGCTGTTCACTCCCCAAGATTTCCGCACTGTCATTTCTTGACTGTGTTAGTGGCAAAACACCAATCAGCGCTCCAGTTCTTGCAAAAGGAAGGTTTTGCTTGGCTTCACTTTTCAGCCACTTTCCCATCCACAGCGGTGAGAGAGTCCTGCTCACAGTGGCTGGAGGGGGCTGAGCAAGGACACGGTGCACAGAGCCAGGGCAGGCAATGGCCAGTGTAAGAGGACCAAAAGGCTGGTTCCCCTCACTTGTAGAATATGATGAGGGTGGGTTGGGGAAGGGGATGGGATCTGCTGGACCTGGCATGCGGATTTAAGAAGGGGCCAAGGTGACTTGCGTGGGGCTGGAATGCAGCCAGGAGGGGTGAGGCTTTGCTGGGGTTGATTTGGTGGCCTTGACTCTCCAGTGTTACCTTCTCTGCCTGCCCAGCAGCACTGAGAGCAGAGGCTGAGCAGGCCAACTGGAGCTGCCTTGGTGAACAAGCAAACCCAGGGGAAAACATCCTGAGGACAAAACAGCACAACCTTTTCCCTCTGTGACATGGGCTTCCCCTGGGAAATCCATCCCTGTGCCCACAGCCTTTGCTGGGGTACCTCAAAGTTCCTGAGTAAAACCAGTTCTAAGGCAGAATAGGGCTTAACAGCGCAGTGGTGAAAAACGGGTGGTGAAATGGTTTCTCTCAGTCCCAGTATCAAAGCACCAGGGTGCCAGCTGGAGACAAATCACAGTTCATTTATCTCTCACAGTCTTTGCACCCAGACAGGGGCATGGCCAGGAGCCTGCAAGCCAGCCAGGGCATCCAGTGAGCCCCAGCAGCACCACCAAGATGAGCGGAGGGGGCATCTGTGGCCAGTCCCACCATGGCTCTGCCTCTTGGCAGGAGGGTATAAAAGAGATGTGCCCCCTCCAAAGGCCTGGCAGCAACCCTGGCCTGGCAGCTGCTTTTCTCTGCTCCCCATCACAGGCAGCAGCACAACTTGGGCTCCCTAAGCCGGGCAGCCTGCCCACAGCATCCACAGACCCTTCCAATTTGCCCCTCTTTCATCCCGTAGCAGTTTGGTCGGCTCGTACGGAAGAAAGGAGCTCCAAATGCTTTCCGGGCCTAATAATATCCATCAAAGCATTTCCAGGGCTGAGGCGAGGATACACACTGCAGCACGCAGAGCAGGAAATGGGCTCGGGTTTTCCAAAGCTGCCTCTTCCAGCCAGAGCAAACCACAAGATCACGGGAGGACAAGAGCGCTGCGCTCGTGGCTTTGTTCGCCCCAGAAGGAATTGATTTGATGAGAAAGGAAATTGGCCTTCTTTAATCTGTCCTTGTGCTAATTCCGCAGAGGAAGGCGTGAGCCGGCTTGTGCTGGCAAGGAAAAGATCAGCCACTGCACCGACGGTTCTCAAAGCTGAACCACCCCTCCGTGCCAGTCGGTTTGTGCTATTTGTGAGGATGGAGGTGTTTCCCAGGCCATGGCCCATGGGAAGCGCCCGCAGACATCCACGAGCCATGTGTGGCCCTGGCCTGCAGGACCAGTGGCAGCTGGGGCCCCCGCAGAGCTAGCAGCCAGCACAGCTTGGCCCCCAGGTATATTCTGGGTCCCCTGACACATGCTCCATCCTCAGGTGACAGGGATCCCCTTGAGTTTGCTACTGGCTTCACCAGGGCCAGGTTTTCTCCAGCAAAAGCCAGGAGGAAGGCATCTGTGCTGCTTCTCATCTCTGGGGAGTTTAACTGCTCCTCCACATCTCTTTTCCAACCCCCTCTCTGAGCCCAGTAGGACAAGAATGAGGATGTTCCTTGTGCACCAACCACGTGTGTGAGAACAGTTAGATTCAATCACCCTTCCCCATTGAAAATATTCTTTGAGAGAACCACAAGAAACTTTAAAAATCCATGGGGATGTGGATCGCTGACTGGTTCCAGGCTGAAAAGGGGGAAATGGAATTAATGAGTAGGAAGAACATGAGTTAACTAAGAAGTTGTCAGAGAAGAGCTAGAAATGGTGCAGTGTTACTTTATACAGCAAAACCTAAAAATACAATAAATAAATTATACGAAAACCTATGCTAGGATTATCCTGGATCCCTTTCAATGCCAAACAGCCTTCCCAAGGCGACTAAACATCATCACTGTTGATTGCAGAGAAGGACATTAAGATACAACTAGCACAGGAGGTTTACAAGTACCCAGTGACCCTGGGCACCCCGTGATGAACTTGTTTGAGGCATCTCAGAGGCAGGGCCTTGCTCTGCTCTGCTTCATTATGGTTAGTTAGTTTAGTAACACACCATTGCCTTTAGCAGGACTTGTGCAGGGATTACAAAGCCTTTTGTAAGGGCTTCCCAGCCTCTGGTGAAGTCCCTGCCTCTCCTTCCTTTCCGTGAGATGCCCCTTAAGGGGTGCCAGGTCTCTGGCCAGGACTCTGCAGGCAGGAGCAGGCAGGGTGCAGGGCTCATCATGCCTGTGTCAGGTCTGGCCACCCAGGCAGCTGGCCTCTGTGCCCAGCTGTGGCTGCCTGCTCAGCAGCCTTGAGCTCCAGCAGAGACAGTCTGCCTGGCCCCAGCACCTGCAGTGAGGTGTCTGCCTGGGCTGATGGGCTGGTGGAACTGGAGCCAAAGCAATGGCCTGAAATCCTCACATTCCTTGTTCCCAGGGAGAAGGATGTGCTGTCAGTAATATTGGTGTGGGTCTGCAGGCAGGCAAAAGGGACCACTGCTTCTGTCTCACCTGCCCCACCACAACACTCTGAAAAGGGGCAAGGCATCCTCCAAGGAGAGAGCAAACGGAGCTGAGAACAACCCACGGGTCACAGACTCCCACAAGAACAGACCCATCCACAAGTGGGTAAAGTGAGAAGGAGAAGGAGACAAAGGAGTGGGGCAGGCTGGCAGGAGCAGACAAACGTGGGCTCCAGGAGGGGTCCTGGGTTCATCTTCGGGTCTGCTCTGCGCTCCCAGAGACTGCACTCTCCCGTATGACGTTAACGTGTTCTAGCTGCCCTCAGTGACAGTGCAGAGCCGGGTGCCTCTCAGCTGGACACGTTCCAGAGGGTACAGCTCCAGCACTGACGCAAGAGGGAAAATCTCCGGGATGGAGTTAGCCGGTTTTTATGCTGGATTGGATTTGAAGAAGCAGCTGACGTCGGCTGAGGCATCCGTTCCTTATGGTGCCTAGGTGAAGTTTGCAAAGTGTTCAGTGAAATACCCAGCAATGCAGGGAGAGGGTTTATCCCAGTGGGAGCCCTGCAGATTGTGCAGCCTCCTGTTAGCGTGCTGAGCCCTGTGGTTTATTGATTGTGTTAATTTGTTTGTGCTAACACACTGTGTTGTGTTAGTGATTAATGTATAACATCATCTGCCACACCGAATCCCCGTGAAAGCATGTGAGCTCCAGAACAAGGGAAATTGAGCTGTTCTTTGCTGTGACAGGGGACAAGGTGGAAGAACAAGGAATGTCAAGGGCATTTTACTGGCCTAACAGAAAGGGGGAAAGTTCTTGCAAGGAAAAAATCCTTACAGGACAGTCTACAGCAACTGCAGGCAGCGCTTTGGGAGACACCTCGTCTCCTGACAGTGACCGAGCTCTGTAACACCACTCCACGCAGGACTGTGCCCATCTAACTGCAGCCCCATGCAGGGTGGCACCATCTGGGCCCCCCTGCATGGAAGCGTACCCCCCCACAGCCAACCAGCCTGGCTGTGGCCGCTCCACCGGCACAAGGCGCCTGTGTGGGTCAGGCCTCAGCGAGTGCATCCAAACGAGAACCAGGCTGGCTTTAGCCAAAATAAATGTCTGCACAGGATGCTGCTGCAGGACTGAGTGAATATAAACCTTCGGTGCAACAACCCCAACCAAGTCACGGAGCAATGCTCCCCCTTCCCTCTAGCGACTCGCTTGCAAGCGGATGGTTTGGGAACGGCTCTTGCTCCGCAGGGAGGATCTAGCAAGAAGCAGTGAGGCAGCTGCTTTCCCTGCGGACACAGCGCAGTGGCAGTGTCCTCCTGTGCTCTGCGGGGCTCCTCGCCGCTCTTCCCCAAACTTGTGCTGCAATAAGGAAACACACTTCAACTGAGCCGGTTTTGGCCCCTCAGTACTGGGGTGGAGGGTGTCCTTCTTCCAAACTAAAAGCGTGTCATTGCCCCGTGGCTGCAGCCCCGTTTCCCTGCACCCGCAAGGAGTGCAGGCAGACGAGCAGGGGCTTCTCCCTCCTCACCAGAGCTGGGGAGTGAGGGAGGAAAGGGCCAGGCTGGGGGCTACAGGCACAAATTCACTCACACGTATTAGGCGGCAGACATATGTGTCAGCCCCAGGCAGCAGAGCAGCACCCCCTTACAGAGCTCTTTGACAGCATTAATGAACATTAATGAGGGCAGGAGTCACAGAGAGTGACTGGTTTTAGAGGCAACTCCCGGTGCGGTGCGTTGCAAACCAGACAATCCGGGGTGGGCCCCTGGGGGAGCCCCAGGCAATGGCCCCAACTGCCAGACCCCCTTGCCCAGGCCACCCCAGGGCTCCTAAGGGAGCTGTGTGCCCCAAAGCTAGAAGGGGATCCCAAAAACCTCACAGCCTCAAGCCATGGGCCACACAGGGCAGCTGCACCGCAGGAGAGCATGGATGTCTCACTGGAGAAGCACCAGCAGTTGTCAGCGTGCCGGGGCTGGGAGGGGGGAGAAAAAAAAGGAAAAGGAAAAAAGAGGGGGAAAAGGAGAAACCTCACCGGCTGTGTGCTTGGGGGGAGTGGCTGACAGTTTTATTTCTGAGAATTTCCCCGTGCGTGATCTTTACTTTGGGATCTGCAGGCAAGTGACCCCATAAAACTAACCTGAAATCCCCATGGCAAATAACGTGGAGCCACGGCTGGCAAGCGGGAGCTGGTGGGGAGTGCGGGAGGTGCAGGGGGTGCAGAAGCCCAGCCCTGCTCCCCCGGCCCCCACAGAGCCCACGTACAGCCATGGGGTCAGGTAGCCCACGGGGTCCTGCAAGCCCCAGCTTTCCCAGGCGCGTCACTGGCTATTAGCAAGAAAACAGCAGTTGTTCTGAGCATCGTGCGGGTTATAACAATTATTTATTAATGGATGCTTTCTTCCTTAGGGTCCTTATTTCACCTCTTTCTTTCTTTCTTTCTTTCTTTCTTTCTTTCTTTCTTTCTTTCTTTCTTTCTTTCTTTCTTTCTTTCTTTCTTTCTTTCTTTCTTTCTTTCTTTCTTTCTTTCTTTCTTTCTTTCTTTCTTTCTTTCTTTCTTTCTTTCTTTCTTTCTTT